>JARQOD010000001.1:612026412-612143177 GCA_033576555.1 Oophaga sylvatica
CTTTTTTTAAAATTACTTATATTGTTGTTATTAAAAACAGTTTATTCTTCATTTCCCCTACTTTTTCTCTTCTTCCTTTCATCCTTTTCAAAAATTTCTTATTTGTAAGACATTCCTGTATTTGAATCTGTAAAAACTCTAAATTTTCATCCTTCCGTTCTTGCGTCACGAAATTTTTTAAATTACAACAGTTTTTTTTCCGTTTTCGTTTAGCCCAGCACATCAGGTTTTCCGGGGGCCCCACGAGGGGAAAAAGGGCCCTCCCCCCCATACACTGCTTAGTCTTCTTTTGTTAAATTTTAAAAGGGCTATATTTTGTCTTTTTTTTTGGTCTTATATTAAAATGTTCTTCTGCTTTTTGTCTTTTTATTTTCTTCTGCTCTTGTTCGTATCTTGTAGTTTGTTTAAACCCTTTTCTTTCCCCTGTTGGTGAGGTACAAAACCCAAAGGGGAAGTAACGAGGACCAGCTGACTGGGGGGAACCCGGGGGTCAGCAGAAGGAAAAGACCAAAGGGGCAAACCGAGGACCATGAGTTACTGGGACAGGTTTTACTAAGCAGGAGGTACCTGTGCCCAAAAAGCATTTCCAAAAGGACCAGCAGACTTGCGGAACTCGGATCCCCGACATGGGGCACCTAGGCCAAAGGCAAAGGGAGAACCACTGAACGGTACGGAAAACCCGGATGGGTAAGAGAAGTACAAAGAGCCAATAAAAGTAACGGGGAACACTGCTGTGCGGAACCCGGAGGGTCAGCAGAAGGAAAAGAGCCAAGGGCACAACCGGGCCCCAGCTGACGTTACGGACAGGGTTTTTTTTTAAGCAGGAGGTACCTGTGCTCCAAAGCACTCCCAAAAGGACCAGCAGACGTTGCGAACTCGGATCCCCACTGGAGGCACCTGGGCCCAAGGCACTGCGGAGAACCAGCTGAGGTACGGCCCCGGATGGGTCAGAAGGCCCCGGGAAATTTAAAAAGTTGAGCAGCAGGACTTTTTGCCTTCACCAGCAGGGGAACAGCTGAAATTACTAACCCCCAGTAACACAGGACAAGTGTAGACTTGCTAACGCATTCCCCAAAAAAAACGGGGGGTTTAAAACCCAGGATGAGAAGAGAACAGGGGGAGGCGCGGACTTTTTGCCGTTCACACAGCGGGGGAACCGACTTTACTGAACCCCAGTAACCGGGGGAAAGTTAACTGTCTAACAGAAATTCCGAGAAACAACTGGGGTGTTGAACCCGGATGGAAGAGAACGGGGGAGCAGCAGGATTTTTGGGGCCGTTCACACGGGGGAACGCTGACTTTACAAAAACCCCGTAACACGGAGCAAGTGTAAGGGGAAAAAACAGCTTTTCCGAAAAAACTGGCTGGTTGTAACCCGGGATGAGAAGAGCCCAGGGTGGGGCAGCGGGATTTTTTGCCGTTCACACAGGGGGGGAACACTGACATTACAAAACCCCAGAAACAGGAGCAAGTGTAGACGTCAAACAGCTTTTCCGAAAACCAGGCGGTGTTGTAGCCAGGGAAGAAAAAATGGTGGGGGCGCAGGATTTTTTCCCTTTTCACACAGCAGGGGAACAGCTGACAAATAACCCCCCAGTAACACAGGAAAAAGTGTAGATTTGGGTAACAGCATTTCCCGAAAACAACGGCGGGTTTTGTAACCAGGGATGAAAGAGAACAGGTGGAGAAAGCAACTTTTTGCGTTCAAAACAGCAGGGGAACAGTGACATTACTGAACCCCAGTAACACGGAGCAAGGTAGACTGTGCTAACACACTTCCGAGAAACAACTGGGGGTTTGTAACCGTGATGAGAAGAGAACAGGGGAGGCCAGCGGGACTTTTTGCCGTTCCACGCAGGGAAACAGCTGACATTACTGAACCCCAGTAAAAAGGAAAGTTAGACTTCTAACAGCCTCCGAGAAACAACTGGCGGTGTTGAAAACCCAGGGAGGGAAAGAGAACGGGGTGGGGGCCCAGGGACTTTTTCCACACACGAGGGGAACAGTGCCCATTACTGAACCCCAGTAACACAGGAGCAAGGTAAACTGTCTAAACACATTTTCCGAGAAACAACTGGCGGTGTTGTACCCAGGGTGAGAAGAGAAAGGGGAGGCGCAGCTTTGCCGTTCACACAGCAGGGGAACAGCTGACATTACTGAACCCATAACAAGGGCAAGTGTAGACTGTGCAACCACCCCTTGAGAAACAACTGGCGGTGTTGAACCCAGGGATGAGAAAGAACAGGTGGAGGCAGCAGGAGTTTCCGTTCACACAGCAGGGGAACAGTGACATTACTGAACCCCAGAAAACAAGGAGCAAGTGTAACTGTGCTAACAGCACTTCCGAAAACAAGGCGGTGTTTAACCCCGGGATGAGAAGAGAACAGGGTGGGGGGCAGCAGGATTTTTGCCGTTCACACAGCAGGGGAACAGCTGACATTACTGAACCCCAGTAACACAGGAGCAAGTGTAGACTGTGCTAACAGCACTTCCGAGAAACAACTGGCGGTGTTGTAACCCAGGGATGAGAAGAGAACAGGGTGGAGGCAGCAGACTTTTTGCCGTTCACACAGCAGGGGAACAGCTGACATTACTGAACCCCAGTAACACAAGAGCAAGTGTAGACTGTGCTAACAGCACTTCCGAGAACAACTGGCGGTGTTGTAGCCCAGGGATGAGAAGAGAACATGGTGGAGGCAGCAGGACTGTTTGCCGTTCACACAGCAGGGGAACAGCTGACATTACTGAACCCCAGTAACACAGGAGCAAGTGTAGACTGTGCTAACAGCACTTCCGAGAAACAACTGGCGGTGTTGTAACCCAGGGATGAGAAGAGAAAAGGGTGGAGGCAGCAGGACTTTTTGCCGTTCACACAGCAGGGGAACAGCTGACATTACTGAACCCCAGTAACACGGGAGCAAGTGTAGACTGTGCTAACAGCACTTCAAGCAACAACTGGCGGTGTTGGAGCCCAGGTCAAGGAGAGTTTAAATACTAGATCAAGTATTTTCCTTGTTACGTGTCAATTAAAAATGTCTATACTCCAAACAAGAGAAATATAACCTTTAGTACCATAAGATGATGATTTTACTTTAAAAAATATATGTAAATTAATAATTGACAAACATAAACGCATACATTAACATGTTGAAAAGCAATGCAAACCACAATAAAAATCGGTTAAATAATCTGCTATACGGTTTTTAAATAAAAGCAACAAGTACATATCAGAATCCATTAATGATGGATAAGTAACAGTATGTACACCATTTTCATTTGCTGAATAATATCACTAAAAAGTTTTTTAAAAATATCTAAAATTTCCATCATGTAATACTGATAATATGTGCCAATCATTTATATTAACAAAAAAAACCTTTAAAAAGTGCATAGTGAAAACAGTATTTATGCCTGACTGTGGACTTGCAAGCATGACAACGGATAGATAAGGTAATATATAGATGAGACTGCATAGCCACAGATGGTGAATGGCGATGTAATACTGTACCTCAATAAAGTGTGCGTTACTACTACATCCTTTTTTTTATATAGCTTTATAAAAGGGTACGTGCATGTATGCTTGCGCCTTTGTTTGGACGCACAGACTGGCTTCCTGCTGTGACGCGTTGGGTATTGGAGCGTCTGGGTCTTATGACGCAGACTAACATTCACGGTGCGCATCGTTCATCATCGCAAGCGTACCGACAACACAAAGGCGTTGTCATGACTGCTTTACTCAGTAAACATGCACCTATGATGAAACATACACGCATGTGCCCTATTACATAACAAGCTACAAGAAAAATGCGTGTGAGGTGTGACACAGCTGTTTTGTTAAGTACAGTATTATATCGACATTGTAACAGGTGTCGCTATTCAGTCTGATAAATAGATACATTCACCTATTCTATCAGTTGTCGTTCTTTCAGCACCACTTACAGGTATATATTTTGCTATTGTGACTATGCACTATTGACTTTACCAAGGTAATGCATGATTTTTGTTAGCGATTATCATGTTTACATGAAGGACCTTTATGATATGGGCTGTTAACTTTCTAATCAAATATGTATTTTTTAAAATGACACAAATATAAGTAATGTTGAAGAGGACTATTCCTACATGCATTGTTTGCACAATATTACAGGTGTACATCACGTCCCTTAATCAACATTGGATATTATATTTACTTGTATGCTTTTATTTCAAAGGCAAGAACACTGAAGTATAACCTTCGCACTGCAGCAGTTGTCAAAGTTCAACCCACATTATGCACTTCCAACATTGCAGTATTTGAGTCATCATGATGTGAGTTGGATTTGTCTAAGCTATGGAGTGACAAGGTTGACCATCAGTATCCTATAGCATAAGTAGGCTTTTGTGTTTTGCATTTGTTTTCGACATGTGCATATCTGTAATAATATGTCACAATTATTTTGTTACAGATTTGTGACAAAGACAAATCATTTTATGGTTTGAAAGTTGACGTTTCAAATGTTTACAGCTTAGAAATCATGGTGTAGCCTCATATCTATGTGTAGCACTAGACACTTTGAGATGTCATGTTTTTTTCACCATGATTAGGTAGCTAGCAGTAATTTTTGCCGGACACACAGCAGGGGAACAGCAGGCGTTACTGAACCCCACAAACACATCAGCGATTGTTTTCATCTGTGCATCTAACACTTCTGAGCAGCAACTGGCGCTGTTGAAGCCCAGGGTCAAGGAGGGTGTAGGCAGAGGCCTAGTATGAGACGTTTGAAGTTGAAGTTGTAGTTAGCAGCAGTAATTTTTGCCAGACACACAGCAGGGGAACAGCAGGCGTTACTGAACCCCACAAACAATCAGCGATTTGTTTTCATCTGTGCATCTAACACTTCTGAGCAGCAACTGGCGCTGTGAAGCCCAGGGTCAAGGAGGGTGTAGGCACAAAATATTGAGTTATTGCCTGTTACGTGGCCATTGCAAATGTATGTACTTCAAACAAGAATAAATGAACTTTTACTACAACAATAAAATGAAAATTTCAATTACAAGAATAGAAAAATATTTATACTTGACAGTCCTCTGTGTTTGATAACGTTTAATGGCTAACTGAAAATATGGTAACAAATTCAAAGCTTTCGAGACTACTCAGGTGTCTTCATCAGCTAAGAGTAAAGCCAAAAATGAAGAATCACATATTTCTACACAAAACAGGACACAGGAATAGCTAAGACAAGTGAGGGAGGGACAAGTGAGGGAGAACCGGCAACAAAAAGGAGAACAAGGATGAATTATCAGCGCCACACAATCACAGATAAATTAATGAATTTACCTGTGGCAAAAGACTTTTGTATGCCCGGTCATAGCAATCATGGATATGGAATTACTGGTATTAAAATATAACTTCAAATATGAGAAACGTACAAAGGTTTCAGAATATAAGCTCATCATGACCTTTGACACTGTTAGTGATGGAATGAATAGATCACATGGATTTATGTCATTCTATATCAATTAAGGAATCTGCGTCTATGCCCTTCCAGGGTCATGAAAACCCAAAAAAATACGCCAATGAGAGGGCAATCAAACTTTCTATCCTTATCTAGGAACTGTTCCAATATTTATGTTCATCCCTGTGAGATAATGACAGTTCTGATACACGTCACTTACTTGTCTTACCTATTGCACTATTCCTGTGTCCTGTTGTGTATAGAAATATGTGATGCTTAATTTTTTTAGTTAGTTCTTTCCCTGATGAAGAGACGTGAGTAGCCTTGAAAGCTTGCAATTTGTTTCCATCTTTTCAGTTATCCATTAAAAGGTATCAACCACTGCTGACTCTGAAGTCTAAATATTTTTCTATCTACTGGCTAACACGGTACAAACATACACATGTTTTCTAATTTCAAGAAGGAAAAATAAAGAAAATACAAATATAAACGCATATATGCACATGCCAAAAATAAATGGAACAACACAACACCCAAAAAATTGGTAACAAAATATAGTGTTGTAAATTTAAGAATAAAAGTCCATTTTTTTTTTATGAATAATGCTTAAGGAACGCTATGTTAAACCATAACATAGTGAAGACAATGGATTTTGTAATAGTCACTCATCATCATCATCGCAAATTTTATGTGACAGTCACAGACATTTCAATTATTTAAGTTCATAAAATCGTAACTTTCTATAGCATGTATGACATGTCCAGCATGGACTCATCAATGTGATTGATGACACAATAATGTACAATAAAAATAACCATTTAAAAAAACATTAGCATTGTTTGTCACAATTTAAGTGTGTGCCTGCAAGTGTAGGTGAAACAAAGGCTACGGATAGCAAAGGTATATTCTATGTCTGTATCAGACAGTGGACAGCCTCTGATGGGTAATGCCGATGTTATACTGTACGTCAATAAAGTCTGCGGCTGAAATCATGCATTTTTTGCTTGTAGAGTGTTGAAGAGGGTAAAAGAATGTCTGGTTGCGCAAAGCTTTATCCGTCAACACTACCTTCCTACTGTCACGCGTAGGGTAGGGTAGCGTGTGGCAATTAGCTGACTATCAAATGTGAGGTTAGGCTGCGTTATTGCGCAACTAGGGACGCAAAAAAAAATACAGCAGTAATAATTTAATGTGTAATACTCCACCTATGACAAACAAAAAAATTACGTTCCCTCTTTAACAATGTACAAGACTAACAAGCCTAATGGTTGACGCTGACTTAATTGAGATACAGTATTACATCAACATTGTCCATGAGTAACTATGCACTGTGATACCTATATACCAGTATTAATTTATATCTCTTGTGGTTGTTTCAACAGCACTTGCAGGTATAACTACCTATTTTCAGTATGCATGATGCACTTTCTAGATGTAATAATTTATTATTGGACATTATTACCATGTTTACATGCTGGCCATTTCATATATGGTGTTTGAAGTTACAGTTGGCATCAGTATGTGTATTTTATAATGTCTGTCATAAATAAAACTCGTGATGATGATGATGAGGATTTAATGATTCGTACATCCATTGACTGCATTATCTTACAGGTACAGATAAAGTTCCTTAAAAAGCATTAATTCATAAGTCTGAAATGTACTTTTATGCATTAATTTCAAAATGTGAAGAGTAGACTATGTTTTATTTTTTGTTACCATTTCAAATAGACATGTGCAGATATGCGCTGTGATGACAAATTATTATTTGTCCATATTTGTCAAAAAAAATTTATCATTCTAGGCCTGCAAAACTTCACAATTTCATGTTTTCAGCATAACAAGCAGGGTGACGGCTCTTCCCTATTTGGAGCATGTTGGTCATGTGTTTTTCTGTCCATGTGTCGGGAACAGGAGACTTCTTGCCGTTGACACAGCAGGGGAACAGCTGGCGTTACTGAACCCCACTAACAGTAGAGCTTGTGTTTTGTTCTGTGGACACGACACTTCTGAGCAGCAACTGGCAGTGTTGGAGCCCAGGGAGTAGAGTTCAGGTGGTAGAAAGATGAACATAACAGGAGACATGGATAACGTTGCGAACCAGTTATTTAATCTGAAAACGGGCAGACAAATTCTGGCGAGATCCATGCCTTGTTCATTTTCAGAAAAGTAAGCCGGTCTACATTATCGGAGGATAGTCGCATGCGACGGTCTGTTAGTACACCACCTGCAGCACTAAAGACGCGCTCCGATAATACACTGGCAGCAGGGCAAGCCAGCACCTCCAATGCATACTGGCTAAGCTCTGGCCATGTATCCAGCTTAGAGACCCAAAACTTGAATGGGGAAGAGCCATCTGGGAGTACACTGAGAGGCAAAGCCAAGTAGTCTGTCACCATCTGACGGATACGTTGCCTCCCGCTGACTGGAGCCCTCTCGGATGGTGTAGACATTTGTGGCGCTGCCACAAAACTTTGCCACATTTTTAACATACTGGTCTTTCCCTGTGCAGAGGCACTGCGTGTGCTCCCTCTTGTTGCAGAGCTCTCTACACTGCCTCGACGCACAGAGCTGCTTTGTAAAGCAGTAGCAGAGCTGCTCGGCAGTAAGGTAGAACATTAGGGATTGCACCAGTGTGTCTTGGTACTCCCGCATTTTACGCTCCCGGTTCAACGGTGTGATGAGGCTTTTGACGTTGTCCCGGTAGCGAGGGTCTAGGAGGGTGTACACCCAATAATCAGACGTCGTGAGAATGTGGGCGATGCGGCGGTCGTTTCTTAGGCACTGCAGCATGAAATCAACCATGTGCTGCAGACTCCCAACTGGCAAAGAAACGCTGTCCTCTGCAAGAGGCGTTATCTCTGCCTGCTCTGCATCACCCCACCCTCGCTCTACATACTGACTAGAGCGTTGTGTACCTCCCTCTGGAGCGATGTCTTCCTCCTCCATTGACTCCTCCTCCTCATCCTCCTCACAAAGTGAGCCCTGCCCAGCCCTTTGTGAGGAACCACGTTGCGCTGACTTTCCAGAAGGTGATGGAATTTGTGACTCCTCATCCTCCACCTCTTCCAAAACCTCATCCCTTATTGCTTGCAGTGTTTTTTGAAGCAGGCAGATAAGGGGGACAGTCAGGCTGACTAGTGCATCATCTGCACTCGCCATCCGCGTTGACTCATCAAACGCACGCAAAACGTGGCACATGTCCTTCATAGTGGCCCACTCATTAATGGTGAAGTGTGGACGGCGCAAATTGCGTGTTGATTGCGCCTGATGCAGCTGATACTCCATAACTGCTGGCTGCTGCTCACACAACCGCTCCAACATATGTAACGTTGAATTCCACCTGGTGGATACGTCACATATGATGCGATGTTCAGGAAGGCGCAATCTGCGTTGCAGAGCTGCAATGCGCGATCTGGCCATGCTGGAACGTCGCAAGTGAGCGCACTCTAGGCGGACCTTGTGCAGCAGTGCATCAAGATCCGGATAGTCCCTCAAAAAACTCTGCACGACCAAGTTGAGCACATGTGCCAGACATGGTATGTGAGTGAGTTGCCAAGGCCCAGAGCTGCCACCAGATTTCGGCCATTGTCACACACTACCAAGCCTGGCTGGAGATTCGCTGGCAAAAACCACACGTCGCTCTCCTGCTTGATGGCATTCCAGACCTCCTGCGCTGTGTGGCTTCGATTCCCCATGGGAATTAATTTCAGAACGGCCTGTTGCCGTTTGGCCACGGCTGTGCTCATATCGGTCGCATCAGGTAAGCGTCCACGGGTCCATGTGGAGGTAGACCGTGACGGCTCCTGCAGCGATGATTCTGAGGAACTGGAGTAGGAGGAGGAGTCAATGTGGACAGACTTGATTCCGGCAATCCTTGGAGTTGGCAGAACACGTACAGCGCCACTCGCAAGATCTGTACCCGGCTCCACAACATTCACCCAATGGGCAGTGAGTGAAAGGTATCGTCACTGGCCATGGGTACTGGTCCACGCATCGGTGGTCAGGTGGACCTTGCTACTGACGGCGTTAAGTAGCGCATGTTTAATTTTTGCCTCAACATGCTTTTGCAGACCAGGGACGGCTTGCCTGCTGAAATAAAATCGGCTGGGCACATTGTATTGTGGGACTGCCAATGCCATTAATTCACGGAAACTGTCAGTCTCCACCAGCCTGAATGACAGCATTTCAAGGGACAGGAGTTTTGCAATGCCAGCATTCAGAGCCTGTGCTCGTGGATGGTTTGCCGAGTATGGCCGTCTTTTATCCCATGCCTGTGCTACCGATGGCTGTTTTGTGGCCTGGGTGTGTGAGGATGACAGGGAACTTGCAGCTGTGGGTGGAATAACACTGTGTCTCTGGACAACAGTGACAGAGGTTCTTCCATGGCGATCCTTTGAGGAAGCCGAACCAGCTGTGTGTGAACTGGAGGAAGAGGCTCCAACACGAGCTGAAGATGTAGGTGCTGCTGTAGGTTGGCCTACATCTCCAGTGTGTCTTTGTAACTCAACAAAGTGCTTTGACCGCACATGTTTCCACATATTTGTTGTATTAAGGTTACTGACACTTTTACCTCTTTTAATTTTTTGATTACACAGCTTGCATTTTACATAGCAAATATCATCTGCAACTGTATCAAAAAAGGACCACGCAGAGCAAGTCCTGGGAGCGCCCGGTTTGGCTGTTGGAAGAGAACTGCTCCGAACGGGTGCCAAACTGGAGGCTACAGGCAAGCGAGTCTGCAGCCTACCTCTCCCTACTGTTTGGACCGTTGGTGCAATCTCTTCCTCAGAGCTGCTCCCACCACCTTCCTGTTCCTCACGCCATGTTGGGTCTTGGACCTCATCATCTCCACCACTACCCTCTTCCAACACCTGCTGTTGTTGGGTGGTCTGGCCAGCACCATGCTCAACAGAAACTGGCAACTGAGTCTCATCATCATCAGATGCGTTCTGCGGTGTGCTGACCATCGGCACTGGCTCACCCGCCTCTTCAGATTCAGAGAGACACAGCTGTTGCGCATCACTGCATACTGCCTCTTCTTCACATTCCAGAATGCTGCTTGGCTGGGCCCCTGTTTCCAAGCCAACAGATTCTGAGAACAGAAGCAGAGACTCAGCTGGCTCCTGTACAGAGCTCTCTGACTGCCTGGGCAATTTGGCAGGCGGTGAAGAGACTGATGGTTGTTCAACAGTGCTGTGGTCCTGAGAGGAGGTGGAAGCTATTGAAGTCGATGCATTGGCTGCCATCCAACCAACAACGGCTTCAATTTGTTCTTCACGCAGCAGGGGGGTACGCTGAGCTCCTACAAAAGTGCGCATAAAGGAACGCTCACGGGGAAAACTGGTGGATGCTGTGTCACTGGGTGCGGCAGCAGCCACAGAATCCCCACGTCCTCTCCCTGCTGCAAATCCACGGCCTCGACCACGACCACGTGCCTTACTCACTGACTTCTTCATCTTGGTAGATTGATAAAGAAAGTCAGAAAAGTTAAGGCCTAAGTGTGGTTATTCCTCACAGACTACAGTGAACCCTGCAGACAACTGTTCAGTATCTGTGAAAGGCCCCTTTGTGTACTTCTATAGTGTTTGCAACCAATGTATTGTATACGGATGGAAGCGCGTCACACTAATAGATTAGATTTTTTTCCACTAAAATGGAGCAGCACCAATTAGAGAAAAATGTGAAGGATGAGGCAGTGACACACGCTCAGCAGACTACAACCGGCAGTGGTTGAAGAACAAACTGGAGCGTAATCTGCACTCACAAAATGAAAAGCTCACAGACTACAGTGAACACTGAAACACAACTGTTCTGTAGCTGTTAAAGGCCCCTTTGTGTACTTCTATAGTGTTTGCAACCAATGTATTGTATACGGATGGAAGCGCGTCACACTAATAGATTAGATTTTTTTCCACTAAAATGGAGCAGCACCAATTAGAGAAAAATGTGAAGGATGAGGCAGTGACACACGCTCAGCAGACTACAACCGGCAGTGGTTGAAGAACAAACTGGAGCGTAATCTGCACTCACAAAATGAAAAGCTCACAGACTACAGTGAACACTGAAACACAACTGTTCTGTAGCTGTTAAAGGCCCCTTTGTGTACTTCTATAGTGTTTGCAACCAATGTATTGTATACGGATGGAACGCGTCACACTAATAGATTAGATTTTTTTCCACTAAAATGGAGCAGCACCAATTAGAGAAAAATGTGAAGGATGAGGCAGTGACACACGCTCAGCAGACTACAACCGGCAGTGGTTGAAGAACAAACTGGAGCGTAATCTGCACTCACAAAATGAAAAGCTCACAGACTACAGTGAACACTGAAACACAACTGTTCTGTAGCTGTTAAAGGCCCCTTTGTGTACTTCTATAGTGTTTGCAACCAATGTATTGTATACGGATGGAAGCGCGTCACACTAATAGATTAGATTTTTTTCCACTAAAATGGAGCAGCACCAATTAGAGAAAAATGTGAAGGATGAGGCAGTGACACACGCTCAGCAGACTACAACCGGCAGTGGTTGAAGAACAAACTGGAGCGTAATCTGCACTCACAAAATGAAAAGCTCACAGACTACAGTGAACACTGAAACACAACTGTTCTGTAGCTGTTAAAGGCCCCTTTGTGTACTTCTATAGTGTTTGCAACCAATGTATTGTATACGGATGGAAGCGCGTCACACTAATAGATTAGATTTTTTTCCACTAAAATGGAGCAGCACCAATTAGAGAAAAATGTGAAGGATGAGGCAGTGACACACGCTCAGCAGACTACAACCAGCAGTGGTTGAAGAACTAACTGGAGCGTGATCTGCACTCAAAAAATCAAAACCTCACAGACTGCAGTGAACACTGAAACACAACTATTCACTATCTGTGAAAAGCTCCTTTCTGTACTTCTATAGTGTTTGCAACCAATGTATTGTATACGGATGGAAGCACGTCACACTAATAGATTTGATTTTTTTCTAATATAATGGAGCTGCACCAATTCCACTAAATAAAAAAAAAAAAAAAAAAGAGTCAGTGACACGTGCAGATGCCTACAAACAGCGGTGGATGCAGAGCAAACTGCAGCGTCACCTGCACTGTCACACACACACCTTGCACAGAGCTGTTAAAACAACACTGGCAAAATGAAGCTTTACACAGCGGTTGGTAAACTAGCCTGCCTCAAGCACAGTAGTACACAAAATCGCAATATCTAACTGTCCCTCAGAGTCAGCACAGCAGCGTTCTGTCCCTTACTGAGTTCACAGCACAGTGACGCTAAAATGGCTGCGGCGCCTTTTATAGTGCATTCTGACATCATTTCAGCAGCCAATCACAGCCATGCCATTAGTTAAGATGACCGCAGCATTACAGGATGTGCCCACACTTCGTAGGATTCCTCATTGGCTGACTAAAATCACATTGCCTCTCAAAGAATTATGGGAACTTCCGATTCCGGTATACGATATTGAAAAAGTATCGGAATTAAGTATCGGAATTCCGATAACGCGAATATCGGCCGATACCCGATACTTGCGGTATCGGAATGCTCAACACTACCGGCAAACAGCAGCAGCTGAACTTGCGGTTTTAGCCGAGGAAGCTGCGGCTTCAGCGTCCGCTCCACCGGAGTCAGTGGAGCTGCATCAGGATGTGGAGACATCTTCTTCTGGGAGCCCTCCTTCCCATCGTCAGCATTTGGCGGTAAAAAAATTTTTTATTTTTTTTCTCCACAATCCATCTGTGGGATATATGTATTGATTGTCTTTTTTTAATAACAGGAATCGCAAGATGAAGAAGAGCTCCCAGAGGAAGAAGGATGGTGTGGAGAGATACCCAGAGTGGGCTCACAATTCGTAAGTATCCTGCATCAATCGCAGAAACACGACATCACACTACACACAACACATAGAAAACCATTTAGTACATACTTCACACAGCGGCCAACACATGCCTATATCAAACTTTATTTTTTCTTTTTAGTCTCTCGGATCTGGTAGCCAACAAAGGGGTCCTCACAGCGCCTCCCAGAGTCGTCATCGTGAGAGCGGCGGCGGTTCCCGTGTAAGTTTTTTTTTTTTTTCCAATTTAATTTTTAAGTAAAAAATTTTCATTTTTTGTTTTTGTTTTAATCCTTTTTTTTTTTTTTCATTTTTAATTTCAAATTTTTTGGTTTGATTTATAAAAGATGTGTATCTTCGTACCGTGTTAGCCAGTAGATAGAAAAATTTAGACTTGAGAGTCCTCAGTGGTTGATACCTTTTAATGGCTAACTGAAAAGATGGTAACAAATTGCAAGCTTTCGAGACTACTCCGGTCTCTTCATCAGGCAAAGACTAAAACAAAAACTGAAGAATCACATATATAAAAGCTTGCAATTTGTTACCATCTTTTCAGTTAGCCATTAAAAGGTATCAACCACTGAGGACTCTCAAGTCTAAATATTTTTCTTGGTTTGATTTAAACTTTTTTAGTTTTTTTACATTATTTTTTAAATATTTTTTGTCTTTTTTCTAATTTTTTTTTTAATTTTGGTATATACCGTATTTTTTGGACCATAAGATGCGCTTTTTTCCCCCAAAATTTTGGGGGAAAATGGGGGTGCATCTTATAGTCGCAACATACCGGAAAGTTCAGTGGCGGCGGCGCTCCCAATGCAGCTTCGCTGCGATGCGGTGGTGGTGTCCGGGCAGCAGCGGGCCTCTGGGCTGCGTGGGGGGCTCCGCCGGCATCTCGTCCCAGCCAGAAAGCCCCCCTGCAGCTGCGACGTGGTGCCGGGCTGAAGGCCGCCAGGGGCCTCCGGTGGCGGTCCCGATCCAAAGTGTGGTGCGGTGGTGGTGTTCGGGCAGCAAGCGGGCCTCTGGGCTGCGTGGGGGGCTCCGCCGGCATCTCGTCCCAGCCAGAAAGCCCCCCGCAGCTGCGACGCGGTGCCGGCATGAGGAATGGCCGCCTGGGGCCTCCGGCAAGATGGCCGCCGCATACTCTCGTTCAAATCTCGGCAACGAGATCTCTTCCTGAGATCTCAGGACAAGATCTCGTTGCCGAGATTTGAACGAGTGTATGTGGCGGCCATCTTGCCGGAGGCCCCAGGCGACCATTCCTCATGCCGGCACCGCGTCGCAGCTGCAGGGGGGCTTTCCGGCTGGGACGAGATGCCGGCGGAGCCCCCCACGCAGCCCAGAGGCCCGCTGCTGCCCGGACACCACCACCGCATCGCAGCGAAGCTGCATTGGGAGCGCCGCCGCCACCGGATTTGTGAGTATATAGCCACCCTGGCCACCCCACAGAACACAGCCACCCCACATAACACAGCCACCCCACATAACACAGCCACCCCACAGTGCCCAACCACCCCACAGTGCCCAACCACCCCACACAGTGGTAAGCTAAATTCGGACTGTAAGACGGACCCCCATTTGAATTATTATTTATTTTTCCCAATTTTCCTTCTGAAAATTTGGGGTGCGTCTTATGGTCCGGTGCGTCTTACAGTCCGAAAAATATGGGTATATATTTTTTTCTTAATTGGATTTTGTTAAACATTTTTCCTTTTTTTCTTTTTCACTTGCTAGTGTGGAGGTAACGTATTGTTTTTTCTGTTTTTATTTCTCAGGCTTCACAGCGTGCTCCCGATTCGGACGGTGAGGAGGGGATAGACGTCGACCTCCTCATTGATCTGGTCAGAGAAAGGGAGCCGCTGTGGAACATGGGGGACCGCCGCCATTCTGATCAAGTAGTGACCCGACGGCTCTGGGAGGAAGTGGCATCGGCAATGGTGTACCGCTGGGAGAACCTCGATGTTCGGTCCCAGACTAAACACCGTAAGTATAGTTCAGGTTGCTGACTGTAAAGCTGTGTTTACCAAACTTCAGTCCTCGTGTCCCCCACGGTTCATGTTTTCAGGATTGCCTTTTGTGAAACACTATGGAAATACTGAAAACATGACCTCTGGGGGACACAAGGACTGAAGTTTGGGAAACACTGATGTTGTATAGTAACCAATGTGTGCTTTCTCGTTTCAGGGAGAGAATTGTGAAGCAGTGGCGGTCTGTGAGGGATCGCTTCAAGAAGGAGTTCAACAAGGAGATGCGGGCCCCGAGTGGTTCTTCAGGACGCCAGAGCAAGTACAAGTACGCACGAGCCCTGGCGTTCCTGCGTGAAACTATGGTCACCAGAAGGTAAATATTACCATCAAATGTTAACATCTATCCAATGTTTTTTTGCAGCCAGGGCCATTCCACATCTGTATATTAATTGTATGTTTTCTCTTTATTCCACAGCACGGTGACCAGCACTCGGGCGCCCGCAGAGTTGGCGCCTTCTGGGGTGATCCCTCAGGAGACCGACACCGAGGGACACTTCGACCGCCCCGGTACATCTGCACCTTCCCACACATTCGATCCCGCAGTCCCATCCACCAGCGCTGGAGCATCGTCGCCGCCTGCATTACATGCAGCTGCTGGTGAGGAGATAGCATTCCCTTTACCCCACCCTTCTGCCACTGCCACCTCTAGTACAGCTGCGGGTACTGGGCGGCAGCGGCAGGGGGGTCAGGAAAGGAACTATGCGCCCGAGTTCTTGCATTTGAATGCATCTTTCCAGAACTGTCTTAAAGTATTATCTGAACAACTTGCCGCAGGCATTAATCAGATAACCTCCGCAGTTTTGGAGGTAAAGACACTTCTGCAAACCATGCAGTCGGAAGCAAGAGCATCTCCTAATCACAGCTTTTTTAGATCTGTGGTGGAGCGCATAGATACGCTATCTGCTGACCAGCAGATGTATGTAATGCATACGTGCCACGCTGCTCTAGTGCAGGCTATCTCCCATCCTCCTCCATCCACCCCAGTCGTTCCTCCACCTCCCCCCCTCCAGCCGCCGTCCCTCCTCCCCCTCCTATTCAATACCAGCCACCTCCCCAGCTCCAGCAACCTCCCCAATTCCAGCTAACTCCCCAGTACCAGCCACCTCCCCAACTGCAGTCACCTCCCCAGTACCAGCAACCTCCCCACTACCAGCCACCTACCCTGTACCACACTCCTACCTCTTATTGATCTCCTTCCCCCTTTCAATTCCCTACCATGTCACCTGCTCCTCCTGCCCAACCCTCCACTCCACCACCCACCTGTTCTGCCTCTAACTTGTCTTCCCGTTCTCTCACTCTTTCCACCCCTTCACCTCTTCCTGTTCCTTCACCATCACCATCCCGGTCGTCCCTCCACACTCCCACGGTCGAAGTGTCCCGCAGCCCCTCCAGCACTATTTCCACCCCACACTACACACAACTGTAAATAGATTATTTTTTTGGTTGCTTCACTAACAAATAAAAACTGTATTTTAATAAAAAATTACTTTTAATACAATTTCCACATTTTGCAAAAATGCAACTTTTCCACAAATTATATTAAATTTTTTTTTTTTAATAAAAGTTAAAGTGGTTTACAAATGTTGTCTGTCATTTCTTTATAGGATGTTAAGTAACAAATGTATTAAACCAGGTAAACATGCGGGTACACAAACACCAACATCTGTTAGGGTAATATATCAAAAATATCTACATAACTTTGAGGAACATAAATTTTACCTTTTTGCCAAAGTTTTGTCCCGGGTTGTGGAGTATTTAAAGTATCTGACCTTTTTCCAAAACTTGTGTACTTTGTTCGGTTATCCCCTAGCAGGTACACATTTTTGGTAAAAAGGTGAAATACTTTGGGTTATTTAAAAAAAAAAAAGACAGGGACACAACTATGGCCAAAAGGAAACATACAGTACAAAACACACAAGACGGTAGAAAACTTTCCTTATTGTGGGTACATAAAGATTTAAAAAAAAAAAAATCAATTGATCACACTCTGTCATCCTGCCAGTCTACTCTACCTTCTGGTGACACAAAGTATTGGGCAAAATGGTCCCTCATTCTTGAAACCGCCAGTGTACTTTGAGTGGTAATGTTGCTGTAGTCGTGCAAGGTTGTTTCTTGATTGTGGTCCTCAATCGAAATCGGTTCCTTGGTGATCACAAAATTATGTAGGACCACGCACGCTTTAACAACATCATCCACAGTCTCTGTCTTCAAGTTTATCGCAGTCAAAAGGACACGCCATTTGGCTGTCATAATCCCAAACGCACACTCCACCATCCGTCTGGCTCTTGTGAGGCGGTAGTTGAAAATTCTCTTTGTATGGGTCAATCCTCTGCTGGCGTACGGCTTCAAGAGGTGTTCGGACAGCTGGAATGCCTCATCACCTACACACACGAAAGGCATAGGTGGGCCAGAGGTTTGAGGCAGTGGCCTAGGGGGTGGAAACTGAAAAGTGTTTCCGTACAGTCTCCGCCCCATGACAGAAAATTTAAACACTTGAGAGTCATTGGACCGTCCATAAGACCCAATGTCCACAGCAATAAATTTGTACTCCGCATCAGCAATCAGGACGCCCGAAAAATATTTCTTGTAGTTAAAGAATTCTGATCTGGTTCCTGAAGGCTTTTGAATGCGGATGTGTTTGCCATCAACAGCGCCCAGGCAATTTGGAAACTGGCAGATATGGAGAAACTGGTCCGCTATTTCAAGCCACCGGTCTGTAGTTGGCTCTGGAAGAAATTCTCCAACCAAACAGTCCCACAGAGCACGACAAGTGTACTTGATGATGCCTGATAGCGTAGAAATTCCAAGGCGATACTGGAAATGGAGATATGACAGCGCTTCTCCAGTTGCCAGAAATCTGTAAACAAAATAGAAAAAAGAAATTAGTTCACAATCACAGCATTACATAGCAGAACTCAGCTATAACTATTGGAGATACCAAAAATAAAAAAATAAAGGAAAAACACAATGTTTTTGACCATGTTTTATTGTACTGATATGGTTCCCTTGTTGTCCTGTGATGTTAAAAAAATTAGAACAACAATACAAGTGTGCTCAAGCAAGCAGATCCAATACATATAGCTTACCTTATAGTGACCATGAGACGCTCCGCTGGAGAAATCGGAGAAATCGAGAAGCGACAATAGGTGTCGGATTTTCGGATTTGTTCTCCAACACGCTCCAGCAAACAGTCAAAATTCTCTTTCTTCATCTGAAGATAGGCAAAAAATTTCTCAGTGTTTTCTCTCAGCTCCATGTTGAGTGTAGAATACACACCACGGGTTAGTCTCTGTGCTGTGATGGGGTGGATCCACATACGGCGTCGTCGTTGGCGCTGACGCATAATGCGCTGCTCGATCTTTCTCTCATTCTCCATAACGATAATCTTCAAGTGATTCGCCTCCGCTGTAAAATCCACCAGATTCTTGAAGATATTGCCAATAATAACATCCATGTTCGCCAGTCACTTGCTACTTGCTCTTCTCTCCAACCTGCACTTGCTCCTCTACACCCTGTCAAAGATGGGCTGTAGGAACAGTGTATATATAGGAGTACAGTAGCCAACCATGTTTGGAACCCCAAAAAAGGGCATTTTTAAAAACCGGATCCGGCGTAATCCGTCGAAAACGGACAAAAAAACGGATACACCGGATGAGACGGATCCGGTTTTTGTTCGGATAGTCCGAGGACGTCTCATCCGGTTTTACATACTAGTTGCCGGATGCGGCGATCTGGCAAAACGCCGGTGGCGCCGTCAGGCGCAAAACAGATGTGTGAAAGAGGCCTTATCTTAAGCAAAATATAGTACCCATGTGGGTATAAAAGCTATAAAAGTGGAAACAGACTGGACCAATAATTAAGCAGCCATAAGGAAAAATACCATAGAAAGTGCAATGTGCCAAAGTGCTAAATAAATAAGTGTAAACAGCCTATAAAACCTAAATGGTTCCCCAGAGGCTAGATAAAGTTCAAAATGCCAAAGTGCTATAGTGTGCTAGAAAGGGGCAATCTCAATAGCCTGAACAAAAATGCTGCTAAAAACTAGGCAATACAGGGTATTACAGTTGCAAGGAGAGAAGAACCCCGATGCGTGTTTCGCTAATACCGATTCTTCCAAGGGGGCATAGATGTAGAGGGGTGATAGTGGCAACTATTTATATGCTGCGGGGGTTATGGCGCTGGTCTCGGCCGTGCAGAGAACTGGAAGTGGCAGGTCCCGCGTCACCAATCCCTGCCCACCTTCGACGCATCAGAAGGAGGGAGAGTTGATGCTGAGGGATGCATTACCACAGCAACACGGTCCAGCCGGCCGACACAAGCGCACACCGCAGGAAGTGCAGGGGACGCCATGATGGAACAATGTAAAATATAAATATGTAAATTAAAATGGGAAAAAATGTATGAGGTGTGAATTGGATTTAGATTTTTTAGTTTGTAGCAGATCAGTTCTATTTTTACTATGTGCCTTGGACCATCCTTGATTAATGATACAATTGGAATATCCCCTCTGGGAGAAGCGTTGTGCCAATTCAGATGCTTGAGTCTCAAAGGAAGATTCACTGGAGCACATTCTCCTAGTTCGCAAAAATTGGCTATATGGAATACTGTTTTTTAGAGGCTTAGGGTGGGAGGAAGTAGCATGTAGGAAAGAATTAACAGCTGTCGACTTCCTATAAACTTCTGTATGCAAAAAGCCATCTTCCCCTTTGAAAATTCGAGTATCCAAAAAGTCAATGCTCATTTGACTGTACTTACATGTCAGCTTGATATTAAGATTGATGTTCACATTAAGGTACTGAGTAAAAAGCAACAAATCTGTTTCAGAACCCTGCCAGATGACAAGAATGTCATCGATAAAACACATCCAAGTGGAGACTTGTTCAGTCAGAGGAATACAATTAATTTGAAAAATATTGTGTTCCCAAGATCCCAAAAACAGGTTGGCATATGAGGCGCAAATGCAGCCCCCATCGCGGTTCCTTGGAGTTGGAGGTAGAGAGTTTCTTTGAATATGAAAAAATTATGCGTTAAAGCATATTCAAGTAAAGAAAGAAGAAATTCACTAAGTCCATTGTCAATGTTAGACATATGCAAAAAGTGTCTAACAGCTTTGATGCCGTCGTCATGTCGAATCGACGTGTACAGTGATTCGACGTCAAAGGTTACTAACCACATGTTACTTTCAAGAGGAATTTCCTTAATATATCGCTGGTATCTTTGATATAAGACGGCAAGGATTCGACCATTGGCTTCAAATGAAAATCAAGAAATGTATTAATTGTTTCACACAGGATGGGTCGTCCTGGTGGATTGGTGAAAGATTTATGCACTTTGGGCAAAAAATATAAACAAGGAGTTCGCGGCTTTTCAGGGACCAATCCATTTCTCAATTCTTTAGAAATAATACCATTAAGGAATGCCTGTTCAATCAAATCATGCAATTGACTTTGAAAGAGGGTAGTGGGATTAAAAGATAGTCTTTTATAACAATTGGGATCCCTCAATTGCCTTAATGCCTCTTTCTCATACATCAGTGATGGCCACAAGACAATGTTGCCCCCTTTGTCTGCAGGCTCAATTATTATATTCTTAAGGAGTTTTAACTCCTTCAAAGCCAATCTCTGTTTTTTTGTTAGACTGTCATTGCATACCCCACTAGAAATATGGCAAAATTCATCAGTGACCAATCTAACAAACAGAACACCTATCAGTTCAATAAAAATTCAGTGCAGTGCAAAAGTGTTAGGTATATTTTGACTAATTAACAAAATGTGAAGTGAATGAGCAAAAGTAAAATCTAAATTAAAATCATTTCAGCAATGTACATTTTATGGTATTAGTAGCTGGGAAACTGATTTTTGATGGTATGCAAATTTCCACCTTTGATTTGGTCAAGGGCTTTACGTCACTCATCAATTAGTATTTTTACCATTGTCCCTTTTCCTAATGGACAGTGCTGACTTGCAGTGCTGCCTGAACTCAAACTGCATCACTGTGCGTTGATAGAATGATGTCTAAAACTGCACATAAGGCCACGTTCACTCATTAAGTATTTGGTCAGTATTTTACATCATTATTTGTAAGCCAAAACCAGGAGTGGATGATAAATACAGAAGTGATGACGTGTTTTTATTATACTTTTTCTCTGATTGCTCCTCTCCTGATTTTGCCTAACAAATACTGACATGTGAACATGGCTTCAGAGACGGCCTCTCTACCCTCTCCTCTCTGAAGCTGCTCCCTTATTACACTTCCAGGCTTATCAGTGTAGTGAGCAGTGCTGCAAACAGGATTTAGGGATCAGAATGGACTTCTGCAGTATCAGTGCGCCTGCAAGTTTATGCAGATTTAATTTACTCCGGGAAAGTGAACTTTGTCAATCAATATCAGAATGGAGAGCTAGAAAGGCAAACTGGGGTGGGGTATAACAATGCCCTGAGCTCTTGACCCCACTAAAATACACCAAAACCCCCTCATTTGTATATGGATTCAAAGACATACACTAAAATATATACTGCTGGCATGATTTATTAAAGGGAACATGTCAGGTAAGATAACACTATTAACCTGCATATGTGGGGTTAGTATGCAGGTTAATGGCATTGCAAAGGCACCTTGTCACTGTACAGAAAGTGCGGCACTCAGAAGAAAATGGATGTTATTCCTCCTGGAACTTTGACTGACAGCTGGCTTTGCACTTATGCACTGCTCAACAGTCAGTCAAAGTAGATGGGGGTGCCTACAGTTGAAACTAGAAGTTTACATACACTATATAAAAAGACACATATGCATGTTTTTCTCAATATCTGACATGAAATAAGAATAAACCTTTACCATTTTAGGTCAATTGGGATCCATAATTATTAATATTTGCCAAATGCCAGAATAATGATAGAGAATGTTTTAAGGCATATTTATTACTTACTGCAAAGTCGATATTTGGGATATCTTTTCATAAGCTTCTCACAATAGTTGGTCAGAATTTGGGCCCATTCCTCGTGACAAAACTGATCCACTCACACCTGCCTTTTCAGCTTTGCTCATAAATTTTCAATAGGACTGAGATCAGGGCTTTGTGATGGCCACTCCAAAACATTGACTTTGTTATCCTTAGGCCTCTTTGTTACCATTTTGTCAGTATGCTTTGGGTCATTGTCCATTTGGAAGACCCATTTCCGCCCAAGCTTTAACTTCCTGCCTGATGTGTTGAGATGTTGTTTCAGTATTGCCACATACCGTATTTTTCGGATTATAAGACGCTCCGGATTATAAGACGCACCCCAAAATTTGAGGAGAAAAATAGGAAAAATCTTTTTTAATAAAATGGTGGTGCTTCTTATAATCCATGCATCTTATTGCTTACTGGGGGTAGTGGCTGCGGTGAAGCGTGGTCCCAGGGTCGCTGCTGGAGGAGGCAAGAGTGGAGCATTGCTGCAGGCCGCAGGATGGGATGAGGGGGAGTTCGGAAGTGAGGTGCACCGCTGCAGGTGTCCGGTGCTGCGGGTGTCCACCGCTGCCTGGTCCTGTGGGTGTCAGCCGCTGAGGGTGTCTGGTGCTGCGGGGGCTCTGCCGACATTTTGTGAAAGGCCAGGGCCCCTGTAGATTCATGTAGATATTGCTTTTTGTCCTTGGGCTGATATGCACAACTCGGACCAAAGCACGTTCATCACTGGGGCACAGAATCCGTCTCATTCCTGAGCGGTATGGTGGCTGGACATTCCCATCTTGTTTGTAGTTGCGTATAATTGTTTGTATAGGTGAACGAGGCACCTTCAGGTATTTTGACATTGTACACAAGGATGAGCCACAATTCTCTTCTGATATCTTGGCTGAATTCTTTAGACTTTCCCATGATGCTACACAAAGAAGCAGTGTGTTTCAGGTGTACATTAAAATACATCCACAGGTGTGTCTCCAATTAACTCAGATTTTGCCAAAAAAAAACTGAAAAAAAATCAGAACTATTCCAAACACATGACATCATCATATGAGCCGTCCAGAATTGTTTAACCCCTTAGTGACAGAGCCATTTTGCAGCTTAATGACAGGGCCAATTTTTACAATTCTGACCACTGTCACTTTATGAGGTTATAACTCTGGAACGCTTTAACGAATCCAGCTGATTCTGAGACTGTTTTTTCGTGACATATTGTACTTCACGTTAGTGGTAAAATTTCTTTGATATGACTTGTGTTTATTTATGAAAAAAACGGAAATATGGCGAAAATTTTGAAAATTTAACAATTTTCAAACTTTAAATTTTTATGCCCTTAAATCAGAGAGATATGTCACACAAATTTCTTAATAAATAACATTTCCCACATGTCTACTTTACATCAGCACAATTTTGGGAGCAAAATTTTTTTTTGTTACGAAGTTATAAGGGTTAAAAGTTGACCAGCGATTTCTCATTTTTACAACACCATTTTTATTTTAGGGACCACCTCACATTTGAAGTCACTTTGAGGGGTCTATATGATAGAAAATACCCAAAAGTGACACCATTCTAAAAACTACACCCCTCAAGGTGCTCAAAACCACATTCAAGAAGTTTATTAACCCTTTACGTGCTTCACAGGAACTGAAGCAATGTGGAAGGAAAAAATTAACATTTAACTTTTTTTGCAAAAACTTTACTTCGGAACCTATTTTTTTTATTTTCACAACTGTTAAAAGAAAAAATGAACCACAAAATTTGTTGTGCAATTTCTCCTGATTAAGCCGATACCCCATATGTGGGGGTAAACCACTTTTTGGGCGCACGGCAGAGGTTGCAAGGGAAGGAGCGACATTTGACTTTTTCAACGCAGAATTGGCTGGACGCCATGTCGCGTTTGTAGAGGCCCTGATGTGTCTAAACAGTGGAAACCCATCACAAGTGACCCCATTTTGGAAACTAGACCCCCTAAGGAACTTATCTAGATGTGTGGTGAGCACTTTGAACCTCCAAGTGCTTCACAGAAGTTTATAACATAGAACAGTGAAAATAAAAAATCATATTTTTTCCACAAAAACAATCTTTTCACCCCAATTTTTATTTTCCCAAGGGTAACAAGACCCCAAAAGTTTTTGTGCAATTTGTCCTGAGCATGCTGATACCCCATATGTGGGGGTAAACCACTGTTTGGGTGCAAGGCAGAGCTTGGAAGGGAAGGAGCGCCGTTTGACTTTTTCAGCGCAGAATTGGCTGGACGTCATGTCGTGTTTGTAGAGGTCCTGATGTGTCTAAACAGTGGAAACTCCCCCAAAGTGACCCCATTTTGGAAATTAGACCCCCTAAGGAACTTATCTAGATGTGTGGTGAGCACTTTGAACCTCAAAGTGCTTCACGGAAGTTTATAACATAGAACCGTGAAAATAAAAAATCATATTTTTTCCACAAAAACGATCTGTTCACCCCAATTTTTATTTTCCCAAGGGTAACAAGACCCCAAAAGTTTTTGTGCAATTTGTCCTGAGCATGCCGATACCCCATATGTGGGGGTAAACCACTGTTTGGGCGCACGGCAGGGCTTGGAATTGAAGGAGCGCCGTTTGACTGTTTCAAACCAAAATTGGCTGGAATTGAAATTGGACGCCATGTCGCGTTTGGAGAACCCCTGATACGCCTAAACAGTCGAAACCCCCCACAAATCACACCATTTTGGAAACTAGACCCCTTAAGGAACTTATCTAGATGTGTGGTGAGCACTTTGAACCCCCAAGTGCTTCACAGAAATTAATAAACGTAGAGCCGTGAAAATAAAAAATCATTTTTTTCCTCAAAAATGATTCTTTAGCCCGCTATTTTTTTTATTTTCCCAAGGGTAACAGGAGAAATTGGACCCAAAAAGTTGTTGTGCAATTTTTCCTGAGTATGCTGATACCCCATATGTGGGGTGAAACCACTGTTTGGGCACATGGGAGTGCTTGGAAGGGAAGGAGCGCCATTTTGTAATGCAGACTTTGATGGAATGTTCTGCGGGCGTCATGTTGTGTTTGCAGAGCCCTTGATGTACCTAAACAGTAGAAACCCCCTGCAAGTGACACCATTTTGGACACTAGACCCCCCCAAGGAGCTTATCTAGATGTGTGGTGAGCACTTTGAACCCCCAAGTGCTTCACAGAAATTTATAAACGCAGAGCCGTGAAAATGAAAAATCATTTTTTTTCTCAAAAATGATTTTTTTTTAGCCAGCTATTTTTTATTTTCCCAAGGGTAACAGGAGAAATTAGAATCCTAAAATTGGTGTGCAATTTGTCCTGAGTACGCTGATACCCCATATGTTGGGGTAAACCACTGTTTGGGTGCACGGCAGGGCTCGGAAGGGAGGGAGCGACATTTGACTTTTTGAAAGCCACGTCGTGTTTGGAGACCCCCTGATGTGTCTAAACAGTAGAAACCCCCCACAAGTGACCCCATTTTGGAAACTAGACCCCTTAAGGAACTTATCTAGATGTGTGGTGAGCACTTTGAACCCCCAAGTGTTTCACAGAAATTTATAAACGCAGAGCCGTGAAAATGAAAAATCATTTTTTTTCTCAAAAATGTTTTTTTTAGCCAGCTATTTTTTATTTTCCCAAGGGTAACAGGAGAAATTAGAACCCCAAAATTGGTGTGCAATTTGTCCTGAGTACGCTGATACCCCATATGTTGGGGTAAACCACTGTTTGGGCGCACGGCAGGGCTCGGAAGGGAGGGAGCGCCATTTGACTTTTTGAACGCCACATCGTGTTTGGACACCCCCTGATGTGCCTAAATAGTGGAAATCCCTCAATTCTAGCTCCAACCCTAACCCCAACACACCCCTAACCCTAATCCCAACCCTAATCCTAACCTAAATCCCAACCCTAATTCCAACCCTAATTGTAACCCTAACCTTAATTGTAACCCTAACTCTAATTGTAACCCTAACCCTAATTTTAACCCTAACCCTAATTGTAACCCTAACCCTAATTATAACCCTAATTATAACCCTAACCCTAAGGCTAGGTTCACTTTGCGTTTTACCAGCCCGTTCAACACATAGCGTTGACGGGCTGGTAACGGTATAGCATAACGCGATTGCGTTATGCTATACCCGCTAGCGCAGAGGAATCAGCAGATGATTCATCTGCGCTAGCGGTGACGGAGCCCAGACACTGCAGCCCGCGTCCGAGGCTCCGTCACTGAATGATGGCACGTCGCAAACGCATGCCGCTTTACGGCATGTGTCGCGATGCGCCCTCAAATGGGGGTGAATGGCAGCGTTAACGGACTGCGTTACACCGCGTTATACCGTGGTGTAGCGCAGTCCGTCTAACGGACTGCCATAACGCAGTATGAACCCAGCTTAACCCTAACGCTAATTATAACCCTAACCCTAATGCTAACCCTAACCCTAATGCTAACCCTAACCCTAATTATAACCCTAACCCTAATTATAACCCTAACCCTAACAGAAAAATGAAAATAAATATAATTTCTATTTTTTATTATATGTCCCTAACTAAGGGGGTGATAAATGGGGGGTTATGTACTGTTTTTTTTATTTTGATCACTGTGATAGTTTATCACAGTGATCAAAATGCACTTTCTGGAGAATGAATGAAAACATTTTTGAATCTGCCGCCAAGCAGATCGGCGGGCGCACTGCGTATGCGCCCGCCATTTTTTTTTGCAGGAAGAAGACGCCGGGATCCTGGGGCCTGCGGGAGGACACCGGTAAGTATACGGGGGGGCGATCGGGGGACCGGGGGACCTCATTTTCTCCCCTCTGATGTGCGATCACATCAGAGGGGAGAGAAATCTTTTTTTTTTTTGCAATCGCATCTATGCTTGCATAGACGCGATCGCAACACCGGGATCGGTGAATACCGACCCGGATCATGTTCTCTGGGGTCTCGGCTACCCCCGGTAGCCGAGACCCCAGAGAATATTTGCCCATCCCCCCCAGGACACAGCGGCACATAGCGGCGGGCGCACTGAGCATGCGCCCGCCATTTTCTTCATCGCGCCGGCCCCGGGGGACACCGGAGGGCCCTGGGGCCACATACAGGACATCGGGGGCCACATGGGGGTCCCCGGGACCCTTTTTCTCTGTCCTCTGATGTCCGATGACATCAGATGACAGAGAAATTAAATGGCACAACTTTTTTTTTTTTGTTGTTGCGGTCGCCGTTATAGGGTTAATAACGGCGATCGCAACATCGGTGTCAGTAAAAACCGACCCGATTCTTGTTCTCTGGGGTCTCGGCTACCCCCGGTAGCCGAGACCCCGGAGAAAATGCGCCTCTGGGGGGCGCTATTCACTTTTTCCACAGCGCCGTTAATTAACGGCGCTGTGGTTTAAGTACCCTTAATGACCGCAGTTAAAAGGCGTATTGGCGGTTGTTAAGGGTTAAAGGCATAGTAATCTTAGTGTATGTAAACTTTTGAATTTGCAGTAAGCAATAAAAATGCCTTAAAACATTCTCTCTCTCTCATTATTCTGGCATTTGGCAAATATTAATAATTATGGATCCTAATTGACCTAAAACGGGAAAGGTTTATTCTGATTTCATGTCAGATATTGAGAAAAACAAGAATATGTGTCTTTTTATATAGTGTGTGTAAACTTCTGATTTTACAACTGTACATCTGTCGATCAAATCATAGTGAGCGATTACTGTAAACAGCACACCTCAATGACTGAAAGCCTTCGACTCCCAGGAGGAATAACGTTCATTTTCTCCCAGTTGCTTCACTTTCAGTATAGCGGCCAGACACTTTCATAGTGCTGCTAATCTAAATATTAACTCTAAATGTCCCATATGTAAATGTTTAAGTAGTTTATATTGGATTTTGGTGGTGATATACTCCCTTTTAAGAATCATTCAAGCCTGGACACACTCATTTTACCACATATATCACTATTTGGACTTGTGCAAAGTATTAAAAAACGTTCAGAGTTGCATTCAGAAAAGTGGGATGATTGTCATCCGTTTGCAGACCACACAAAATCCTTTTTTTTACTCGGCAGCCATTTTTACTTTACAAAACCATTTACAGTTTCCTATGTTACAGAATTCCAATGTGTCTGAAAACGGATTTTATACTGTGGCTCTATATGGTATTTTTCTCACAGCCATAGACTTGAATGGATGAGTCTCATCTGATTTTGAGGCTAAGTGCACACGTTCAGGAATGTTTGCAGAATATTCCTGAGCAAAAACGAACATTTTCTGCGGTAAAAATGCGCGATTTTTTTTGCATTTTTTCTGCGTTTTTGGTGCGTTTTTTTTGCGCGGATTTTGCGCGTTTTACCGCGATTTTTCCCTGAACTTTCTAAGTCAATAATATAGCGGGAAAAACGCTAGAATTCCGCAAAATTAATGAACATGTTGCTTCTTTTTCCGAGATGCGTTTTTTTCACGGAAAAAAATGCACCATGTGCACAAAAATTGCGGAATTCATTCTAAATGATAGGATGCTTAATTCATGCGTTTTTGACGCGTTTTTTTCCCTCAAAAAAACGCGAAAAAACGCAAATAATCCTGAACGTGTGCACATAGCCTGAAGGAAAATTTCCAAAGCTGCAATTTTTCTCACACACAGATTCAGTCAGTGAAGAAAATTGTTCATTTGCACACTGAATAACATTGGTCTGAGTACTGTCTATTTTTTTTAACACGTAGCATGAGAGCCCTAACTATGACTTTTATTTTTGGGGCACAAAATGTATTTTGATGAGTGAATAGTGAAAAGGTGAATTAGTCATATTTCATTTACATGTATTTATGAAAGTAACAGTAAAGATGAAATATCTTAGTACCGTGTTAGCCAGTAGATAGGATTTATGAAAGTAAGTGATTTAACTAAAGTGAAAAGTTCCCATAACCCATTGTTTATTTTGTATGCCCTTTCAAGTACGCGATGACTGCAGTTAATTGCAATCCCGCCTAATGCTGATCTATTTATTTAAGGAAGGCAATCATATGTAGGAGTTATACCGTACCTACAAATGGTACTTTGACGTGACACAGTATCCTCACTCATTTTTATTGACTTTATTAAATAAACTACATCTAATCTTGTAGGACATTTCGCCATAAAAATGTCTATCAACATGACTTTATCGTGACCCTAAAAAACAGAAATTGAAATAAAAATATTTATTATACAGTATATTTAGTATAAACAAAATGGTTTCATTTAACCAAATAATTTGGCTTTTTCTTAACAAAATGTTGAGAGGATTTTCTGACAACCCGTGGCCATGGCTATCCAGATGAATGACAGTACTTGTAATATTGACAGAAGAAATATTACGAAAAAGGCAGTATGGTGGGCAAAATCACAAGTTTACTAAAAGCAATATATTTTGCAGGAATGTAGACGAAAAATGGTGAAAGATTCTGGCACAACCATCCAGAGATAAAATGAATTCTTTATTCAAACGTGGTTAAAACATTAAAACACGTGGCCTCGTACCTGATGCGTTTCAGGTGTATGCACACCCTTAGGCTGAGTTTACACTAGAGAGAAATACGGACGAGAGTTTTGCAAGAAAAAATCGCATAGCACTCGGACCAATGTTAATCTATAAGGCAGCTCCCATTACCTTTTATTTCTCGGCCGTATTATACGTGTGAGTGAAATCGCAGCATGCTGCGATTTTCAGCGTATATCGACCGAGACTCACCAATATGGGTGCGGAAAAAAAACGGACACCACCCGGACCATGCGTGTGACTTGCGAGAAATACCCACCGGTGTCCTTTGAAAAACCGGCAATTCAGTGCGGTGTACAGTAAAATCACACTGACAGGTTAAAAAAGAATAGATATATACACATAGACTAGGTATGTGTATATATATATATATATATATATATATATATATGTGTCTTTATATTGTTTAGAGAGTTACATAGGAGAATAGGCAGTAATTCATTTGTTGGCTCCTGTAGAATCTCTGCAGGAGCCGACAGGATAGGAGACATGGCTTACATACAGTAAACCCATGCAGAACAGTTAGATTTATAGATGTCAGTGATTAATACTGTTAGTAGTATGTGCATGTAAAATTTGGGACCTGTATGCATTAAATAAAAGAATGTTTTTGCGGAAAAAAAATGGCTTGTGCTCCCGCGCAATTTTCTGCGCACAGCCAATGCTAAAGATAGGGTACGCAGGTAACATGCAGCGTCATGCGCCCACTGGCGGAGCGGCTGGGAGGAGGCGCGGCCAGGGCGGAGCTTAGCGGCGGCTGTGCGCAGACCAACGCAGGTCGGTGAAACGCTAGTGTGAAACTAGCCCAAGACAAGTCACAAGACAACATTTGACCTTTTAGAACTTTGTCATCCATGTTCAATGACACTGTGCAAATGACTAAAGATATTTTTGGGAATGTTCTTAGGTGGAAGAATCTTTTCTGGCTGAAAGATCTTTTGTTCTATCTTATGGAGAATTCAGTCATGGCCAACTTCTTTGAAGTCAAAGGAAATTTCATTGCTCAGCTAAACATATAGTTCATTGTTAAATTGTGGGTAAAGCTGTCCAATTCTGTTATCTTTACGCAAATATATATGAGCAATATTAGATATATTCACATATAGAAAACAAGAAGCATGTAGGATTTGGTCCTTGTAGCTATTACATATGTAAGAGAAAGTGGTGATACCCTTGAAGAATCCTTGCAGGATGTGACCATAGTGAGGAAGGACCGCCAACTGGCCGGGCGCAATCAGGTGGAGCCAATTTGTACCAGAAGGGTTTTGTGGAGGCAGTTTCATGTGCTGGTACTGGTCAGGTGATTCACGGGGCAGAGCCCTTGGGTATAAAAACATTGCATGCTAAACCACGGCAGAATTTAGTGCAAAACGCAAGAGAGAAAAAGGCGCGGACCCGGGATACTGTGGAGGTCAGCGTGAGTGGCCTCAGCGGAATGTCTAAGCCTCCCGAGTGATAGGGCCAGAATTCCAGAGAGAGCCAGAGCACCTAAGTGGTAAATCCTATGAACGGGCGTACCATCTTTGCATAGAGAACTTCAATATTACATAGTGAACAGCTTCCGTTGCTGATCTGCTCTTAGCAGTTTTTGGTTTAATGTTTAGTTTACCTTGTGTAAGGTTCTATGTATATATTCCTGAAACTCAGTTTGTTCGTCAGCCATTTTACTTTCTGTCTTGCTGCAGCTATCTTGCCCTCAGTCAAAATGGAGTTTTCAGCTTGCATGTTCCCGCCCTGATTCTCTCCTTTGCTTCTTAAGCAGCCACAGCTGAGCAATCAGTGCTTCAGAACCTAGCCTGCAGTGAACCTGTGACTTGACTCCTGTAAGCCTTGGACCTTGTACTCCAGCTATTCCTACTGAGGAACTCTGAAGCACTTGTGGACTCTGAACCCTGCTCTTTGAAAGACCCACGTTTGCATGGACTTACGGTAACAGAGAAGAAGATCCTGAATCTGTATTGGAGAGTGATTGCTGAGCTTGGATTACTCTGGCCTGCTGTGTCTCCTGTTTCTGTGTCTGCAAACTGTGTGACTATTTCTGCCAACTTGTATGAAGTAATACAGGACTTTTCTATATCAAACCTGTGACTCCTGTGTTTTCATCGCACCCAAGCACAAGACGCTATATGAACTGTACTACATACATTACAAGATTCTGAAGCCAAAACGTTAGTGTCTGCTGGGTCTGGAAGGCTGTGTCTGCTGTACTGTGGATATCAGACGTCCGGTTGTACTTTCTGTGATGACAGTGGTTGTGACTTCTCACAACCATTCCAGGTGAGCAATTCCCTTAAGTTTTTTCTTTTTGCAGTGTTACCACAGGTAAACACTATTGTTTTTTTTTTTCCTTTCTTTTCTCTTTTTTGTCTGCTGTAACTCTGGATATCAGATGTCTGGTTGAAACTTTCTGTGATGATAGTGGTTGTGACTTCTCACAACCATTCCAGGTGAGCAGTTCCCTTAATTTTTTTTTCTCTCTGCAGTGTTGCCACAGGTGAACACTATTGTTTTTTTTTTCTCTCCTCTTCTTCCAGTAATCCTGTCTTAAAAGATCTGGAAAATGGAGGCCCGCATAAAGGAACTTTGCGGAGTGACTGATAATATCCTTGCAGATTTGCAGAATATAAAGACCCGTTTTACAAATCTACAGGACCTCAATAATCACAATTTGCAAGTGGTTGGACAGACTACCCAGGATTTGCGAGCCAGGATTGAGGTTCTAGAGGGGCGAGTCCAGGCTCCTGCCGTAGCCCCGAGTGCTGGGATTCCCAAGTTGCCCCCTTTTCGTTTTGGCGGTGAACGTGAGAAATTCAGGGGATTTATTAATCAATGCAATCTTTTTTTTTTCTGCACATGCTTCACAATTTCCCACTGAACGATCTAAGGTGCTTACTATAATTATGTTGCTTACCAACAAGGCTTTAATGTGGGCAAACCCTCTGATTGAGACTGAGGATGATTGTTTGAATCACCTTGATGATTTTATTTCAGCCATGGGGCAGGTGTTTGATGACCCCAATCGAGGTGCAACAGCTGAAGCAGCCATGTTAGCTTTGCGCCAAGGTAAGCACTCGGTAGCTGAATATGCCTTGGATTTCAGGAGATGGGCCCTTGATACCACCTGGGACAGTTCCGCCAAAAAATCTATTTTTCGAAAGGGGTTATCTCCACTGATTAAGGATGAACTTGCTCGTGCCGACCCTCCCACTGCGTTAGGTGACTTTATTAACTACTGCATCCGTATTGATACTCGTCTGACTGAACGCAGGCAAGAGAGATGGTTCGAAAGCAATCGTACTAACCTTTTCCTACCTTCCTCTCCAGCTAAGGAACCTTTGAGTAGGATTACACGGGAACCTGAACCTGAACCCATGCAGGTAGACTCTTTACAACGACGGGTTAGTGATGCACGCAAGGAACATCGTTTTAAGGAGAATCTGTGTTTCTATTGTGGTAAGTCAGGGCACTTCATTATAAACTGCCCCAGCCGTTCTCGTAAGACTACTGCAGCACTCATTCATTGTGAGTGTTGCGAGAGGGGATCTGTCAGGTCCGAGCCTCAGGCTCCAGAGAGATCTGCAGCAACAGATCTTGATTTCTCGGACTTAAACTCCGTTACCTCTGAGGACGTTGACTGTGTAAACGCTGCCATTTTTCAAGTTTCCTCAGCGGTGTCCCAGCTGAGTTGTAAGAAAAACAATTCTCATTGCTTTCTTTCCATCAAACTCTGGGTTGACTCAGCTTGGGTGTCTAGCTCTGCTATGATCGACTCAGGGGCAAGTGGAAATTTTATGGATGTCTCCTTTGCTCTGAAACAGGGAATACGTTCAGTGAAGAAGGCTACTCCAGTACAGATGGAAACTGTGGATGGCTCCCTGCTGACCTCTGGACCAGTGGATCAGGAAACAGAGCCTTTGAGGGTTCTATGGGTAAAGATCATCAAGAGAAACTGTCCTTTATGCTTATCTCTTCTCCCCACTTTCCCATTATTCTAGGGCTACCATGGCTGCAGGCTCAGAATCCTACCATTAACTGGGAGACCAAGGAATTACACTTTCCAGAGAAACAGATGAGTCCAAAAGTTTCAGCTTGCTCTGTTCCTAGAGGAATCATGTCAGTCCCTGAACTACCAGCTGTATACCAGGACTATGTGGATTTATGTGACAAGAAGAACGCTGACCAGCTTCCTCCTCACCGTCCATATGATTGTCCAATTGAATTATTGCCTGGAGCAGAGATACCTTTTGGTAAGATCTACCCCCTGGCGGGGCCCGAGCTAAAGGCTTTAAAGGATTACATAGATGAAAATCTAGCCAAGGGCTTCATACGCCCGTCTTCATCTCCTGCAGGTGCACCCATCTTCTTTGTAAGGAAGAAAGATGGATCTCTGAGACCATGCGTAGACTATAGGGAACTCAATAAGGTTACTATTAGAAACCGTTATCCATTGCCTTTAATCCCTGAGTTATTGGAGAGAGTGCGACATGCCAAAATTTTTTCTAAACTAGATCTCCGTGGGGCCTATAACTTAGTCCGTATTAGACCTGGGGATGAATGGAAGACTGCATTCAGGTCACGCTATGGACACTTTGAATATCTAGTTATGCCTTTTGGTCTGAGTACCGCCCCAGCCACTTTCCAACACTTGGTGAATGACATCTTCAGGGATCTCCTAGATACATTCGTGGTAATTTATTTGGATGATATTCTAATTTTTTCTAACTCCACAGAGGAACATCATGGACATGTGAGAATGGTCTTGGAACGTCTAAGACAAAATCATCTTTACATCAAACTTGAAAAGTGTGAATTCCATAGGACCGAAATTCAATTTCTGGGGTATGTACTGTCTACACAAGGAATTAGTATGGATGGAAGCAAAACCCAAGCCATCAAGGATTGGCCAAGTCCTAGAAATGTGAAGGAGGTACAGCGCTTCATCGGGTTTGCCAACTTCTATAGACGTTTCATTAGAAATTTCTCTGAGGTAGTGTCACCTATCACTCAACTTACCCGGAAAGAGTCTAGGTTTTCCTGGACTCCCCAAGCCCAGGAAGCATTTTCCCATCTAAAAGATAAATTTACCACTGCACCTATCCTAGTACATCCCAACCCCGAGCTTGCCTTCATAATAGAGGTGGATGCTTCAGACTGTGCCGTTGGAGCTATACTCTCTCAGAGAACAGGTGAGAAGAATGTCTTGCATCCCTGTGCCTTCTTTTCCCAGCAGTTGTCTTCGGCTGAGAGGAACTACGATGTGGGCAATAGAGAGTTGTTGGCCATTATTGCCGCCTTCAAAGAATGGAGACACCTTCTTCAGGGAGCTGCACAGCAAATAGTCGTCCTGACAGACCATCGTAACCTTGAGTTTATCAGGTCGGCTAAGTGCCTGACTCCTCGCCAGGCTCGCTGGAATCTTTTCTTAAACCAATTTAATTTTATCATCTCTTATAGACCAGGATCGTGCAATGGAAAGGCTGATGCACTCTCTAGGATTTACTCAGCAGAGACACGTCCAATTACTCCTCCTAAGACTATTCTTCCTGACTCTAGATTCCTAGGAGTAATTCATAATCAAGACCTACTTAAGGACATCAAGGAAGCATACCATGCGGATTCCTTTTTGGCACAACCCCCAAGGGACGTAAGTCTTGTCTTTAAGAATGGTGTGTGGATTCAGGGACAACGTCTGTATATTCCTGAAACAGTCAGATTAAGAGTATTGCAACTCATTCACGATTCCAAGATAGCTGGGCATAGAGGAATTCTAAAGACACAGGAATTTCTTTCTCGTTTCTTTTGGTGGCCCACTTGCAGGAAGGATGTTTTGAATTATGTCACTTCATGTGAGGTCTGTGCAAGATGCAAAACACCTCGCTCCTCACCAACTGGTCTGTTACAGCCTCTTCCCACCCCGTCCCGCCGTGGGGATCCATTTCTATGGACTTCATTGTGGAGTTACCAACCTCTCAGGGGAAGAACACCATTCTAGTGGTGGTTGACCGTCTAACAAAGGCAGCTCATTTTATCCCTTGTGTCGGCTTACCCACTGCAAAACAGACATCAGATTTGATGATTAAAGATGTGTTTCGCTTACATGGAGTACCGGATGAGGTTATTTCGGATCGAGGGGTGCAATTCACTTCTAGGTTTTGGCAAAATTTCTGTGCAGCATTGGACATTAAAGTAAACCTTTCTTCTGATTTTCATCCCCAGACTAATGGACAGACCGAACGAACCAATCAAACCCTGGAGCAGTATCTCCGCTGCTTTATCTGCCACCTACAGGATGATTGGGTGGATCTACTTCCATTAGCTGAGTTGTCGTATAACAACTCTCAGAGTGCCTCCACTAAGCAGTCTCCTTTTTACTCTAATCTAGGTTATCATCCTAACATTCTACCACGATTTCCCATAGAAACGCCTTTACCAGCAGTGGAGATGTAGGCCAACCTACAGCAGCACCTACATCTTCAGGTTGTGTTGAAGCCTCTTCATCGAGCTCACACACAGCTGGTTATGCTTCCTCACAGGATCGCCATGGAAGAACCTCGGCCACTGTTGTCCAGAGACAAACTGTTATTCCACACACAGCAGCAAGTTCCCTGTCATCCTCACACTCCCAGGCCACAAAACAGCCAGCGGTAGCACAGGCATGGGATAAAAGACGGCCATACTCCGCAAACCATGCACGAGCACAGGCTCTGAATGCTGGCATTGCAAAACTCCTGTCCCTTGAAATGCTGTGATTCAGGCTGGTGGAGACAGACAGTTTCCGTAACTGAATATCATTGTCAATCCCACAATACAATGTGCCAAGCCGATTTCATTTCAGCAGGCAAGCCGTCCCTGGTCTGCAAAAGCATGTTGAGGGAAAAATTAAACATGCGCTACTAAAAGCCCTCAGTAGCAAGGTCCACCTGACCACCGATGCGTGGACCAGTACCCATTGTTATGATCTGCTACAACCAGTAAGGAAAGAAGGGAATTCTGTCCCTACAATACAACTAAGCTGAATCCCTACGATGTAACGGGGAACCTGATCCTGCGACCAGACCCGCTAAAGTCCTCATCTAGTGTGAACGAAGACCTATAGTTGCGAGGGAGTAATCCCTACAAGATCTAGGGACTGGGAGAAAAGGTGGACACCTCCTAGTCCTAACATAAATTGTAGCATGGATAATTAAACAGAAAAATAAATACTTTGTGATCCTAACATCAAGCAAAACTCACAGATTAAGGCACCTAAGCACCCGGCTAGCTTAACAGTAGATAATACAATGAAGTCAAGCAAAGCCAGAAGGGCGGAGCCAGACTAAATAGGGAAAAAAGGTCATGTGACCAGCAAACTGAAACAAAACCTAACAAGAGGGTTCTAACACCCATGGCCAGGGACAATACCTTTCCCTCACTGCCCATTGGGTCAATGTTGTGCAGCCGGGTACTGATCTTGCGAGTGGCGCTGTACGTGTTCTGCCAACTCCAAGGATTGCAGGAATCAAGTCTGTACACATTGATTCCTCCTCCTATTCCAGTTCCTCAGAATCATCGCTGCAGGAGCCGTCACGGTCTACCTCCACATGGACCCGTGAACGTTTACCTGTTGCGACCGATATGAGCACAGCCGTGTCCAAATGTCAACAGGCCATCCTGAAATTAATTTCCATGGGGAATCTTAGCCACACAGCGCAGGAGCTCTGTAATGCCATAAAGCAGGAGAGCGACGTGTGGTTTTTGGAAGAGAATCTACAGGCAGGCTTGGTAGTGTGTGACAATGGCCGAAATCTTGTGTCAGCTCTGGGCCTTGGCAACCTCACTCACATACCATGTCTGTCATATGTGCTCAACTTGGTCGTGCAGAGTTTTTGAGGGACTATCCGGATCTTGATGCACTGCTGCACAAGGTCCGCCTAGAGTGCGCTCACTTGCGACGTTCCAGCATGGCCAGATCGCTGATTGCAGCTCTGCAACGCAGATTTCACCTTCATGAACATCGCATTATATGTGACGTACCCACCAGGTGGAATTCCTCGTTACATATGTTGGAGCGGTTGTGTGAGCAGCAGCCAACAGTAATGGAGTATCAGCTGCATCAGGCGCAGTCAACTCGCAATTTGCGGCGTTCACACTTCACCACTACTGAGTGGGCCTCTATAATAAGAATAATAATATTATTTATTTATATAGCGCCATAATATTCCGCAGTGCTTTACAGTTTAACAGTTTCAAAACACGAGTCATAAGTAACAACGTTAACAATACAATAATTAAAGCAAAATCAGCCGCCCCTGCTGGTGAAAGCTTACAATCTACAATGAGGTGTGGGAGATACAAAGTACAGGTGTTTATATACAATGGTGTTTTTACAATGATGGTCCAGCCATTTTAAGGAAGTGAGGGATGCATGGAGATAGTGAATGGGCTACACACACAGAATTACACATAGAATGACTTTGATTAGTGAATGTGATAGGCCACTGTGAACAAATGTGTTTTGAGGGAGCGCCTGAAACCATCCAAATTGCGGATAGTCCTAATTTCTTGGGGTAGAGCATTCCAGAGGATTGGCGCAGCGCGGGTGAAGTCTTGGAGTTGGGAGTGGGAGGTACGGATTAGTGCAGAGGTTAGTCGAAGGTCGTTTGCAGAGTGCAGCAGTCGGTTAGGCCGATAAATATAAATAAGGGAGGAGATGTAGGGGGGTGCTGCGCTGTGGAGAGCTATGTTGGTGAGAACCAGTAATTAGAATTGGATCCTATAATGAATGGGCAGCCACTGCCAGTGTAATGAGTGGCGAATAACTCTATGAAGGATATCTGCCACGTTTTGCGTGCGTTTGATGAGTCAACGCGGATGGCGAGTGCAGATGATGCACTAGTCAGCCTGACTGTCCCCCTTATCTGCCTGCTTCAAAAAACACTGCAAGCACTAAGGCATGAGGTTTTGGAAGAGGTGGAGGATGAGGAGTCACAAATTCCATCACCTTCTGGACAGTCAGCGCAACGTGGTTCCTCACAAAGGGCTGGAGGACTTTCAAAGTACCATGCTGTATCAACAATTGAACCTCCAGAGTCGCTGTCTTATTTTCATAACCATTACAAACTTTTAATGTATTTACAAAGCACATAATGTACATTTTTTGTCTATCCTTTTGTAATGCTATTGTGTTTCCATAAACTGATGTTACAGAATTATGATACAAAGTTTTTAAATTTTGAGTTTTAAATTTTGTAAATTTATATGTATTTGAAGGACTTTGTGAGGAGGATGAGGAGGAGTCAATGGAGGAGGAAGACATCGCTCCAGAGGGAGGTAGACAATGCTCTAGTCAGTATGTAGACCAAGGGTGGGGTGATGCACAGCAGGCGGAGATGACGCCTCTTGCAGGGGACAACGTTTCTTGGCCAGTTGGGAGTCTGCAGCACATGGTTGATTTCATGCTGCAGTGGCTGAGAAACGACCGCCGCATCGAACACATTCACACCACGTCTGATTATTGGGTGTACACCCTCCTAGACCCTCGCTACCGGGACAACTTACAAAGCCTCATCACACCGTTGAACCGGGAGCGTAAAATGCGGAAGTACCAAGACACACTGGTGCAATCCATAATGTTCTCCATTCCAGCCGAGAGCACTGCTGCTGCTACTGATTTACAAAGCAGCTCTGTGCGTCGAGGCAGTGGAGACAGCTCTGCAACAAGAGGGAGCACAAGCAGCGCCTCTGCACAGGGCAAGAACAGTATGTTCCAAATGTGTCAAAGTTTTGTGGCAGCGCCACCAATGTCTACACCATCCGAGACGGCTCCAGTCAGCAGGAGGCAACATTTCCGTAAGATGGTGACAGACTACATGTCTTGCCCTCTCAGTGTACTCCCAGATGGCTCTTCCCCATTCAAGTTTTGTGTCTCTAAGCTGGATACATGGCCAGAGCTTAGCCAGTATGCATTGGAGGTGCTGGCTTGATCTGCTGGCAGTGTATTATCGGAGCGCGTCTTTACTGCTGCAGGTGGTGTACTAACAGACCGTTGCATGCGACTATCCTACGATAATGTAGAACGGCTTACTTTTCTGAAAATGAACTAGGCATGGATCTCGCCTGAATTTGCCTGTCCGGTTTCAGATTAACTAACTGGTTGGCAACGTTTTCCATGTCTCCTGTTATGTTCATCTTTCTACCACCTGAGCTATACTCCCTGGGCTACAACACTGCCAGTTGCTGCTCAGAAGTGTCGTGTCCACAGACCAATACACAAGCTATAGTGATAGTGGGGTTCAGTAACGCCTGCTGTTCCCCTGCTGTGTGTCCGGCAAAAATTACTGCTACCTAGCTACACATGTTTAAAAAAACATGACATGTTAAAGTGGCTAGTGCTACACATAGATATCAGGCTACACCCTTATTTCTAAGCTGTAAACAAGTGAAACGTCAAATTTAAAACCATTCAATGATTAGTGTTGGTAACAAATCTGTAACTAAATAATTGTGACATATTATGGCAGATATCCACATGTCTAACACAAATGCTAACACAAAAGCATACTTATGCTATAGGGTACTGATGGTGAACCTTCTCACTCCATAACTTTGACCAATCCAACTCACATCATGCCTCAAATGCTGCAATGTTGGAAGTGCATAATGTGGGTTGAACTTTGACAACAGCTGCAGTGCGAAGGTTATCCTTCTGTGTTCTTGGCTTTTAAATAAAAGCATACAAGTAAATATAATAATACATTGTTGATTAAGGGACATGATGTACACCTGTAATATTGTGCAAACAATGGATGTAGGACTATTCCTCTTCAACATTACTTATATTTGTGTCATTTGAAAAAATACATATTTTAGTTAAAAATTAAAAACCCATGTTCAGTAGCTGTGAAAGGCCCGTTTGTGTACTTCTATATTGTTTGCAACCAATGTATTGTATACGGGTGGAAGCGCGTCACACTAATAGATTAGATTTATTTTAAATGGAATGTAGCAGAACCAATTGGAGATAAATGAAAAGGATGAGCCACTGAGACACGCTCAGCAGAGTACAAGCAGCAGTGCTTGAACATGTAACTGGAGCGTGATCTGCACTCAAAAAAGTAAAAAACACAGACTGAAGTGAACACTGAAACACAACTGTCCACAATCTGTGAAAAGCTCCTTTCTGTACTTCTATAGTGTTTGCAACCAATGTATTGTATACGGATGGAAGCGCGTCACACTAATAGATTAGATTTATTTTAAATGGAATGTAGCAGAACCAATTGGAGATAAATGAAAAGGATGAGCCACTGAGACACGCTCAGCAGAGTACAAGCAGCAGTGCTTGAACATGTAACTGGAGCGTGATCTGCACTCAAAAAAGTAAAAAACACAGACTGAAGTGAACACTGAAACACAACTGTCCACAATCTGTGAAAAGCTCCTTTCTGTACTTCTATAGTGTTTGCAACCAATGTATTGTATACGGATGGAAGCGCGTCACACTAATAGATTAGATTTATTTTAAATGGAATGTAGCAGAACCAATTGGAGATAAATGAAAAGGATGAGCCACTGAGACACGCTCAGCAGAGTACAAGCAGCAGTGCTTGAACATGTAACTGGAGCGTGATCTGCACTCAAAAAAGTAAAAAACACAGACTGAAGTGAACACTGAAACACAACTGTCCACAATCTGTGAAAAGCTCCTTTCTGTACTTCTATAGTGTTTGCAACCAATGTATTGTATACGGATGGAAGCGCGTCACACTAATAGATTAGATTTATTTTAAATGGAATGTAGCAGAACCAATTGGAGATAAATGAAAAGGATGAGCCACTGAGACACGCTCAGCAGAGTACAAGCAGCAGTGCTTGAACATGTAACTGGAGCGTGATCTGCACTCAAAAAAGTAAAAAACACAGACTGAAGTGAACACTGAAACACAACTGTCCACAATCTGTGAAAAGCTCCTTTCTGTACTTCTATAGTGTTTGCAACCAATGTATTGTATACGGATGGAAGCGCGTCACAGTAATAGATTAGATTTATTTTAAATGGAATGTAGCAGAACCAATTGGAGATAAATGAAAAGGATGAGCCACTGAGACACGCTCAGCAGAGTACAAGCAGCAGTGCTTGAACATGTAACTGGAGCGTGATCTGCACTCAAAAAAGTAAAAAACACAGACTGAAGTGAACACTGAAACACAACTGTCCACAATCTGTGAAAAGCTCCTTTCTGTACTTCTATAGTGTTTGCAACCAATGTATTGTATACGGATGGAAGCACGTCACACTAATAGATTTGATTTTTTTCTAATATAATGGAGCTGCACCAATTCCACTAAATAAAATAAAAAAAAAAAAATAAAAAAAAAGGGACACGTGCAGATGCCTACAAACAGCGGTGGATGCAGAGCAAACTGCAGCGTCACCTGCACTGTCCACACACACCTTGCACAGAGCTGTTAAAACAACACTGGCAAAATGAAGCTTTACACAGCGGTTGGTAAACTAGCCTGCCTCAAGCACAGTAGTACACAAAATCGCAATATCTAACTGTCCCTCAGAGTGAGCAGAGTAGCGTTCTGTCCCTTACTGAGTTCACAGCACAGTGACGCTAAAATGGCGGCGGCGCCTTTTATAGTGCATTCTGACATCATTTCAGCAGCCAATCACAGCCATGCCATTAGTTAAGATGACCGCAGCATCACAGGATGTGCCCACACTTCGTAGGATTCCTCATTGGCTGACTAAAATCACATTGCCTCTCAAAGAATTATGGGAACTTCCGATTCCGGTATACGATATGGAAAAAGTATCGGAATTAAGTATCGGAATTCCGATAACGCGAATATCGGCCGATACCCGATACTTGCGGTATCGGAATGCTCAACACTACTCATCACTTCTAGGGCTCATTGTTTTTCTTTTCTTCTTTACAGTGAAGATAATTTTTAATAATATTGTCTGTATGTTTGAGTCATTGCCCTGCTGCAGAATAAATTTGGAGCAAGTCAGATGCCTCCTTGATGACATTGATAGATGACTAATTATCTGCCTGTATTTCTCAGCATTGAGGACACAAAGAGTTGCGCAAGTGTAGACAAAGAGGTCAGCCAAGTAAGCTTAGTGCAGCAGATAAAAGACACATCATCATGCTTCTTCCCTTTGAGTAAGGAAGATGTATAGCAGTGACATCAGTTCAGAACTCTCAACAACTAGTATGACCCAGCTACACACATCTGCTTTTCTAAAATGTATAAAAAGATTACGACCAGAAACCATAGCACTGCAAAGTGAATAATCATGTGCACAGCCGTATAGGAGTATCTGAGTAGGTTCCCACACCATATACTTTACAAAATGCCTCCTCTCACAGCACCGCTCTTTAAGACCTAGGAGAATGCTGGCTATCCACTGGAATAAATCACCTGACAGTGACACGCACGGCCATTCACTTCCTGCCACGTCACTTCCTGTTCTGAGCTGGAGCCGCCTGATAGGCACCATAGCTACATAGTCCCGCCTCTTCCCTTTATTTAGCCTGCACAATTGCATTCACTACATGCACGGACTAGCGGCGGATACCGCGTCCACCGCAGGCACATTTTTGCTCCACCGGGACCCCCCAGGTTAGTTACTCGCTATCCAGTATATCCTTCATGGAATACCGCTCAGTACCGCACTCTGCTCATGTTCCACCTGCTTTTCTCCAGGTAACCGCTGCCATATTTGATCACCTATATCGAACAGAATTTAAACCTGGTAGGTTTATCTCTCACTTATCACTGATCCTTTTACTTAGCCACATTGTCTCACTATGCCTATTATATCATTATACAGATATTCCGGGCATAGCCCCTCTTTTTGCTGGGTCCACCTACTCACAGTAGTCTATGGTATGTTTTATTACCTATTACTCTCGCATCACATCCGTCCTCAATTTTTGATCTAGTTATGCTCCTGAATTACAGCATACTCATGAACTGTTATTTTCGTTTGACCAAGATTTATTACTATTGTTGTACATACTTTGTTTCCCTTTTGTAAAATCCTTTTATTTTACTTTATTTTACTTTTTCTATAACCACACAGTGACTGATGAAGGTCCAAGTTCAGGACCGAAACGTTTCTGTTATTACTGTGGACACGATTAAAAATCATCACTCTACTGAAGTTGAGTTCTGAGTTTATTTGCTATAAACCATAGCACTGACATGGAACCAAGGCTAAGTAACACACGTTGCACAAAATCATAGGAATTAAAATACAGATAAATTGCAGCAGGTGCTCTGGACTGATGAGTCAAAGTGTGAAATCTTTGGTTGTAAAAGATGGAGGTTTTTTACCAGAGAGCTAGAGAGTCGTACAATAATGATTGACCTCAGGCAGCAATGAAGCATGGTGGAGGTTCCTTGCAGGTTTGTTGCTGTAATTCAGCAAATGGAGTTGGGGGTTTGATGAATAGTGTCCTTCATGCTAAGAAATACAGGCAGACACTTTTCCATTATGTAGACACACCAGGAGGGCATCTAATTGACTCCAAACATATTTAGCAACAAGACAACAACTCAAAACATACAGCAAATGTCATTAAAGGCCCCTTCACACATAGCAACGCCCCAGCGATCACGTAACGATCTGACCAGGCAAAGATCGCTGGTGCGTCGTTACAGGATCGCTAATTAGCTTTCAAACAGTCCGATCTCCTCAACGACGCAAGACAGATCAGCGATTTGCATAACGACCTTGTCGGTCGTTGAGTCCTTGTCACACTACTTTATTGTAACCGATTCCGACCTCGGTGGGCATGCTTCAGCGTTTCCCTTTCAACGCCCCCAGCACTGATTTGCCCCCCAACGCTACTTTCGGTACAATGAAAACTAAAAAGGGAACACTACTTTCGTTAAAATTGGAAAACATACATTGCAGACAGAGCAGTCCTTTGATAAATAAAATGAATCCACGAATAACAGCGCAATAGTGATTCAGACAGGGACGCTGAAGCAACCGGTGTGATATCCGTTAAAATATCAATGCTATAGTGACTCACACGGGAACGCAGAAGGCAAACCGGTTAATACAAACAAAGAATGGAAGGAGGCGCTACAGCGTTGTGTCACCCAAATTTCACACATTGGGAGCGCTGTACTCACCAATAGGGGCAGAGGGGGCGTGACCTGTAACATAGCTTTGTCACACCTGTGTCGCTGAGCTCTGCGTCGTTAATGAGGTCGCTCATCGTTTTTAAGCTTCAAACACAGCGATTAGTGCTGGCCAGCGGGACGCCAACGATGGAAAAATAAACCAGCGCATTCGAGCACGATCAGCGATAGCCAGCGGGGGAGGGCAGTCGCCGCTACATTTCACACGTAGCAAGATCGCTAGCGATAACGCTGTTGCATCACAATATCGGTGACGCTTGAGCGATATCGCTAGCGATCTCGCAATGTGTGATGGCCCCTTAAGAACTATCTTCAACATAAAGAAGAAAAAGGAGTCCTGCACATGATGATAAGGTTCCTACAGCGTCATGATTACAACAATATGGAGTCTGTCTTGGACTACATGAAGAAACAGAATTTGCGCCACCCTTCATCCACAGATTTGTGGTTAGTTCTCCAACACTGTTACAAACTATACTTGCCCTAAAATTAATATTAATAAAATGTTGTACATCTGATCAGACAGTAAAAACATAAACATTTCAAGTGATTCCTCTTTTAAACAGTTGATTCAAAAAAAGTAGCACAATTACGACAAATAGCTACTTCCTATTCCTAAAGGCTCATAGTCCCACCCTTTGTCTTTTTATTGTTTTAGGCTTAAAGGATCCTCACAATCGTATTGACGCAACTGAATAAATACACATACAAACACATGTAAAATGACAATGGAGAGAACATTTCTGGAGGTTCCTATTAAGATGTCTTCTTCTGAGTAAATTAGCAACCTTATGAACTAAACATCTCAGCAGGGAACAAGTAGTCATAGCAATGAGATGAAACTTCCTGGGGTAGCAGACAGTGCTAAGCTCCACCACCTCTTTATAATCTAATCCTTTCTGTAAGACGAACTGTAGAAACATTCAGCATGGTGAAAGCTGGCACTGCTCCTCAAGAAAGGGAGTTATGTCAGATCTGTTCTCTCCATGAAATTCTTTTGGCAATATTTTTTCTTTCCATGAATCTTTCTCTAAATTTCAAAAGATCTCATGAAAGGCAGACTTTTCCAAGCTTTACAGTGAACATTTCTGGAGACAACCTAGAAGCATGAGACAATAAGCTTAGTTACTAGGAGTTAGGTGCTAGAGAAAAGCCTATTATCACTACTGTATTGCCAAGCTATAGATTGTAAATAAAATGTTAACACTGACCATGAAGACTGAGAGTTTTCCATAAATGTTTCTTTTTACCTAGATTTTCTACCTTCTGGATGTAACAGTGTGAATATTGGTAATAAGATTCAATCCTAATAATTTGATGGTATTCATTCCTATACATTTGATGATATTCATGGGTAAATACAAATAATTAGAATAATTCAATTAATCTGGTATATTGAACGTCAGATTAAACAAGTTCTCAACTAATTCAAGTAACAAAAATATCCATGGTAACTTCGGTATTCTTTATGACATACACTACAGTAGGTACTTTTACTACATTTGCATTTCATTTAATAGACTTCGATATATTCTACTCTGTTAGATTCTTAGCTCAATACATTAATTTTGTTACACTGAAAATAGTGATATATTTACACCCATAAATTTTCTGATTCCAGTACATACAATAATTGTATCAGTGGACCATATATATTCACCTGTTAAAGGCTTTGTCCAGGAATACTTTTTATACAATGGGCCTAAAATACTCACAGTCAGGTAGTTGCTAACAGAGGCAACTACCTACCTTGTCTAACCGGCGCTGGCTCAGAGTGGTCACTGACCAGTCCTGCTGGCGATTCAGCTGATCTAGCTCAACAGGGCAGCTCTTGTTCTTCCGGGCTACTCTATCGATGGGGCGTGACTATTGATCTCATGCTGATTTACAGCCATCTCTCCGCAGTTAGGCAGCAGGGAGCCGGTGTCAATAAGCATGACTTCACAGCTGTGCCCCATCAATAGCGAAGAGCGGAAGAGAAGCAGCTGCTCTGTCGATGTGATGTTAACGGAAGCCAATGAATCACTGCAAGAGCAGTCTTGCCGGTTAGCAACTACCTGCCTGTTACTTAATAGATTATGCTAGTCCATACTGAGGTGTACAGTAAAAGCAAAGACTATACACTGGTATATGTCATAGCCTTTCAACCTGAGGTGTAGATTGGGAAAAAAAATCTCCTAACATATACTTTCAATGCAACGCTCAAATGTAATGTTACCAGAGCCCAAATCTTAGTAATGATTTTGTATGTACATCACATAACTCTATCGTATACAATGTGTTTGGTCGGGTTTATGGTCATCACGAGAGAAAGTATGAAGTTTGAGTTATAGTAATTTTTTCAAGACAAGTGTCAAAAGTTGGTATCAATATATCAATAAGAATCTAAAAGAAAACACTTATTTTCTAAAATATTATGAGTCTTATTTATGCTTTTCTTAGTTCAGGTAAAGTTCTGTGTGGCATCTCTCCATAAGTTATCTAGTGAAATAGTGCCATGAAAGTATGACAAATGACAATACACTTGTTAGATGACTGCAGTTATATTTTTAGAATTAGGTTTACACAAATGAGGAATTAAAAGAACATCTTCAGGACATTGATGAGACATGGATGAGCTCATCATTGCTATTATTTGTGGAAAAAAGTTAACAAAAATGTCCTCTGCTGTTCTTTCTATCTTTTAAGGACTATTCTTGTGCTTCTGTCCCTTTGACTTTATTCATATGCAGGCGGGTGGCTGTCTGCCAATGCCAGCTGCATGTGGGATCATTTGCATCGCACTCTGAGAATGCAGTTTAAAGGGAATCTCTTCCTTCCTTTAGATCATCTATTTCTTTGGAGTCACAGTCATTTCTTCACATGGATTGTATTCCTTCTTTAATCTTTTTTTTTTTCGTTTTCTGTACAGTTTAACAAGCTACTAAGATTCAGCATTAGCAGGCTCCCAATGGCTATGAAAGCAGCCTTTTTAGAAGAGCGGACTTATTTTTTACCCTTGGCTGGACACATGAGAGAGGATTTTGTAGAACACATATGTTGTTGCTGCTGCTTTCATTTGATTCTTTGGATCCCAAGGTGTTAACAAGTAACTTGGAGGATTGTGCCCATCAGAAGGGGTTTGACTATACAAATCTGCTGCTCTCTTTATGAGCTGCCTCTTGCATGTACTGAAGTCACTTTTTATCTGCAGGCCAGAGGTCTCTCTTTGCTAATTTATAGTGTTTGAAAGTAAAAAGCTAAGAAATCTGCTTTTATCTCAAAGCCAATTTATGTGACTTTCATCAACATTCTGAAAATTAAAAGCAGTGAAACATCTTTTTTTCTTTGATCTAATTTTAGTTTCTGTTAGTAATTTTTTTATTCTGTGTTTTGTACATTTTGTACATTATTAAAAATTTGCATTAAAGCAGCCACCTGCAATAGTCTAGAGAAAATTCAATTACTTCTATAGGAGTGTTTGCAAGGCATGACCAGTAATTTGTTCAGCAATCATCATGCAGGGAGCAGAAGAGGTGAACTATGACCATTTCCTATTGTTATTGATAGACCTTGTGTTATCTATTCATCGGTTTTACATTTTATTTAACCCCTCCCTGCGCTATTTGATGATAATTAGCTGGCTGATGAAAAGTGATCCATAGAGAACAGGAAGTATTAGCCTATTGTAAAATGTGAGTACCAACTTGTCTACAACTACATCTCTCCTCTCACAGCTCTGTCAGCTCTGCCCCCACCACACTGATGCTCCTATGAGAGGAAATCTGGAGGTGTTTGTAATTACACTCAGCTCTACCCATCCCCCCACAGTGACTGACCTGAGATGAAAGCTGGAGGTGGTTGTAACCACTCAGCTCTACCCATCCCTCCATAGTGACTGACATGAGATGAAAGTGGAGGTGGTTGAAATCACACTCAGCTCTACCCATCTCTCCAAAGTGACTGACCTGAGATCAAGGTGGAAGGTTGTTGTAATCAAACTCGCTCTACCATCTCTCCAAGTGGACTGACCTGAGATCAAGGTGAAGGTTGTTGTAATCAAACTAGCTCTACCATCCCCCACGGTGATGAACTGAGATGAAAGCTGGAGGTGCTTGTAATCACACTCAGCTCTGCTATGCATTACACAGTAGCTACAGAGATCAGGGTTATGTGCACGGCATGATATTTTTCCTGGATGATACCTCCTGATTATGATTGGTTAATGTCATGCAAGGGACAAAGTACACACCCCAGAGATGAAGTTCTGATAATGCCCAGTCGGGATTATCATAAATCATTTTCTAAACTACGATCTAATACCTCCACAAAGCGGATGAGATTTTAAAAAACTAAAACTCCATTTTATTCAGCCACTATTCCATAATGTGGATAGTTGAACACCAATTCTGCATTTTAATTGCCATGGCATTAAAAGATTTAATTCAAGGTAAAACCCACAGATAGAGCATATAAGGTCTGACTGTGACACAGCAAGAACATTGGCTTTGGGGCAACACTTTGATTATGAGTGTAATGAGATATTAAGTAAAATGAAACAGCTTTTCTTGATCTAAGTTAAACTAATGTAAAGCCTGACTGCACCTGACTGCCTTTAAGGAAAACATAGCTTAGATAAGATACTTTAAGATATTATCACTCAAATCTTGATGTTCACATGAAAAAGTATTTATTTATGGTCATAGTTTAGCACATTTTAATGTTATTTAAAAAAAAGGCTGTTAACCAGAATCTCTTAAACTCATCTTCCAGTATTTTTATTTACTGTAATTATTGTATATTGTTATATACATAATAGCTGTAGAAGGAGATATTCACATGCATCAGTTATACTAATACAGCAAACATTGAAAATCACCCGTTTTATATACTATGACATGGTTCGGTTGCATGTATAGAGTTCTCTACTTTCCTTCACCACTATTCTATTTCTTAGCATCACATGGCTTTCCTTTATTACCCACTGTGCTCCTTCATTAACTCTCTCTCTCTTTGGTGCAATTAACTATAAATAGGTGGTATCATAGTGTGAAAGGAAAAAAAAATCTTGTTAGCTTTCCTTTTCTTTTATGTACATTTTAAGTAAGGGGAATAATATGCCAGAAAAGAACGTCTGCTTGCCAGTTTGCAAGTTCAGCAGCTCTTCACAGGACAGCCACACATCACTGACCAAACAGAAACAGTGGGAAAAATGTAATGAGAATTGAGGAAACTAGACCAGTCGTCTAATCTTTGGGAAATCACTAGACTAAATGCATGTATAACAGTCCAGCGGAGTTCTGCTAGGAGTGATTTTCTTTTTTTCAGTCCTTTTCTTTTTATTTCACAGTGTGTGTTTTGTAGTGAGCTGCTCCAGACATAGGCCATCGGGAACTCTCACGCCTCAACGACCCGCTGAGGAAAATCAGCACAAACAAAATGCTGTGTGCGGCAGTCATTGCACAGACCAATATCAAAGAATTAAGTTTTTGATCATGGGTTCTCCTAAAAGCTTCTCCTGGGTGATTCAGATGTTAGGTTAAAAAAAAACGGGAGCCAATAACTGCTTACATTGTCCCTATTTACCCAACCCTGCTAAACCCCCTATGTTCAAAAAAAAGTATAGATTCTTCTTCTTGGCCAGGTCTCTTTGAAGTTAGTTTGCTTTTGTTCTTTTCCAAACCTGATGCTATTTTTCACAGACTCATTTGTATTCAGTCTGTGTAGTTATTGCCACCCACAATTTCACATAAGAGACTTTAGTAGTAAAGAAGACGATTGCTATACAGTAAGAGAGAAACTTTTTCAGAAGATCTGTATGCTTACTGGGCCATGAAAGCAGTAAGAGATAGAAATTGTATGTAGAAGTTTATCACACTTCCATTATGGGTTCCAGGGAGTGTCTTATAAAATGAGTTGATGAATTTTTATTACTCTGAGATGATAGACGCAAATTACACTGAGATACAAGTATTGAAACTTATGTGCCACAAATGATAAGTTCACACATGGTAGAGATTTATGTACCTGAAAATTGTGTCACTTGAAAAGTCATACATTTTGGTTGCAAATTTATAATTATAATATTAACAGATTTATAGTTTTACTATCATTGATGACCATTCAATATAAAAATCAGGATTAGAGATGAGCGAACCTTTCAAGGTTCGGTTTGATTCGACAAACGTTTGGACGTTCGCCGAACAGTTTGATGAACATACCTGAACCCCTTTAAACTCAATGGGAGGCCAAACTAAATGTATACACAACACCTTAAGGGATGACAAAAAGCTTCTCAAACAGCTAAAATTAGGGGCAGACACCATGATAAGTGGCATCAATTGACCCACAGTAGAAATTTTACAATGGCACAGCAGCAGTCAGCAATAGTCCATGCATGTTGTTTCAGGGTCTGGGCCAGCATTTAGAGCTTTGAATTGAAGTTTCAATTAAGACATGGTGGCTAAGGGAGCGGTGTAAGCTTTTAAATCTGGGAGCCCTGATATCCCATGCAACACCTCCATTTTTTTTCCAGCCACACTCAGATGGCACAAAAATCAGTTTCATACAGTACTATTGGTAGAAAAATGTAAAGAAAGTAACACAGGTAGTTGACTGAAAGTGCATGCAGGCCTGCCTGTTTGGGAGCCATACTTACACAGGCAACCCACCAGATGGAGACTCAACTTGTAGTATCCACATTTGAAAAAATAATTGTCACACACCACTAAAGTGGCATCAATTTCCACAGAGTAGAAACAGTATAATAGGGCCCTGACAAACCTTCTACTACAGACAAACCACCAGATGGAGACCCAACTTGGAGTCTCAGCATTTCAAAAAATAATTGTCACACACCACTAAAGTGGCATCAATTTCCACAGAGTACAAACAGTATAATGGGCCTCTGACACACCTTCCCTCACAGGCAACCCACCTCATGGAGACTTAACTTGGAGTCTCCACATTTCAAAAAATTGTTTGTAATATCAGCAGCAGTAGCAACAACAGGCACAGAAGATACCACAAAGATGGCATAGACTGCAATAACGTGAGATCAATGCATGACAGTAAAAATTACACCTTTGACTAGTTTGCCCAGTCTGTTATTGGGGTTCAAAAGTCATTGGAGATCCATGACTTGTTCATTTTGATGAATGTTAAGCGATCCACACTTTCAGGGGACAGCCTGATGCAGTTATCCATCAGGATACCTCCAGCAGAGCTGAAGACATCTTCTGAGAGAATGCTGGCTGCCGGGTATTACAAAACCAAAAAGGCATGACAGGCGAGCTCAGGTCACTCTTCCATTTTTGAAGACCAAAATGCAAAAGGGTCCAACCCCCCCTAAAGGCATTGATATTGAGCTCCAGATACTCCTGCACCATCCTCTCCAGTCGTTCACAACTTGTCAGACTTGTACTCTGTTCTGCTGGGACATGGACTGGTCTAAACAATGTGTGAAATGACTCACAAAAATTGCTTATTCCTCTTACACTGCTGCTGGTAATGTTTTTGCCGTGATGCCATCACGTTCCAGGGGTTGAACGTCTACTACTGGGATGCAAACTGTGTGCCTCATTGGTGTCTTGGGGAAAACCACTCTTAAGATTGTCTACAAGAGTGTTTCAACACTCCAGCATGTGTGCATCCCTTTCCAGGGGGGAAGCATCTGGCTAAATTTACTCTTGTACCGTGGATCTAACAGAGTGGCAACCCAGTAGTCAGCACTATTTCTAAACCTAAGAATACGGGCATCATGTTGAAAATTAAGCAGCAAGAAGGCGCTCATGTGTCGGGCGCTTGCATGGTATCCAAATCCATGGTGTGTTGGTTGTGGGGTAACACTCAAGGTTGCTTCCTCCGTCCCCTACCGCCAACCATGAACAACAAATAGGGGATCATTATCCTCTTCACCTCCTGACTGTTGCGCCTCCATCACTTCGTCCTCCTCCATTTGATCCTTGGCTACTGCACCTTCACTAACAATTTGTCTGGTACCATAACCCCCTTGATTGCTATAAGACACGCTTCCATGGAACCCACCTGTGTGACAACAATCTGGAAATTTGAGATATTGTTATCCCTTCCTCATCCTCTTCTGCTTCCAACTCTTCCTCTGGCACCACCACTGCCTCACGTAGACTATTCAAAGTGTGCTCCATCACAGATGACCGGAATAGTGATGCTGATGATGGCATTGTCACCGCTAACCATCTTAGTAGCCATTTCAAAACTGTGCAGAAGGGTGCAGAGGTCCTTCATCTGTGCCCATACCTGTAAGCGTGAATTTCACAATGTCCGGACCAGGCTATGCAAAAGGACATTCTGTACCATGGCTCGTCGCTGCTGCCACAGTCGCTGCAATATGTGCAGAGTGAATTTCCACCTGTCAGAACATCGCAAATCAAACGATTAATCGGTTGGCTGAAAGACCTCTGTATCTATGCAAGTCGATGACCCGCGGGGTGTGATTGTCAGAAGTGAGCACACAGCGACCGTGCTTTCTGCAGCAGTGCATACAGGCCAGGATAGTGGCGGAGAAATTACTGTACCACCAGGTTGAGGACGTGAGCCATGTAAGGTACTTGTGTGAGATTGCCCTGACATATGGCCGCCACCAGGTTTGCACCATTATCGCGCATGGCCTTCCCTGGCTCCAGGATCTGTGGAGACAGCTGTTGCTCTAAGGCTACTTTCACACATCAGTTTTTCGCCGTCAGGCACAATCCATCCAATGTATAAAAAGATGGATCCAGCGCATATTGCGAAAAAACTGATGCAACGGATCCGTTTTTAGCCGGATCCGTCCTGAACTTTTGAACCTGAGAAATGCAGTGTGCGCATGTCTCTCTCTCTCGAGAGAGAGAGAGAGACCTTGATTTTGTAGTTCCAGGCATGCGCAGTGTAAGAAAACGAAGTCAGGTGGACGGATCAGTCCTTTGCCTGATCCAGCACCCATAGACGTCCATTGTATCAACAAGCCTGATGCGCCGCTTCAGGCGCTGTCCGGTTTTTCTGCCGGAAACAAAAAACGTTCAATGACACGTCTTGTCTTGCCGCCGGAATAGAAATTTTTGCCGGATCTGGCAAAAAACGGACAAAACGGAAGGACATGCGGCGCGATCCGGCTCTAATGCATGTCAATGAGAAAAAAACAGATCGTCGGTAAAAAAAAAACCGGATCGGCGAAAAACTGATGTGTGAAAGAGGCCTAAGTCGTCCTGGATAGCTGTCCACAACTCTAGAGCTGTGTGACTGTGATCCCCAAGGCGTATTAATTTGAACACTGCCTGATTGCGGTGAGCCATGGCTGTGCAGTGCGGAATTGGGGGAGTTTCTATCTGCACTGTTGGAACGCGTGTCAGATTAAGGGAGAGGTTGAAGGCAAAGGTAGAGGCCCTATAGTAAGTGGAGGAGCCAGAAGCATTGGAGGAAGTGTTAGATACAGAGGTTTGTCCCACAAGCCTTGGGGATTCAAAGACTTGTGGAGCAACCCCTTGACCACCTACCCACACAGCCAGCAGAGTCACCCAGTGCTCAGTCAGTGAAATGTAATGCCTCTGTCCATGTTTGCTTGTCCAGGTGTCAGTGGTGAAACCACCCTGGAGACATAGATTTTTTTAGGCACGGCTTTCTTAGAGAGTAATAGCGACTGGGCAACTGGTACTGGGGACTGTGATGGCCATCAACTTTCTGAAATCATCTGTATCCACCAGGTGGAAAGACAGAATTTTCCCCCTCTCCCATTACAGCACCACCTGAGAAAGGGTATCCACCCACCAGGACAGGAAACCTACTGGTACCTCTCCTCCACATCAGTTTGGTTTGCTGTCCTCGAGGAAGCCTACAAGAAGACTAGCAGTACACTTACTCAGGGGGGTGTCCAGGAGTCGGGGATGCCGTCCGTGGGTGAGGAGAGCCGGCCATCGGGTCGGTCGCAGCGCATGCAGCAGGAGACCTCTTTGTAAAATGTCCCTGTCTGCATGGGTCCTGGGGCTGCCCGCGCTGTGGGGTGCCCAGCGATGTGCGCCAGGATAGGCTCCCGGGGCTGGGCACAATGAAGGCCGAGTGCGCCGGTGAGTGGGCCGTCTGGGACTGCACTCGAGTCCTGGGCTGCGTGCGCTGTGGGGTGCCCAGCGATGTGTGCCAGGACAGGCTCCTTGGGCTGCGCAAAGTGAAGGTCGAGTGCGCCGGGCACATCACTTCCGGGTCTGCACACGCGCGGGACGCCAGGAATTTCTTGGGCGTCCTGCGATCGTCGCGCGCCAGTGACGTCATCCAGGCTGCGCATGTGCAGGGCAAGATTCCCCTGTGCACAGCGCACCAGATAAAAAGGGGGAAAAAAAAGATGGAGATGGAGAGGCGGAGCTACCCAATATTTAAAGGGGTGGCTCCGAAAAGATGGCGGCAATTACCTGCAAGTTCCACTTTGGATCCACAGCAGCAGCAGCCTCTGCAACAGCAGCACCAGCAGCCGCCATCTCCACTGGTGTCACAAGAGCCCCCAGCGCTGGCAGTAGCATAAGGGGCATAATACCAGCCGTATGGGCAGTGGGACCAGCCTAAGGAGTAAGACAAGCCATGAATCCTCTGCCAGAGATAGACATTCTTTAGAAGCGCACCTCCAAACAAAATAATAGGGAGTGTGCCCTGTGTAAAGAACATCTGTCTAGTTCCAGTCACAAAGCACTCGGTCAACAATGCATACAGCAGACCATAGCGGAGGAGACACCGGGGTTTGATACGGACCTTAAGTCCATTATTAGATCAGAGGTCCAAGAATCGTTAAGGGATCTGATAACGAAAAAAGAAAGGACCAGGCCTGAGTCAATGTATTCCGAGTCTAATGGATCAGTTACGCTTGAGGAGAATTCAGGTTCAAAGTCATCATCCTCTTCTTCGGATGAGGAGATGGAAGGTAGACCCTGCTTTCCTACAGAAGATACAGACAAGTTGGTTAGGGCCATGAGATCCACAATGGACATCTCAGACCCCAAGCCTACTAAATCTGTCCAGGACATTATGTTGAAGGCCTAGGTCAGAAAAAAAGATGCTCCTTTCCAGTTAACGAGAACATTAAATTGCTCATTAACAGGGAATTGAAAAGACCAGAGAAGAAGGGGACTCTATCATCTTCTTCAAAAAGGAGGTACCCTTTTGAGGATGAAGCCAGCATATGGGAAAAGACCCCAAGAATTGACATGGCAGTAGCCAAGGCAGTTAAAAAATCCACATTGCCCTTCGATGATCTAGGAACCCTCAAAGATCCCTTAGACAGGAAAGCCGAGAACTTCCTGAAACAGGCATGGAAATCTTCAGCAGGTTCATTAAAACCAGCAATAGCAGCCACCTGCACAGCGAGATCTTTGATGGTATGGTTGCAGCAGCTGAGCGACCGCCTAAAGGACAATACCCCAAGAGAGGAGATTCTGACGGATCTACCTCTATTGCAGGGAGCAGCTTCCTTTTTAGCTGATGCCTCGGTGGACTCAGTAAGGTTAGTGGCAAGATCAGCAAACCTGTCTAACTCAGCCCGTAGAGCTCTGTGGCTTAAAAGCTGGCCAGAAGATGCACAGTCCAAAGCCAGATTGTGTTCCATCCTGTGTGAAGGTAAATTCCTCTTTGGGCAAGCCTTGGATGATATCTTGGAGAAGGCAGCGAACTGCCTGGGAAAAAATCTCAGCCAATACATGGGTGCTCGACATTATAGAAACAGGACTGAGGTTAGAGTTTTCATCCGTCCCCAGACACAGTTTCAGGATCTCGTCCCCCAGATCCTGGAAAGAACAGCAGGCCCTAGAAGCAGAAGTACTACTCTTGCTTCAAAAGAAGGTGGAGGTACCTGTTCAGCAAGAGGGGAGAGGATTTTATTCTCCCCTGTTTCTGATAAGGGGACAGGACGATAATCAATCTGAGAGGCCTCAACAGATTCTTGGTCTACAGAGCATTCAAGATGGAGTCCATAAAGACAGCAATTAAGATCCTATCTCCGGGCTGTTTTATGAGCGTCTTAGACCTCAAGGACGCATATTACCATGTCCCCATCCATCAGGAACACCAACAATTTCTAAGGGTAGCAGTGCATGTGAGAGGTCAGCTGAGACACTTTCATTACAGAGCGCTGCTCTATGGTCTGTCCATAGCCCCAAGAATCTTTACCAAAATAATTTTGGAAGTAACGGCACATCTGCAGGAGAAAGACATACTAGTGGTGCCATACTTGGACGATTTTTTAGTGGTCGGCAGGACGGAGCAGGAATGCAATGCTCATCTAAGTTTCATTCAGAGCACCATGTCCAGTATAGGCTGGATGATAAATATAGAAAAATCAAGGCTCCAGCCCCGGAAGGTTCAATCCTTCTTAGGGCTTATCATAGACTCAGAACAACAACTCTGTCTCCTTCCATAGGAAAAGAAACAAAAGATGATAGCCCTAGTGTCGGCAATACTATCCAAACCGATCATATCTCTGAGGAAGGCCATGTCCATTCTAGGTGCTATAACCTCATGCATTCTGGCAGTACAGATGGCCCAGTGCCATTCCAGGGCATTACAGCAAGATGTCCTAAAGGGTGAAAAGAGACTGTCACGTCATCTAGAGGGAAGATTGTACTTTCTCGAAGACTTTAAGTACCATAACCTGGTGGCTAAATCCAGAGAATCTGTCATGTGGTGTCCCATGGTCCCTCCCAATATCAGACGTGATAGTGACAGACGCGAGCACAGAGGGATGGGGAGCACATCTCAGAGACAATTTAATACAAGGGGTCTGGTCAGAATCACAAACAGGAAGCTCCTCAAACTACAGAGAGCTACTCGCCATAAAAAAGCAGTGATAGAATTCCTTCCCAGGTTAAGGGGCAGTCATGTCAGACAACCGAACCTTCGTAGCATATATCAATCATCAGGGATGAACAAGGTCCAGACCATTAATGCTACAAACTCAGTAAATTCTGCAGATGATGGAGGAGCACCAACTGCAGATATCAGCCTTACATATAAAGGGGAATGACAGCGAGGAAGCAGATTTCCTCAGCCGGACAGCCTTGAGATAAGGGGAATGGGAACTAGATCCATCGGTATTTCAGCAGATTGTGAATCTTTGGGGACAGCCAGAGATAGATCATTTTGTGAGCAGGAAAAACAGAAAGTCAAACAGGTTCTGTTCCCTACACCAAAGAGAAAGGCCATATGCGGTGGATGTGCTACAAATCCCTGGGAACTTTCATCTAGCTTACGCATTCCCTCCGTTGATGTTAATCCCGGCAGTACTCCGGAAGATTTGGGAGGAGAGGGCAGATGTCATACTCATTGCTCCCTTCTGGCTGAAAAGACCATGGTTCTCATGGCTGAGAATGTCCTTGACAGACCCCTGGGTTCTCCCAGATATTCCCGGTCTCCTCACGGAGAGCCCAGTGTTACATCCTCAGAAATCAGGTCTTCATTTGAAGGCCTGGATTTTGAGAGGGAATTACTGATACAAAGGCGTTTCTCTCCGGCCTTGGTAGCTACTCTGATGCAAAGCAGGAAGCCCGTAACAACTAAAATTTATGGCAGGATATGGGCAAAATTTCTAACTTTCTCATGGCAGTCAGTTGGGGGTTCAATCCTGATTAGACATATTCTGGAATTCCATCAGAGGGGTATGTGTTGTGAATGGGTTTGAGATGAGTTCTGAGCAGAGGCTCCCTCTGGTGGTTACAAGCGGTACTAGTGAAGATTGTGAGGACTGGGAATCAGGTGTTGCTGACTGGTCTTATATAAGGGAGTCATTTTCCCATCAGGGTTGCCGGTGATCAATTGTTCTGGTCTGAATCCTTCATTCCAGTTTACCTTGTAGCCTGCTGTGTCGTGTCTGCATCTCCTGCTACCAGATAAGAATTTTTCTTCTTTTGTGTTGTTGCTATATTTTTGCATTTTGTCCTGCACTTCTTTGGGGGCCTTCTGGGTCCCCTCCGGGGGCTTCTGCCTTCTCAGTTTAGTTCAGCCACTGAGTTTTGTTCTTTTGCTTTTTCCAGTTTTTTCAGTGGCTGCTGTTTTGATTTTGTTACACCAGAGAGCTAATTTAGGTGGTAGAGGTCGTGTGATCTCAGGTGTTTTTGAAATTAGTAGTGTTGGTGTTTTTCAGGGTTTTCTGGGATTGCAGTAAGTACCCTTCCTGTCCTTTTCTATTTAGATAGTTTGGGCCCCAGCGTTTGCTCATTCTATTTTCTTTCTGTGTCAGTATTTCCTCTTGTCTAACCGCCATTACATGTTTGGGGGCTTTCTATTATCTTTGGGGTTCTGCTCCGGGGCAGATAGCTTTCCTATTTCTATCTTTAGGTGTAGTTAGTTTCTCAGGCTGACGAGGCGTCTAGGACCAACGTAGGACCGCTCCACGGCTGCCTCTAGTTGTGGTGGTTAGTCAGGGTACTGCAATCCCATAGATTCCAACTACTCTGGTGTATTGCCTTTTTTACCTGCACTCCTCAGCTACCGAAACATAACAGTATCACCGGCCTCAAAATTGAAAATTGTATGGTACTCACAGAAGGGAAAAAATATTGTGATAGAAAAAAGGTTGTCAGAGTTGTCAGAGATATTTTTCTGTTTGTTGAATTTTTTTTTTTTTTTTTTTTCCCTCTGTATCTCTGGGTGCTGGGGAGGATCTTTTCTCCCAATGGAGTTTGCACAGTTGTCTGGCCGTGTGGATCAGCTTGCCACTGAGGTTCGGAGTATTGCTATCTATCTTGCTGGGTTGCCTGTTGTGGAACCTAGGATCCCCATGCCAGATTTGTTTTTAGGGGATCGAGCTAAGTTTCAGAATTTCAAAAATAATTGTAAATTGTTTTTTGCCTTAAAATCTAAGTCCTCAGGAAACGCAGCGCAGCAGGTTCAAATTATCATCTCTCTCCTGCGCGGCGATCCTCAGGATTGGGCTTTTTCCCTGATACCTGGGGATCCTGTTTTGAGTGATGTTGATGCGTTTTTTCAGGCTTTGGGGTTATTGTACGATGAGCCTAATGTCACTGATCAAGCTGAAAAGCCTTGTTGGCATTAAATCAGGGGCTTGATGACGCTGAGTTATACTGTCAGAGATTCCGTAGGTGGGCAGTCCTGACCAAGTGGAATGACGACGCTTTGGCGGCCCTTTTCCGGAAGGGTCTGTCGGATAATGTAAAGGATGTTATGGTGGGATTCCCTGTCCCCTCTGGTCTCAATGATTCTATGTCATTAGCGATTCAAATTGACAGTGACGCGTGAGCGGAGAAGTATGCGTGGAGTGGTGTTGCCTTGTGAGCCAGCTTCTGAGCCCATGCAGTGTGATGGAGTGGTGTCTGGGGCACAGCGTCATGAGTTTCGAAAGCGCAATAGGTTATGTTTCTACTGTGGTGATGCCTCTCATGCTATTTCAGTCTGCCCTAAGCGGGGAAGACGTTTTGCACGCTCAGTTGTCTTGGGTAGTGTTCAGACTAAGTTTTTATTAACTGTCACTCTGATATGCTCTCTGTCCTCATTTTCTGCTCAGGCTTTCGTTGATTCTGGAGCAGCTATTAACCTGATGGATTATGATTTTGCTAAACGTTGTGGGTTTCCCTTGATACCCCTACAGAAGTCTATTCCCCTACTGGGGATCGATTCTACCCCTTTGGCTGAGAATAAACCCCAGTTTTCTACTCAGGTGATAATGAGGGTTGAACCTGATCACCAGGAGTGCTGCAAATTTTTGGTTCTATATAATCTGCATGACATTATCGTGCTGGGTTTCCCTTGGTTACAGTCTCATAATCCTGTTTTGGATTGGAAATCTGTGTCTGTAACCAGTTGGGGCTGCCAATGTGTTAATACCAACACTCCTGTTTTTTCTGCCTCCCCCCAAGCTCAGGATGTTCCTGACTTTTTGTTTGATTTTTCTGATGTGTTTAGCGAAAGAAAATCTGCATCCTTACCTCCCCATAGGAGCTATGACTGCGCTATTGAATTAGTGCCGGGTAGTAAATTCCCTAAAGGTCGCCTTTTTAACTTGTCTGTACCTGAACATGACGCTATGCGGTCTTATATCAAGGAATCATTGGAGAAGGGTCATATCAGACCATCCTCTTCACCCTTAGGTGCCGGTTTTTTCTTTGTGGCCAAAAAAGATGGTTCATTAAGGCCGTGTATTGATTATCGTCTCTTGAACAATATTACTGTGAAATATCAATACCTGTTACCCTTGATTTCTGACCTGTTTTCCAGGGTGAAAAAAGCTACTTGGTTTACCAAGCTTGACCTCAGGGGGGCGTATAACCTTATTCGCATTAAGCACGGGGATGAATGGAAGACGGCATTCAATACCCCTGAAGGGCATTTTGAGTACCTAGTGATGCCCTTTGGGCTCACTAATGCCCCTTCCGTCTTCCAGTCCTTCATGAATGACATTTTCAGGGATTTTGTAGACAAATTTCTGATTGTTTATTTGGATGATATCTTGATTTTTTCTAATGACTGGGACTCTCATGTGAAACATGTTCGGACTGTGTTCCAGATTTTGAGGGATAATGCTCTGTATGTGAAGGGATCAAAGTGTCTTTTTGGCGTACAGAAGATCTCATTTCTGGGATTCATTTTGTCCCCATCTGTTATTGAAATGGACCCGGTCAAGGTTCAGGCCATCTGTGATTGGGTCCAACCTACTTCATTAAAGGCTCTTCAGAGATTTTTGGGTTTTGCCAATTTTTATCGTAAATTTATTGGTAATTTCTCGGTTATTGTTAAACCATTAACTGATTTGACCAGAAAGGGTTCTGATGTGGTGAATTGGCCTCCTGAGGCAGTCTCTGCATTTCAGGAACTTAAGCAGAGATTCACTTCTGCTCCTGTTCTACGGCAGCCTGATGTTTCTCTGCCATTTCAGGTGGAGGTTGATGCCTCTGAAATTGGGGCAGGTGCCGTTTTGTCCCAAAAAGATCCAGAGACCTCTAAAAGTAACCCTTGTGCCTTTTTCTCTCGAAAATTTTCTCCTACTGAACGTAATTATGACGTGGGTAATCGGGAGTTATTGGCCATGAAGTGGGCTTTTGAAGAGTGGAGACATTGGCTGGAGGGAGCCAAACATCAGGTGGTGGTCCTTACGGACCATAAGAATCTGGTCTATCTGGAATCTGCCAAGCGACTCAATCCTAGACAGGCCAGGTGGGCCTTGTTTTTCACACGTTTTAATTTTGTGGTTTCCTTTCTTCCTGGCACTAAGAATGTTAAGGCGGATGCCCTCTCGAGGAGTTTCCTTGCGGACTCTCCTGAGTTATCTGATCCTTCTGTTATTTTGAAAGAGGGTGTAGTTCTTTCCGCCATCTCGCCCAATTTGAGACTTGCTCTGGAGGGGTGTCAGGAGGATAGGCCCGAGCGCTGCCCTGTTGGAAAATTGTTTGTCCCGGACCAATGGAAAAAGAGTGTGATATCTGAGATTCATTGTTCCGCATTGGCTGGGCATCCCGGAATTTTTGGTACCAGAGACTTGGTTAGTCGGTCCTTTTGGTGGCCTACCTTGTCTCGCGATGTCAGGGAATTTGTGCAGTCCTGCGGGACTTGCTCTCGCTCCAAGCCTTGCTCTCGCTCTAGTGGTTTGTTGATGCCATTGCCTGTGCCCAAGAGACCATGGACCCATATCTCTATGGATTTCATTTCCGATCTTCCTGTTTCTCAGAGAATGACCACCATCTGGGTAATTTGTGATAGGTTTTCCAAAATGATACATCTTGTGCCATTACCTAAGTTGCCTTCCTCCTCTGAATTGGTGCCGTTGTTTCTTCAGCACGTGGTTCGTTTACACGGCATTCCTGAGAACATTGTGTCTGACAGAGGAGTCCAGTTTGTTTCCAGATTTTGGAGGACTTTTTGTTCTAAACTGGGTGTTCAATTGTCTTTCTCCTCTGCATTTCATCCTCAGACCAATGGTCAAACTGAGAGAACAAACCAGACATTAGAGACTTATCTAAGATGCTTTGTGTCTGCTGATCAGGATGACTGGGTCTCTTTTTTGCCTTTGGCTGAGTTTGCTCTTAATAATAGGGCTAGCTCTGCCACTTTGATGTCTCCGTTTTTCTGTAATTCTGGTTTTCACCCTCGATTTTCTTCAGGACAGACGGAAGCTTCTGTCTGTCCAGGTGTTGACTCTGTTGTTGAGCGTATGCAACAGATTTGGGACCAGGTAGTGGAGAGGTTGTCCCTCTCTCAGGAGAAGGCCCAGCGGTTTGCTAACCGGCATAGGACTGATGGTCCTCGGTTTAAAGTGGGGGACTTGGTCTGGTTGTCCTCAAAGAATATTCCTATGAGAGTAGCATCTCCTAAATTTAAGCCTAGGTTCATTGGACCTTATAAGATCATGGAGATTATTAATCCTGTTTCTTTTCGTTTGCTTCTTCCAGGGACATTTAAGATCCATAACGTGTTCCACAAGTCCTTGTTGAAGAGGTTTGTTGAGCCAGTGGTTCCTGCTACTGTGCCTCCTGACCCTGTTTTGGTTGAGGGCAATCTGGAGTATGTGGTTGAGAAAATATTGGATTCTCGTTTTTCTAGACGAAGACTCCAGTATTTGGTTAAATGGAGAGGTTATGGTCAGGAAGACAATTCTTGGGTGTTTGCTTCGGACATCCATGCTAGGAGACTTATCCGTGCGTATCATAGAACTCATCCTGACCGACCTGGTTGCTCAAATGGGGGTTCGGTGACCCCTCCTCAAGGGGGGGGTACTGTTGTGAATGGGTTTGAGATGAGTTCTGAGCAGAGACTCCCTCTGGTGGTTACAAGCGGTACTAGTGAAGATTGTGAGGACTGGGAATCAGGTGTTACTGACTGGTCTTATATAAGGGAGTCATTTTTCCATCAGGGTTGCCGGTGATCAATTGTTCTGGTCTGAATCCTTCATTCCAGTTTCCCTTGTAGCCTGCTGTGTCGTGTCTGCATCTCCTGCTACCAGATAAGAATTTTTCTTCTTTTGTGTTGTTGCTATATTTTTGCATTTTGTCCTGCACTTCTTTGGGGGCCTTCTGGGTCCCCTCCGGGGGCTTCTGCCTTCTCAGTTTAGTTCAGCCACTGAGTTTTGTTCTTTTGCTTTTTCCAGTTTTTTCAGTGGCTGCTGTTTTGATTTTGTTACACCAGAGAGCTAATTTAGGTGGTAGAGGTCGTGTGATCTCAGGTGTTTTTGAAATTAGTAGTGTTGGTGTTTTTCAGGGTTTTCTGGGATTGCAGTAAGTACCCTTCCTGTCCTTTTCTATTTAGATAGTTTGGGCCCCAGCGTTTGCTCATTCTATTTTCTTTCTGTGTCAGTATTTCCTCTTGTCTAACCGCCATTACATGTTTGGGGGCTTTCTATTATCTTTGGGGTTCTGCTCCGGGGCAGATAGCTTTCCTATTTCTATCTTTAGGTGTAGTTAGTTTCTCAGGCTGTGACGAGGCGTCTAGGACCAACGTAGGAACGCTCCACGGCTGCCTCTAGTTGTGGTGGTTAGTCAGGGTACTGCAATCCCATAGATTCCAACTGCTCTGGTGTATTGCCTTTTTTACCTGCACTCCTCAGCTACCGAAACATAACAGGTATGGAGATGGGTCTGGCCACTAGCACCCTTAAAGTATCTGGGTGATCAGGTTCATCAAAGCTTGTCAGAGGTCTAGACCAGTTCCAGCTCCAAAAATGCCCCCATGGGATTTAAACTTAGTCCTGGATGCATTAACGAAATCACCCTTTCAACCCTTACAGGACGTATCGGACAAAAATTTGACACTCAAGACAGTGGTTCTAGTAGCCCTGACATCACCCATAACATGCTATTTTGTACCCTGGTGACAAAAATAACAGATGAATGTGTCAGAAGGCAGGAACGCGGGATGCAGTGACGAGCAGGAGGCAGAGCAAGAGTTAAAGGGTTTATAACAGGATATACTCCACGCAAGGTGAAAATGAGTAAGGAGGGGAATAAAACTTAGTGTTGTAACTGGATAACAATAAATGTCTATGAAACAGGTAAACTTATCAGTCTGATGGTTCCCGGGCTGCGGTAGCTTGAAATCCCACGGTGGCGCTGCAAGCGTAGCGTGAAGACTTTGGCCTGGTCCTGAAGAAAGTTGAGGCACAGTCTGCTGAAGGAAGTGGTGTTTCCTGGCTTTCCTGGACGAGGTACGGTGCTATCGAAGCGGTGTGCGGGACGTGGAGTGGTCTCTGGTCCTGCCAGAGTGTAACTCCGTTCAACGGAGGAGGTGGGGATGAGACTGCATGGCTCTGTATGGTTCACCTGGTCAGAAATAGGCGGCATGCTCGCAGCAGTCAGCGGAACGGTGTGGAATGGATTCTCGGTGACAGGGCTGGGCGGGCACACAGATACTTGTGGAGCACAGCTTATATGCGCATAGGCTGGGGATTTGCAGCTCGGGCCTGTGCTATTGAGTCGCCCTACGGAGAGTGAATCAACCTTCTCTTGCTGCGCACTTTGCCTTACCGCCAAGTGTCCCTCTTTCCCACGCGCCGTCCCTTTTATCTCAGACCCGCCCCCTACAGTCAAGTGTAAAGGTCTGTCCGGGTCAGAAAGCTCTCCCCCCGGCAACAGTGGTGACAGCCCCAATAGTTCTGTAAGCGACGCGAAGGAGGTACCACCGGCCCAGTCCATCTTCCTACAAATGGATTACTTCTTTGAGTCAAGAGTAATTAATTAGTCATTAAAGGGTAGAATTTGCACTGAGAGGTCAGAGTGAATATACACTGTGTTCCAAATTATTATGCAAAATTGTTTAGGAGTGATAAGGTAAGAATTTTTTTGTTTGTCAGTTAAACTCATTGATCGTGATGTGTTTTAGGGCTCTTTATATCACTGTAAGCAATTGCAGACACCTGTGCTAATTAGTTTGGCAGGTGTGTCCAATGAAAGGCAAGACTACTTAAGAAGGCTGTCCCACATTATTAAGCAGCCTACATTTTCTGCCAAAATGGGAAAGAAAAAGGATGTGTCGGCTGCTGAGAAGCACCAAATTGTGGAGTGTTTAGGTCAAGGCATGACTACAATCAACATTGCCAAGACACTTCATAGTGATCATCGCACAATCAAGAAGTATGTAGCTGATTCACAGTACACACGTGTGCGTGCTGATAAGGGAAAATTGAGAACTCTTTCCTACAGGCAATTATGTCAGGTTAAAAAAGCAGCGGCAAAAAAGCCTTGTCATAGCAGCAGACAAGTTTTTGAAGCTGCTGGTGCCTCCAACGTCCCCCGAACAACAAGATGCAGGGTCCTTCAGAGGTTTGCAGCTGTGCGTAAGCCATCCTGTCGACCTCCTCTATCCACTGCACACAAGCAGAAATGGCTCCAGTGAGCCAAACAATACATGAAGACTGACTTCAAAACTGTTTTGTTCACCGATGAGTGTCGTGCAACGCTCGATGGTCCAGATGGATGGAGTGGAGGATGGCTGGTTGATGGACACCCCATGCAAACACGGCTACGGCGCCAACAAGGAGGAGGTGGAGTAATGTTTTGGGCTGGAATCATGGGGAGAGAGATTGTCGGCCCCTTTAGGATCCCTGAAGGGGTAAAGATGAACTCCATAGTGTATGTTGAGTTTCTCAAACAGCACTTCCTGCAATGGTTCAAGAAGAAGAACCGTGCATTCTGCAGCAAGATCATTTTCATGCATGATAATGCACCGTCTAATGCTGCACATAACACATCTGCATCTCTGGCTGCTATGGGCATAAAAGGGGACAAACTTATGGTGTGGCCCCCATGCTCCCCTGACCTCAACCCCATTGAGAACCTCTGGAGCATCATCAAAAGGAGTGTCTATGATGGCGGGAGGCAGTTCACATCTAAGCAACAGCTCTGGGAGGGTATTCTGTCCTCATGCAAAACAACTGAAGCAGAAACCATCCAAAACCTGACAAATTCAATGGATGAGAGAGTTCAGAAGCTCCTTTCGAACAAGGGGTCCTATGTGCAAATATAACATCACCTAGAATAAAGTTTTGAGTTGAAAACTGTTTGATTTCAGTTTGTAAGAACCTGCTAATGCTTATAATTTCAATAATGACCATTTTTTTGTTCTTTATTAAAATGAAAATGTTGAAAACTCTGCTGTGCATAATAATTTGGAACATGCATTTTGAGTGCAGTTTGAGTGTTTTATTTTTTTAAAAATATACTGTTATCATAGGCAGTTTGTACAAAAACCTTTCAATTGTACTCTAATAGTTATTTGACTGAAAAATTACAATGACTGCAATTCATATAGGTAATTTGGGAAAATCTGAGAAAATATTATTTGCATAATAATTTGGAACACAGTGTACAAGGAGAAAGATTAATAGGAATATGATTGGAAATAGAGCCAATTAAGCTGTGCAAACTGGTCTAATAAAGCCCCCAATCACCTAAAGAAGAAAAGTATCCAAATTATTAGCTGGAGCTGTACAGATCCTTTATACGTTCCACTTGTTTCGCAGACAATAAGGAGCATGTCTAAGATTATTTTATAGAGCTTAAAGTGAGCCTGTCAGCAGTATTTTGCTCAGTAACCTACAGAGTGTCAGGATGGCGCCGTTATACTGATTAAAATGATAACTTGGTTGATGAACTCCGTCTTGTGGTTGTTTAATCTTTATTTTCAGTTTTGCGTTAATGGATATGCTCATGCTCCGGGGCAACCTGTGGAGGGGTCTTCATGTGGTGCTCTGATTAGGTTTTCATAATGAAGACTGCTGACCGGTCACTGATCCCTCACTGACCTGCCCCTAGTTTACATACTGCATAGAACTTTGTTGATATTACTGTTGTTAATATTCTTCATATGAAATATTGAACTGCTGACAGGTTCACTTTAACCCCTCTCTGCCATCAGACGTACTATTCCGTCCATGTGACCCTGGACCTTTTTCCCATGGACGGAATAGTACGTCATGGGCGATCAGCTGCGCTTCCGGGGGGAGCGCAGCTGATCGCCGCCGGGTGTCAGCTGATTATCACAGCTGACACCCGTGACTGTGTGTCAGGAGCGGTCACGGACCGCTCCCGGCACATTAACCCCTGGCACACCGCGATCAAACATGATCGCGGTGTACCTGGGGCCCAGGGGAGGATCGCGCAGGCAGGGGGCTCCCTGCGCGCCCCCCTGAGACCCTCAGAGCAGCGCGATGTGTCGCGCTGTTCTGAGGGTCCGTCCTCCCTCCAGGTCCCCGGATCCAAGATGGCGCCGGGGTCCTGGAGGGAGGCGGCTTCCTCAGTGCCTGCTGAGAGCAGGCGCTGGGGAAGCCTGCAGCAGTGCCAGAGCGATCGCTGGTGTGACAGAGTGCTGTGCACACTGTCACACCAGCGATCTGCTAAAATACAGTGATGTCCCACCCTGGGACAAAGTATAAAAGTAAAAAAAATAAAAATAAAAAGTGGTAAAAAAAAATCATAAAAAAAAAAAAAATATTGCCCAATAAATTCATTCTTTCCTGTAAATAAAAAAACCAAAACAATAAAAGTACACATATTTGGTATCGCCGCGTCCGTAACAACCCCCCCTATAAAACTGTCCCACTAATTAACCCCTTTAATGAACCCCTTAAAAAAAAAAAAAAAGAAAACGAAGCAAAAAATCAATGCTTTATCATCATACCGCTGAACAAAAAGTGGAATAACACGCGATCAAAAAGACCAAGATAAATAACCATGGTACCGCTGAAAACGACATCTTGTCCCGCAAAAAACGAGCCATCATACAGCATCATCAGCGAAAAAATAAAAAAGTTATAGCTCGCAGAATAAAGCGATGCAAAAATAATAATTTTTTATATAAAATTGTTTTCATGCTATAAAAGCACCAAAACATAAAAAAATGATATAAATAAGGTATCGCCGTAATCGTACTGACCCGAAAAATAAAACTGCTTTATCAATTTTACCACACGCGGAACGGTACAAACGCCTCCAACAAAAGAAATTCATGAATGCTGATTTTTGTTCATTCTAACCTCCAAAAATCGAAATAAAAAGCGATCAAAAAATGTCACGTGCTCAAAAATGGTACCAATAAAAAACGTCACCTCGTCCCGCAAAAATAAGACCTCACATGACTCTGTGGGCCAAAATATGCAAAAATTATAGCTCTCAAAATGTGGTGATGCAAAAAACTATTTTTTGCAATAAAAAGCGTCTTTTAGCGTGACAGCTGCCAATCACAAAAACCCGCTATAAATAGTAAATCAGACCCCCCTTTATCACCCCTTAGTTAGGGAAAAATAATAAAATTAAAAAAATGTATTTATTTCCATTTTCCCGTTAGGGTTAGGGTTGCGGCTAAAGTTAGGGTTAGGGTTGGCGCTAACGTTAGGATTAGGATTAAGGTTGGGATTACGGTTAGGGGTGTGTTAGGGTTAGGTTTGTGGTTAGGGTTGGGACTAGGGTTAGGGGTGTGTTGGGGTTAGGGTTGGAGTTAGAATTGGGGGGTTTCCGCTGTTTAGGCACATCAGGGGCTCTCCAAATGTGACATGGCGTCTGATCTCAATTCCAGCTAATTCTGCGTTGAAAAAGTCAAACGGTGCTCCTTCACTTCTGAGCTCTGCCATGCGCCCAAACAGTAGTTTTACTCCCGCATATGGGGTATCAGCGTACTCTGGACCACAAGAGTTATTGTGCAATTTGTCCTATTTCTTCTGTTACCCTTGGGAAAATAAAAAACTGGGGCGAAAATATCATTTTTGTAAAAAAAAAAATGATTTTTTTGTTTTTTACGGCTGTATGTTATAAAACTTCTGTGAAGCACTTGGAGCTTCATAGCGCTCACCACACTTCTAGATAAGTTCCTTGTGGGGTCTATTTTCCAAAATGGGGTCACTTGTGGGGGGTTTCCACTGTTTAGGCGCATCAGGGGATCTCCAAATGCGACATGACGCCCCCAGACCATTCCATCAAGTCTGCAATCCAAAACGTCACTACTTCCCTTCCGAGCCCCGACGTGCGCCCATACAGTAGTTTACTCCACATATTGGGTATCAGCATACTCAGGACAAATTGGACAACAACTTTTGGGGTCCAATTTCTCCTGTTACCCTTGTGAAAATAAAATATTGGGGGCGAAAAATCATTTTTGTAAAAAAAAAAAGGATTTTTTATTTTTACGGCTGTACGTTATAAACTTCTGTGAAGCACTTCGGGGTTCAAAGTGCTCACCACACATCTAGATAAGTTCCTTGTGGGGTCTATTTTCCAAAATGGGGTCACTTGTGGGGGGTTTCCACTGTTTAGATTCATCAGGGGCTCTCCAAATGCGACATGACTCCCCCAGACCATTCCATCAAAGTCTGCAATCCAAAACGTCACTACTTCCTTCCGAGCCCCGACGTACGCCCATTACAGTAGTTTACTCTCACATATTGGGTATCAGCGTACTCAATAAAAAAAATGGACAACAACTTTTGGGGTCCAATTTCTCCTGTTACCTTGTGAAAATAAAATATTGGGGGCGAAAAATAATTTTTGTAAAAAAAAAAAAGATTTTTTATTTTTACGGCTGTATTGTTATAAACTTCTGTGATAACTTCGGGTTCAAGTGCTCACACACATTAGATTAGTTCCTTGTGGGGTCTATTTTCCAAAATGGGGTCACTTTGGGGGGTTTCCACTGTTTAGACATCAGGGGCTCTCCAAATGCGACATGACTCCCCAGACCATTCCATCAATGTCTGCAATCCAAACGTCACTACTTCCCTTCCGAGCCGAGTGCGCCCATACAGTAGTTTACTCCCAATATTGGGTATCAGCGTACTCTGGACAAATTGGACAACAACTTTTGGGGTCCAATTTCTCCTGTTACCCTTGTGAAAATAAAATATTGGGGGCAAAAAATCATTTTTGTAAAAAAAAAATGAATTTTTTATTTTACGGCTGTACGTTATAAACTTCTGTGAAGCACTTGGGGTTCAAGTGCTCACCACACTTAGATAAGTTCCTTGAGGGGTCTAGTTTCCAAATGGTGTCATTTTGGGGGGTTTCCACTGTTTAGGCATATCAGGACTCTCCAAACACGACATGGCATCCAGCCAATTCTGCGTTGAAAAAGTCAAACGGCGCTCTTCCCTTCCAAACTCTGCCTGCACCCAACAGTGGTTTACTCCCACATATGGGTATCAGGCACTCAGGACAAATTGCACAATAACTTTTGGAGTCTTGTTACCCTTGGGAAAATAAAAATTGGGGTGAAAAAATCAATTTTGTGAAAAAAAAAATGATTTTTTAATTTTACGGCTCTACGTTATAAACTTGTTGTGAAGCACTTGGGGTTCAAATGCTCACCAAATCTAGATAAGTTCCTTAGGGGGTCTATTTCCAAATGGGGCACTTGTGGGGGTTTCCACTGTTTAGGCACAGCAGGGGCTCTCCAAATGCGACATGGCGTCCCAATCCAATTCCAGCAATTTTGGTTGAAAAAGTCAAATGGTGCTCCTTCCATTCCAAGCTCTGCCATGCGCCCAAACAGTAGTTCCCCCCCATATGGGTATCAGCGTACTCAGGACAAATTGGACAACAAATTTTGTGGTCCAATTTCTCCTGTTACCCTTGGAAAATAAAAAATTAGTGCTAAGAATAATTTTTGTGGGAAAAAAAAATAGGATTTTTTATTTTCATTCGGGCATTATAAACTTGTGTGAAGCACTTGGGGTTCAAAGTGCTCACAAAAATCTAGATAAGTTCCTTAGGGGGTCTAGCTTCCAAAATGGGGTCACTTGTGGGGGGTTTCCACTGTTTAGGTCATCTGAGGCACTACAAATGGAACATGACCCCCATCAACGTCTGCATTCCAAAACGTTACTGCTTCCTTCCAAGCCCTGCGTGCGCCCAACAGTTTTCCCCCCCCCCCACATGGGGTATCAGCGTACTCAGGACAAATTGGAAAACAACTTTTGGGGTCCAATTTCCTTGGGAAAAATCAAAAATTGGGACTAAAAAATCATTTTTGTGGGAAAATTATTTTTTTTTTTTTTTTCACCCAGGCATTATAAACTTTTGTGAAACACTTTGGGGTTCAAAGTGCTCACAACAGATCTAGATAAGTTCCTTAGGGGGTCTAGTTTCCAAATGGTGTCACTTTGTGGGGGGTTTCCACTGTTTAGGCATATCAGGGGCTCTCCAAACGCGACATGGCGTCCAATCTCAACTCCAGACAATTTTGTTTGAAAAAGTCAAACGGCGCTCCTTCCCTTTCGAGCTCTGCCGTGTGCCCAAACAGGGTTTTCCCCCCCACATATGGGGTAGGGGTATCAGGGAAAATGCCAAAACTTTATCTCCATTTTCTCCTTTTCCCTTGTGAAAATAAAAAAGTTTGTAAAAGATCATTTTTGTGGCTAAAAGTTAAATATTAAATTTTTTTTCCTTCCACGTTGCTTAGCTCCGGAGCATGAAGGGTTAATAAAACTTCTTGAATGTGGTTTGGTCCTTGAGGGGTCATTTTTTTAGAATTGTGTTTTTTTGGGGGTATTTTCTCCTTATTAGACCCCCAAATGACTTCAAATTTGAGGTGGCCCTAAAAAAATGGTTTGTAAATTTTGTTGTAAAAATGGAAATCACTGGTCAACTTTTAACCCTTTTAATTTCCAAAAAAAAAAAATTTTGGTTCCAAATTTGTGTGATGTAAATAGACATGGGGGGAAATGTTATTTATTAAATTTTGTTGACAACTCTCTTTTTTAAGGGAAAAAAAATTCAAAGTTTGAAAATTGCAAAATTTTTAAATTTTCGCCATATTTGCGTTTTTTTCAAAAATAAACGCAAGGTATATCGAAGAATTTTACTTTAACGTGAAATACAATATTCCGGAAAAAAAATCTCGAATCGCGAAATCCTTGAAGCGTAGAGTTATAACCTATAAAGAGCGTGGTCAGAATTGTAAAAATTGGCCCGTCATTAACGTGCAAACCCCCCTTGGGGTGAAGGGGTTAAAGAAATAAAAGCCCTAAGAAAAAATACCATTACTATCACCCATACTATTTTTTGATTGGAAGGTGAAGAAGGATTGCTCTTCACAAAAAACCAGTAAAGAATCTTTGCACAATGTTATCTTTTTTTTTTGCATCTAAAGGGGTTCTTAAAATCTACTAAATTAAATAAATACAATTTAACCCCTTAACAACCGCCGATCGCCTTTTTGGCGCAGTTAAGGGTACTTAAACAACAACGCGTTAATTAACGGCGCTGTGGAAAAAGAAAAAAATAGCGCCCCCCAGAGTCGGAATTTTCCGGGGTCTTGGCTGCCGGGGGTGCTGAGACCCCAGAGACAATTTACCAAACCGTGTTGCAATCGCCGTTATTAAAACGTATAACGGTGCCGCAACAACAAAAAAAACAGCAATTTCGCATTTAATTCCTCCCTTGATGTATCGCCATCAGAGGGGAAAGAAATAGAGTCCTGTGTCCCCCAATCTGTCCCCCATACCTCCCGTGGCCCCCCCATCCTCCCAGTCTCCCGCAGCCCCGGCGTCTTATTCCTTAAGAAAAGGCGGCGCATGGCAGTGGCACGCCCAGATCTGCCGCTGGCACCGGCAGATTCCATTCATTTTTCCCCAGGTACATTTTGATCACTGTGAAAAACCCCATTATATACAAATAAAAAAAAATAAATAAAACCCCTCTTTATCACCCCTTAGTAGGGAAAAAAATAAATAAAAATAAAAAATTTATTCCCATTTTTTTCCATTAGGGTTACAATTGGGGGCTAAAGTGGTTGGGCTAAAGTTGGGTTGGTTACGGTTGGGATTAGGGTTAGGGTTGGGATTAGAGTTAGGGTTAGGGTATTTTTTTCCGTAGGATTTGAGGATTTGCTGGGATTGAACGCGATACAGCTGCGCGTTCAATCGCAACCCAGAGTTACAGATAGTGGGGGGATTTTATGAAATCCCGTCTCCACTATGCGTGCCAGGGACGCGGGTGCACAAAGAAATTACGGGACACTCCGTCTCCGAGGATAAATAACCCAGTTTGTTTAGGATGCGGTATTTCCGCATGTTTTTCAATGAACACATCCGGAAGCGCTTTGGGCGGAGCCGGGTATCCGCTCGTCCAAAGCGATGCCAACGAAGAAGGAAACAACCCTTAGGGTTGGGATTGGGTTAGGGGGTGTGTGATTAGGGTTTCGATTAGGGTTAGGTTAGGGTTGGGATTGGGTTAAAAGGGTGTTGTTGTTAGGGTTGTGTTAGGGTTATGGTTTAGGGTTGGGATTAGGGTTAGGGGGGTTTGTTTGGGTTTGATTGGGTAGGGATGTGTTGGGGTTAAGGTTGGAGTTAGAATTGAGGGGTTTCCAGTTTAGGAATCGGGGACCCAAACGGACATTGCGCCACCATTGATTCTCAATTTGTGTTTGAAAAAGTAAATGGTGCTCCCACCTTTGAATCTGTGTCGCCCAAATAGTGGGTTTCCCACATATGGGGCATCGGGACTCAGGGCAAATGAACAACAAAATTTTGGCAGGATTGGGCAAAATTTCAACTTTTCATGGCAGCAGTTGGAGTTCAATCCTGATTAGACATATTCTGGATTCCTCAGAGGGGTATGGGATGGGTTGGCATAGCACCCTTAAAGTATGGGTGATCAGGCACAAACTTGTCAGAGGTTAGACCATCCCGCTCCAAAAATGCCCCCATGGGATTTAAACTTGCCTGGTGATTAACAATTCCCCTTTAACCCTTACAGGGTATCGGACAAAAATTTTTACATCAAACAGTGGTTCAGTAGCCTGAATCACCCATAAATGCTTTTTTGTACCCGGTGACAAAAAATAACAGTTGAAGTGCGAAGGCAGGAAGCGGATGCATGACAGCAGGGCAGGCAAGAGTTAAAGGGTTTATAACAGGATAATCACGCAAAGGTGAAATGGTAAGGAGGGATAAAACTCAGTGTTGCAAGGATAACAATAAATGTTATGAAAGGTAAATTATTATTGATGGTTCCGGGCCTGCGGTAGCTTGAAATCCACGGTGGCCGCAAGCTACTGAAGACTTTGGCCTGGTCCTGAAAAAGTTGAGGCACAGCGCTGAGGGAAGTGTGTTTCCGGTTTTGGGAGGTACGGGCTATCGGTGCGGGGGCGGGAGTGGAGTGGTCTTTGGTCCTGCCGAGTGAACTCGTTCAGGAGGAGGGGGGGGATAGACTGCACGGCTCTGTAGGTTCCCTGGTCAGAAATGGCGGCATGCTCGACAGTCGCGGAAACGGTGTGAAGGATTCTCGGGCAGGGCTGGGCGGGCACACAGTACTTGTGGACACAGCTTATAGCGCTAGGTGGGGATTTGCAGCTCGGGCCGTCTATTGAGTCGCCCTACGAGAGTGAATCAACCTTCTCTTGTGCGCACTTTGCCTTACCGCAAGTGTCCCTCTTCCACGCCGTCCCTTTTCTCAGACCCCCCCCTACAGTTCAAGTGTAAAGGTCTGTCCGGGTCAGAAAGCTCTCCCCCGGCAACGTGGTGACAGCCCAATAGTTTTTAAAGCGACCGAAGGAGGTACCACCGGCCAGTCCATTTCCTACAATGGATTACTTTTGAGTCAAGAGTAATTAATTGTCATTAAAGGGTAAATTTGCACTGAGAGGTCAGAGTGAATAACACGGGTTCCAATTTTATGCAAAATTTTTAGGAGTGAAAGGTAAGAATTTTTTTTTTTTGTCAGTTAAACTCATTGATCGTGATGTTTTAGGCTCTTTATATCATGTAAGCAATTGCAGACACCTGTGGCTAATTAGTTTGGCGGTGTGTCCAATGAAAGGCAAGATACTTAAGAAGGCTGTCCCAATTATTAAGCAGCCTACATTTTTGCCAAAATGGGAAAGAAAAAGGTTGCGGCTGCTGAGAAGCACCAAATTGTGGGTGTTTAGGTCAAGGCATGACTACACAACATTGCCAAACACTTCATTGACACGCACAACAAAAGTTGTAGTGATTACAGTACACACGTGTGCGTTTGATAAGGAAAATTGAGAACTCTTTCTTACAGGCATTTGTCAGGTTAAAAAAAGCAGCGGCAAAAAAGCCTTGTCATAGCAGCAGACAAGTTTTTTGAAGCGCTTGGTGCTCCAATTTTTCCCCCGAACAACAAATGGGGTCCTTAGAGGTTTGCAGCTGTGCGTAAGCCATCCTGTCGACCTCCTCTACCACTGCACACAAGCAGAAATGGCCATGGGCCAAACAATACATGAATGACTTCAAAACTTTTTGTTCACGATGGGGTCGTGCAACGTCGATGGTCCCAGATGGTGGAGGGAGGATGGCTGGTTGAGACACCCCATCAAACCGGTACGGCCCAACAAGGGGAGGTGGAGTAATTTTTTTGGGCGGAATATGGGGAGGAGATTGTCGGGCCCTTTAGGATCCCTGAAGGGTAAAGGATAACTCCATAGGTATGTTGAGTTTCTCAAACAGCATTCCTGCAATGGTTCAAGAAGAAAACCGGATTCTGCAGCAAGATATTTTCATGCAGATAATGCACGCAATGCTGACATAACACATCTGCCTTTGGTGCTTGGCATAAAGGGGAAAAAAATTATGGTGGCCCCCATGCCCCTGACCTAACCCCATTGAGAACCTCTGGAGCATCATCAAAAGGAGTGTCTATGATGGCGGGAGCGTTCAATCTAAGCAACACCTGGGAGGGTTTTTTTCTGTCCTCGCAAAAAAACTGAAGCGAAACATCCAAACCTGACAAATTCAATGGATAGAGAGTTCAGAAGCTCCTTTCGAACAAGGGGTCCTATGTGCAAAGTAACATCCCTAGATAAAGTTTTGAGTTGAAAACGTTTGATTTCAGTTTGTAAGAACTTATTTCTTATAATTTCAATAATGCCCTTTTTTTGTTCTTTTAAATGAAAATGTTGAAAACTTGGTGCATAATTTTTGGAAATCCATTTGATGCAGTTTGAGTGTTTTATTTTTTAAAAAAATTTCTGTTATCATAGGCAGTTTGTACAAAAACTTTCAATTGTACTCTAATAGTTATTTGATGGAAAATTACAATGACTGCAATTAAATAGGTTTTTGGGGAAAATCTGGAAAATTTATTTGCAAAAAAAAAAAAAAATTTGGAACACAGTTACAAGGGAAAGATTAAAAAGGATATATTGGAAATGAGCCATTAAGCGGCAAATGGTCTTTAAAAAAGCCCCCAATCACCTAAAGAAGAAAAAAAAAAAAAAATCCAAAAAAAAAAAAAATTTTTAGCTTTGGGTGTACAATCCTTTATACTTCCACTTGTTTATCAGACAATAAGGACATGTCTAAGATTATTTTATAGATTTAAAGTGAGCTGTCAGCATTTTTTTGCTCGTAACCCACAGAGTGTCAGGATGGCGCCCTTATACTGATTAAAATGATAACTTGGTTTATGAACTCCCTCTTGGGGGTTGTTAATCTTTATTTTCAGTTTTTGCGTTAATGGATAAGCTCATGCTCCGGGGGAACCGTGGAGGGGTCTTCATGTGGTGCTCTGATTAGGTTTTCATAATGAAGACTGCGACGGTCACTGATCCTCACTGACCTGCCCTAGTTTACATACTGCATAGAACTTTGTTGATATTACTGTTGTAATTCCCTTTATATGTAATATTGAACTGCTGACATGTTCACTTTAAGAAATAAAACACCTAAGCAAAAAATACCATTACTAAACACCCCCATACTATTTTTGACTGGAAAGGGGAAGAAGGATATTGCCTGTCACAAAGAACCAAATAAAGAATACTTTTCACAATGTGTATTTTTTTTTTTTTGTTATCTAAAGGGGGTTTTCTAAAATCTACTAAATTATAAATACACATTTAAACCCCTTAAACGACCGCCGATACGCCTTTTTCATGGGGGCAGTAAGGTTTTTAAACAACAACGCCGGGTTTTTAACGGGGCTGTGGAAAAAGAAAATAGCGCCCCCAGAGTCGGAATTTTTTTCCGGGGTCTTGGCTTCCAGGGGTAGCTGAGACCCCAGAGAACAAATTTCCCACTCCATTTTGCAATCGCCGTTTTTAAACCGTATAACGTGACCGCAACAACCAAAAAACAGCAATTTCGCATTTAATTTCCCCTCTCCTTTTGATGTGATCGCACATCAAGGGGAGGAAATAGAGTCCTCGTTTCCCCCAATCTTTTCCCCCATACCTCCCAGGGGCCCCCCCCTTTCCCCCCACTCTCCCGCACTCCCGCGTCTTATTCCTGTAAAGAAATTTGGGCAGGCGCTTTGCCATGCGCACGCCCAGATCTGCCACTGGAAACCGGGCAATTCCTTCATTCATTCCAGGTACATTTTGATCACTGTGATAACCCATTATAGTGATCAAAATAAAAAATAAATAAATAAAACCCCTCTTTATCACCCCCTTAGTTTGGGGAAAAAAAATAAAATAAAATATATATATTTATTCCCATTTTTCCATAGGGTTACAATTGGGCTAAAGTGAGTTGGGCTAAAGTTAGGGTTAGGGTTACGGTTGGGATTGGGGTTTAGGGTTGGGATAGAGATTAGGGTTAGGTATGTTTCCATGTAGCGTATGTTGTAGGATTTGCTGCGGATTGAACGCTGCATACAGCTGCAGCGTTCAATCAGCAGCACCCAGATGTTACAGCATAGTGGAGGGGATTTTATGAAATCCCGTCTCCACTATGCGTGAAAGGGACGCGGGTGTCACAAATGAAATTACGGACACTCCGTCTCCGCAGGATAAATAACCCAGTCAAATGTGTAGGATGCGGTGATTCCGCATGTTTCAATGACACATCCGGAAGCGCTTTGGGCGAGCCGGGTATCCGCTGCGTCCAAAGCGATGCCAGCAACGAAGCATGGAAACATACCCTTAGGGTTGGGATTAGGTTAGGGGTGTGCTGGAGTTAGGGTTGCGATTAGGGTTTATGGTTAGGGTTGGGATTAGGGTTAGGAGTGTGTTGTTGTTGGGGTTTTGTGATTAGGGTTATGGTTAGGGTTGGGATTAGGGTTAGGGTGTGTTGGGTTAGGGTTGTGATTAGGGTTATGGTTAGGGTTGGGATTAGGGTTAGGGGTGTGATAGTGTTAGGGTTAATGATTAGGGTTAGGGTTAGGGATGTGTTGTGGGTTAAGGTTGGAGTTGAATTTGAGGGGTTTCCACTGTTTAGCACATCAGGGGGACTCCAAACGCGCCCATGGCGCCACCATTGATTCCAGTCAATTTTGTGTTGAAAAAGTCAAATGGTGCTCCCTACCTTTTGAGCTCTGTCTGGCGCCCAAATAGTGTTTCCCAAGCATATGGGGCATCGGCGTACTCAGGGCAAATTGCACAACAACTTCCCTTCCGAGTCTGCCGTGCGCCCAAACAGTGGTTTTACCCCCACACGTGGGGTATTGGCGTATTCAGGAGAAATTGCACAACAAATTTTGTGTTTAATTTTCTCTTTTAAACACTTGTGAAAATAAAAAAATTGGTTCTAAAGTAAATTTTTTTGTGGAAAAAAGTTAAATGTTAATTTTTTCCTTCCACATTGCTTCAGTTCCCGTGAAGCACATAAGGGTTAATTAACTTCTTGAATGTGGTTTTGAGCACCTTGAAGGGTACAGCTTTTAGAATGGTGTCACTTTTAGGTATTTTCTGTCATGTACTCCCCTCAAAGTGACTTTAAATGTAATGTGGTCCCTAAAAAAAATGGTTTTTGGGAAATTTTGTTGTAAAAATGAGAAATTGCTGGTCAACTTTTAACCCTTATAATCCCTAACACAAACAAATTTTGTTAGCAAAATTGTGCTGATGTAAAGTAGACATGTGGGAAATGTTATTTATTAAGTAATTTGTGTCTCTCTGAATTAAGTATCTCCACAAAATAGTCCAAAGCTATATCTAATTTATAGGAGCTGGCACTCATCATAAACTACAATTTAAACAAATTGCGGATAAACATAACCACAAAAAGTGTTCCAGCAAAGTGAATATAAAAATTAATTTTTATTAACAATACATAAAAAAAAAATCTAAAACCTAACAAAATGCCCAGTAAGAGGAATAAGACGCCTAATCACATCAATAATAAGGGGTAACTGTGGTCTAATGACAGATATATAGTATATGGGAACAAACTCCCTAAAAAATCCCGACCACAAAACGCCCTAGTATATAGGTAAAGGTAACAAATGCTGCCGCAAAACTGTGAGAATATTACAATGAGATAAATCCCCACTCTGTAAGTAAAAAATAAATGGACTCAAAATAGAAACTCCAAAAGGGGGTTAACATGTGACTAACAATTGTGTATAATCAGACTGGGCCCAGCTGTCTGAGCACAAATCGATAGCAGTGAAAGACAAAATAACAAGAGTAGGCAATATATCATAAAAAAAACCGGTTCTTTACCTAAGAACTGGACAGTGATAGAGTGCGTGGCGTTACCCCCTTCCACCCCAACGCGCGTTTCGCTCAAGCTTCTTCCGGGGGCGTGTTCTAGACATGGGGGGTCACTTGTTAAATAGCAGAAGGCTCCAATTAAAATGCCAGGATTAACCCAGGGAGTGCCGTGACTAGCGTCATCATTCTGACCCATCGGCGCATGCGTGGATCAGTGCTGCTGGATTAAACTTTACTTCCTGTACTACGCTCCTTGGAAAACGCATGCTGGGACGCATGCGATCCCGTAATGGAGCACGTATGGAAGTAAACAGCGCAACTAGATACCATGTAAGCGCTCCGGTAGAAGATGAAGCCACAAAACTATAACGTGACATGGTGCAAAAGTGAGTTATATTTATTATCATTATAAAGCGATTATTTTAATTAGGTTATTCTCTATGAACTCTAACAGATCCCATAATATAAGTAAACTAATAATTAAATAATTAAATATACCGAAAAAAGTGCACAGTGCAAAATTATAAAGTGAATTTTAATAATAATAAATAATAAATAATAATAATAACAACAAGGTTATAATGATGTGCAGGAATAATTATAATGCTCCCAATAAAAAGATCCTTATAGAACTGATACAGATAAATGCAAAAAAATCATATACAGTATGCTTGGGTCCAAAATCCGATCTTCATTATAGGGTATGGAATATAATGTATATCCTTGAATATCTTCAAACGAACCGAGGTCCCCAAATTATTTTCTGAATGCTTTCATCTGTACCAGAACTCCGGATCAATATAACTGGCTGACTGCTTCAACGAAATCCATCCAAGGTCTTCATAAAATAACGAACATCTATGTCATCAATTAACATCTATTTAATAATAAGCATAAATCAATAAACAAAACAAACTATCCAAATTAAAACCACCCACCCCTAAAAATGATGCCACTCTTAATTACAGATAAATAACCTAATTATCAAATCATTGATGCTTATTATAGAAAAGAAGAAAAATCTAGGCTTTCATTCAAACCTAATGGACTCATGGTCCCCAGCCTGAAGATCCATTCACTTTCTTTTTGTGCTAAGATCCTGCTTAAATCCCCGCCTCTAATGCCAAGAGTAATGAGGTCTATGCCCTTTACTATAAGACCCCTGGCATTACAATCATGATATTTTTTGAAATGACGGGGTAAAGTTTTCAATAAGGAGTCATCATCAATTGATCTTGCTTTTTCGATGTCCTAACGTGTTCCCTGGTACGAATTTTGAGTTCACGTGTGGTAAGACCTATGTAGATCTTACCACACGGACATTCAGCATGATAAATCACACCTTGGGAAGAACAATTGATATGACTCCTAATAGTAAAAGACCTAGATCTACTTTGATTAGAAAAACCAACCGCTTTGACTAGATTTAAACACCCTTTGCAAATCCCACATGGAAAAAAGCCGGGCTTACCCGTATTTCTTATAGTTCTAAGTTTACTTTCTTCAGAATATGTAGTGGCTGTGTACCAAGACGTCTTTCAAATTTTTTAGAACGTCTAGCCACAAAAGAGGGACAGCTGGGAGAATATTATTTAAGATGGGATCGACCGATAAAATCGGCCAATGTTTCTTAATGATGTTAGTCAAATCATGCCATCTGTCGGTTTAAAAGTGGAAATAAAGCGTACCTTGTCAGGACCCGAGTCTTCTTTAATTGTTTTTCTAGGATTTTTTGGAGGCCCATAGAGAAGTTGATCCCTGTTTATCATGGCCGCCCGCACATATCCTCGACGAATTGATCTTCTGCTGTAGCCTCTATCCTCAAATCTTCTGGCTAGTTCCTTAGATTGTGTTTCAAATGTATTGGAATCAGAACAGATTCTTCGGACCCTCAGAAATTGACCTATCGGTATTCCTTTGATCATAGAAGATGGATGTGCTGATTGTGCTAATAACAAGGAATTAGTTGCCGTTGGCTTTCGATATATGTCAGTTTTCAAATGTCCGTCATCAGATACTGTAATGAAAATGTCCAAAAAATTCCAATTGTCTTCCAGCTTGATAGGTGAGTTTAACATTGATATCATTATGGTTAAGTCTATCAAAGAAAAGGCCCAACTCCTGAATGGACCCCTCCCAAATGAAAAAGACATCGTCTATATATCTCATCCAGTTGTGAACCAATTCAACACCCTGGATGAGATCAGACTGAAAATTTGTCTTTCCCATGCCCCCAAAAAAAGGTTTGCATAAGCAGGGGCACAGGATGCCCCCATTGCTGTACCTTGTAATTGCAAAAAAATTCCACCATTAAATGTAAAAACATTGTGATGTAATAAAAATTCTAATAATATCAGTACAAGGTCAGCAATGGGGGGATCAATGTTACTAGAGCCTAGAAACCATTTAACCGCAGACAATCCATCTTTGTGCCTAATGGAAGTGTACAACGATTCCACATCTGCCGTTACTAAGTACATATGGGGTTCCAGTTGTAATTGATCTATACGTTGTAAGGCAGATGTGGTATCCCTGACAAAAGAAGGCAACTCAGATACCAAAGGTTTTAGAAAAAAATCCACAATATTAGAGATAGTTTCGCATAGTCCCCAAATTGCCCGCCACAATGGGGCGCCCCGGCGGATCCAATGCGTTTTTTTGTGTAATTTTGGTATCAAATAAAAAGTGGCCAATTTTGGATGAAAATCTCTCACATGATCCAACATTTTCTGGAGATAATCCCCTGAGAAAATGCATCCTCTAATATTCCAACCAACTTGGCCTGGAAGGAAGACAGAGGATTATATGTCATTTTACGATAGCAATTAGTATCTCCAAGTAAATGTTGGCCTGCTTTTCATATAATTTATTTGGGCCAAATTACCAAGTTGCCTCCCTTGTCTGCTGCCTTAAAATTTACATCATTCCATGTTTTCAATTCTTCCAGAGCAAGATGTTCGCTCCCAGTAAAGTTGGACTTACCCTTCCTAACATCAATTAACGATTCAATATCTCTGGTTACTAGTTTGGTGAAAGTATCAATTGCTGGGCACAGTCCCAAAGCTGGAAATTTTTTAGATTTTTTAAAAAGGTGGATGGGTATCATACTCACCTGTTTGTGGATACTTTCATCTTCAAGGGATCTCAAAATCTCTAGGGGCCCCCAATTCCTCTTTAGTTGTAAATACCTCGTCATTCTGGGTTCTATGATGAAGTTTCTTTAGTATCAGCTTCCTTGCGAACAAATGCGTATCTCTTACCGCTGTGAATAAATCTATATTTGAAGAAGGTGAGAAAGTTAACCCCTTCTCTAAAACCTTGAGCTGTGTGTCAGACAATATATGTTGTGATAAATTCACTACCTTGAAGTGATCCTTCCGTTTCCTATCTCTTTGTGATTTATTAAACAACTCAGGAAATCTCTTTCTTTGATTGTCACTTCTCAGAGAATAATCACGTCTATATTCTCCATCACTCATAGAGGCATTGCTTTCTGATCCGGATGCTGAAGTTTCAGACAGCTCTCTTATTTTTTCTTTAGGGAATGTCATCCTCTTCTGCCATTTATAGATTTTATTAACCTCAAAATCAGCTGTATCACGTTGAAATTTCTTTAATTTGGTAAGACTAATTTCTTCATCCCATTTGACAGAATCTACTTCTAATTCTTTAATCCATTTGTCAAAATTTTCTTTAGGAATTTCTTTCTGTAGATTCATCTGAATCTCTTCTAATTCCACATCAATTTCTCGCAAAGAGGCTGTATTTTTATCAACCAAAATTTGTATAAATTGAAATGAACAGGTGGAAGCAGCCGCCATCCACCTTTTTGTCAAGTCCTCATTCTCAAGTTGATATGAGGGAAACAGAGTGGGGATTTATCTCATTGTATATTCTCACAGTTTTGCGGCAGCATATGATTACCTTTACCTATATACTAGGGCGTTTTGTGGTCAGGATTTTTTAGGGAGTTTGTTCCCATATACTATATATCTGTCATTAGACCACAGTTACATCTTATTATTGATGTGATTAGGCGTCTTATTCCTCTTACTGGGCATTTTGTTAGGTTTTAGATTTTTTTATCATCATCTTCTCCCCATCATCAATGCCTGCCCATTATCATCAATACCTGCCCATTATCATCAATACCTGCCCATTATCATCATCTTCTCCCCATTATCATCAATACCTGCCCATTATCATCATCTTCTCCCCATCATCATCAATGCCTGCCCATCATCATCATCATCTTCTCCCCATCATCAATGCCTGCCCATTATCATCAATACCTGCCCATTATCATCAATACCTGCCCATTATCATCATCTTCTCCCCATTATCATCAATACCTGACCATTATCATCATCTTCTCCCCATCATCATCAATGCCTGCCCATCATCATCATCATCTTCTCCCATCATCAATGCCTGCCCATTATCATCAATACCTGCCCATTATCATCATCTTCTCCCCATCATCATCAATGCCTCCCCATTATCAGCAATGCCTGCCCATCATCATCTTCTCCCCATCATCAATGCCTCCCCATTATCAGCAATGCCTGCCATCATCACACACAGACAGCACACAAGCACTCTCTCACATACACACACACACACACACACAAAGCACCGCACTACATAGACACAGACACATACAGAGACACGTCTTACCTGTCCAGCGTCCCCGCTCTCTGACACAGCCGGCCGCTGAATGATGACGTCATTCAGCGGCCGGCTGTGAGAGGAAGCGCCGGTGGAGCCCAGAGCTGCAGCAGCGGAGGCACGGGAGAGGTAAGTATTGTGCCAGCTGATGCCGGGGCCCTGAGACTGCCGGAGCGCCTCCGCGGGCCGGTCACTGACAGCCGGCGGGCCGGATGCGGCCCGCGGGCCGCCCCTTGCCCGGGTCTGGATTAGATATAGCTTTGGACTATTTTGTGGAGATAATTATTGCATTACTGTTTTGTTAAACAGATTTAGTCCTGCTAAAATGGACTTAAAGGCTAAAGAAACGTCTTGGCAAACTAAAGCGTCAGACATTTTTAAACAAAGTGCCCAGAGTGTTTCGCATGATGCCACTAGAGATCATAAAGAATTGATGCGTCGTTATAGAAATATGTTACACCGTAAAACGAAACTGTGGTGGAATAGAAGTTCTTTGGAGAACTATTTATCTACTAAAATTATCCCTAGGGGATTGAGGATTCATCTGTTTCCCTCATATCAACTTGAGAATGAGGACTTGACAAAAAGGTGGATGGCGGCTGCTTCCACCTGTTCATTTCAATTTATACAAATTTTGGTTGATAAAAATACAGCCTCTTTGCGAGAAATTGATGTGGAATTAGAAGAGATTCAGATGAATCTACAGAAAGAAATTCCTAAGAAAATTTTGACAAATGGATTAAAGAATTAGAAGTAGATTCTGTCAAATGGGATGAAGAAATTAGTCTTACCAAATTAAAGAAATTTCAACGTGATACAGCTGATTTTGAGGTTAATAAAATCTATAAATGGCAGAAGAGGATGACATTCCCTAAAGAAAAAATAAGAGAGCTGTCTGAAACTTCAGCATCCGGATCAGAAAGCAATGCCTCTATGAGTGATGGAGAATATAGACGTGATTATTCTCTGAGAAGTGACAATCAAAGAAAGAGATTTCCTGAGTTGTTTAATAAATCACAAAGAGATAGGAAACGGAAGGATCACTTCAAGGTAGTGAATTTATCACAACATATATTGTCTGACACACAGCTCAAGGTTTTAGAGAAGGGGTTAACTTTCTCACCTTCTTCAAATATAGATTTATTCACAGCGGTAAGAGATACGCATTTGTTCGCAAGGAAGCTGATACTAAAGAAACTTCATCATAGAACCCAGAATGACGAGGTATTTACAACTAAAGAGGAATTGGAGGCCCTAGAGATTTTGAGATCCCTTGAAGATGAAAGTATCCACAAACAGGTGAGTATGATACCCAACCACCTTTTTGAAAAATCTAAAAAATTTCCAGCTTTGGGACTGTGCCCAGCAATTGATACTTTCACCAAACTAGTAACCAGAGATATTGAATCGTTAATTGATGTTAGGAAGGGTAAGTCCAACTTTACTAGGAGCGAACATCTTGCTCTGGAAGAATTGAAAACATGGAATGATGTAAATTTTAAGGCAGCAGACAAGGGAGGCAACTTGGTAATTTGGCCAAATAAATTATATGAAAAGCAGGCCAACATTTTACTTGGAGATACTAATTGCTATCGTAAAATGACATATAATCCTCTGTCTTCCTTCCAGGCCAAGTTGGTTGGAATATTAGAGGATGCATTTTCTCAGGGGATTATCTCCAGAAAATTGTTGGATCATGTGAGAGATTTTCATCCAAAATTGGCCACTTTTTATTTGATACCAAAATTACACAAAAACGCATTGGATCCGCCGGGGCGCCCCATTGTGGCGGGCAATTTGGGACTATGCGAAACTATCTCTAATATTGTGGATTTTTTTCTAAAACCTTTGGTATCTGAGTTGCCTTCTTTTGTCAGGGATACCACATCTGCCTTACAACGTATAGATCAATTACAACTGGAACCCCATATGTACTTAGTAACGGCAGATGTGGAATCGTTGTACACTTCCATTAGGCACAAAGATGGATTGTCTGCGGTTAAATGGTTTCTAGGCTCTAGTAACATTGATCCCCCCATTGCTGACCTTGTACTGATATTATTAGAATTTTTATTACATCACAATGTTTTTACATTTAATGGTGGAATTTTTTTGCAATTACAAGGTACAGCAATGGGGGCATCCTGTGCCCCTGCTTATGCAAACCTTTTTTTGGGGGCATGGGAAAGACAAATTTTTCAGTCTGATCTCATCCAGGGTGTTGAATTGGTTCACAACTGGATGAGATATATAGACGATGTCTTTTTCATTTGGGAGGGGTCCATTCAGGAGTTGGGCCTTTTCTTTGATAGACTTAACCATAATGATATCAATGTTAAACTCACCTATCAAGCTGGAAGACAATTGGAATTTTTGGACATTTTCATTACAGTATCTGATGACGGACATTTGAAAACTGACATATATCGAAAGCCAACGGCAACTAATTCCTTGTTATTAGCACAATCAGCACATCCATCTTCTATGATCAAAGGAATACCGATAGGTCAATTTCTGAGGGTCCGAAGAATCTGTTCTGATTCCAATACATTTGAAACACAATCTAAGGAACTAGCCAGAAGATTTGAGGATAGAGGCTACAGCAGAAGATCAATTCGTCGAGGATATGTGCGGGCGGCCATGATAAACAGGGATCAACTTCTCTATGGGCCTCCAAAAAATCCTAGAAAAACAATTAAAGAAGACTCGGGTCCTGACAAGGTACGCTTTATTTCCACTTTTAACCGACAGTGGCATGATTTGACTAACATCATTAAGAAACATTGGCCGATTTTATCGGTCGATCCCATCTTAAATAATATTCTCCCAGCTGTCCCCTCTTTTGTGGCTAGACGTTCTAAAAATTTGAAAGACGTCTTGGTACACAGCCACTACATTTCTGAAGAAAGTAAACTTAGAACTATAAGAAATACGGGTAAGCCCGGCTTTTTTCCATGTGGGATTTGCAAAGGGTGTTTAAATCTAGTCAAAGCGGTTGGTTTTTCTAATCAAAGTAGATCTAGGTCTTTTACTATTAGGAGTCATATCAATTGTTCTTCCCAAGGTGTGATTTATCATGCTGAATGTCCGTGTGGTAAGATCTACATAGGTCTTACCACACGTGAACTCAAAATTCGTACCAGGGAACACGTTAGGGACATCGAAAAAGCAAGATCAATTGATGATGACTCCTTATTGAAAACTTTACCCCGTCATTTCAAAAAATATCATGATTGTAATGCCAGGGGTCTTATAGTAAAGGGCATAGACCTCATTACTCTTGGCATTAGAGGCGGGGATTTAAGCAGGATCTTAGCACAAAAAGAAAGTGAATGGATCTTCAGGCTGGGGACCATGAGTCCATTAGGTTTGAATGAAAGCCTAGGTTTTTCTTCTTTTCTATAATAAGCATCAATGATTTGATAATTAGGTTATTTATCTGTAATTAAGAGTGGCATCATTTTTAGGGGTGGGTGGTTTTAATTTGGATGTTTGTTTTGTTTATTGATTTATGCTTATTATTAAATAGATGTTAATTGATGACATAGATGTTCGTACTTTATGAAGACCTTGGATGGATTTCGTTGAAGCAGTCGGCCAGTTATATTGATCCGGAGTTCTGGTACAGATGAAAGCATTCAGAAAATAATTTGGGGACCTCGGTTCGTTTGAAAATATTCAAGGATATACATTATATTCCATACCCTATAATGAAGATCGGATTTTGGACCCAAGCATACTGTATATGATTTTTTGCATTTATCTGTATCAGTTCTATAAGGATCTTTTTATTGGGAGCATTATAATTATTCCTGCACATCATTATACCTTGTTGTTATTATTATTATTTATTATTATTAAATTCACTTTATAATTTTGCACTGCGCACCTTTTTCGGTATATTTAATTATTTAATTATTAGTTTACTTATATTTATGGGATCTGTTAGAGTTCATAGAGAATAACCTAATTAAAATAATCGCTTTATAATGATAATAATATAACTCACTTTTGCACCATGTCACGTTATAGTTTTGTGGCTTCATCTTCTACCGGAGCGCTTACATGGTATCTAGTTGCGCTGTTTACTTCCATACGTGCTCCATTACTGGATCGCATGTGAGTCGCACTAAGTACCAGGGCTATGGGGTACTCGGCACCGAGCCCATGAAAGTCTATGGGATTTGTCACTGGCAGCAGGACTCGGTCCGTGGCCCTGGGCGCTCATACAATGGGGGATATTTACAGGGGAATTGTAGATTAGATAGTTCGTGACGCCACCTGTGGTTTTTGATCAATTTGACCAGCGCTGCTATATGGATCTTCCTAGGGGATGTTATGAGGCAGCTGGATGGTAAGTCTCCCACAGGCGAGACTGGTCCCTGGAAGTCTATGGTGGTGCAGGGTGTAGTAAATGAAACAGTCTCACACAAGGCAATCTCTTTCCATACCTTTACTTGCAGATGTTTCAGGCAGGTCCCGGGAAGCTGGTCGGGGTGGAGAATGCACATTCAGGATAACCGCTGAGCAGGTTAGAGGCCTCCTTTAACTTTGTATGTATGTGAGTACAAACTTGCATAAAGTCAAGTTAACTCTGTTAATCTCCAGCTTGTTCATTAGCTGCAACGCCCGGCCGACATGGTGGTAGAGCCTTCTAATTGATAAGAACAGAGTCCTTACTTTTGTCGTGCACTGACTCAAAGTCCTTGTTCTACCTGACTCCGTTTACGTATCAGCGCTTAGGGCTACCTTCTGTGACTTGAAGTCCAGGAAGGCCTCCGGTGTTTCTTATTACTAGGCGTAAAGCACTAGCAACGCTTCGGACCCCGGTGTCCGGTGAATTAGTGCGGGTAATCCGGTACCTGATGCACTAGTCTCTATCTTTCTCCACTGTGCCTCTCGTCCTACTCTTGCTCTTAACATAAGCACCAGTAGCGATGATGAAAAATGCCAGCTTTCCTCCAGAGCTCACTGAACAGTTCTCAGTACACTCACTGTTGTAGCTCCTGTGATTCCCTTCTTTCCTTCCTTTCTCAGACCCTGTCCAGAGCAGCGCACAGGTACTCTGTCAACTGTGTCCACGCTGTAGCTCCGAGAGTTACTTTCCTCCTTCCAAAGAATACAGGTAGCTTGTACTGAGGTACTGGCTTTGTAGTTCTGACTGGGCTAGAGTGACTCCTTACACTCAAACCAGACTCCACTTCATGAACTTGCTCTGCCAGAATCTAGTCTGCACTCCTCTTCCTCCAAGACTAGACTGAAGTGATACTGAACGGTGTGTCTTGTCCTGAGACAGGAACTAGACTGAACTCTGACTGAACTCCTCTCCTCTCCCTCCAAGTCCAGACTGAACCGTACTGTCCTAAGACAGGAAACAGACTGACTACTGCTATGTGTCACTACCTTTTATACCCCTAGTGGGTGTGTTGGGAAATGTGAGTGACGTGAATGAATATCAAGCTTCACGGTTACCTTCTTGTGCATTTTCCTGGAATATGTGTGCCTGGCGTAGCTGGGCCACACACATGCATCCCAGCAAGCGTTCCAAGGAGCGTAGTACAGGAAGTAAAGTTTAATCCAGCAGCACTGATCCACGCATGCGCCGATGAGGTCAGAATGATGACGCTAGTCACGGCACTCCCCTGGGTTAATCCTGGCATTTTAATTGGAGCCTTCTGCTATTTAACAAGTGACCACCCATGTCTAGACACGCCCCCGGAAGAAGCTTGAGCGAAACGCGCGTTGGGGTGGAGGAGGTAACGCCACGCACTCTATCACTGTCCAGTTCTTAGGTAAAGACCGGTTTATTTTATGATATATTGCCTACTCTTGTTATTTTGTCTTTCACTGCTATCGATTTGTGCTCAGGACAGCTGGGTCCAGTCTGATTATACACAATTGTTAGTCACATGTTAACCACCTTTGGAGCTCTATTTTGAGTCCATTTATTCTTTACTTACAGAGTGGGGATTTATCTCATTGTATATTCTCACAGTTTTGCGGCAGCATATGATTACCTTTACCTATATACTAGGGCGTTTTGTGGTCAGGATTTTTTAGGGAGTTTGTTCCCATATACTATATATCTGTCATTAGACCACAGTTACATCTTATTATTGATGTGATTAGGCGTCTTATTCCTCTTACTGGGCTCTCTGATTTAAGTGCATAAAAATTAAAAGCTTGAAAATTGCAAAATTTTAAAAATTTTCGCCATATTTAATAATAATAATAATTTTATTTCTATAGCGTCAACATATTCCGCAGCACTTTACATTATAGAGGGAACTTGTACAGACAATAAACATTACAGCATAACAATAAACACAGATCAAAGTAGATACCAAGAGGAATGAGGGCCCTGCTCGCAAGCTTACAATCTATGAGGAAAAAGGGGAGACACAAAAGGTGGATGGTAATAATTGCTTTCTTTGTTCAGACCAGCCATAGTGTAAGAATCGGGTGTTCACGTAATGCTGCATGAACCAGTTAACAGCCAATGTATGTAACAGTACAGACACAGAGGGATATTAAATGCATTTCTGTTTTTTTATAAATAAACACAAGTCATATTGAAGAAATTTTACCGCTAGCATGAAGTAAAATATGTCACGAAAAAACATTTTCAGAATCAGCGGGATCCGTTAAAGCGTTCCAGAGTTATAGCCTCATAAAGTGACAGTGGTCAGAATTGTAAAAATTGGCCTGGTCATTAAGCTGCAAAATGGCTCTGTCACTAAGGGGTTAAATGCCGCTTTCAGAGATTTACAGTGGCATTTAACATATTAAAAGCTGTGGGTGGATCGCTATTCCACCAATGGCTGTTAGGGGCACATGTCAGCTGTCCAAATCAAGGGGTTAAATAAGGAACATTTTTGTTTTCTTTTTCTTTTAAGATTTGAGCGTTATACAGATGTGCGTAATAATGTGCACATAGTAATTAATAATATCAAAATGTAAAACCACTAAAGTCATTCATATTCATCCTTTGTGTAAGAAATGTTAAAGAACCACAAGTGAGCAAACCAACCCTAAGTGCATTTGTCAAACAGGAACTGTAAACTTAATTTGGAACAAATGTCTTACTACAATAGGAGATAAATGCGAAATAGGCACACAAACATCTTCTTGCTTCCCGGAATCACATTTTCACTTTCTCATGTAGTGCACACCTGTGGCTTTTGTGGCAGTGTAAATTGCGGTGTTGCAGATTACCATTCTGCTGTGGAAAGGAGTGGCAGAGTCTTTGATGTAGGTAAGTAGCACACACCTCTGTTGCACTGTGCTGTATGTTCATGGATGAGTTGTTTTATTTTAAAGTATATATAAATATAACAAAGCAAATGCAGTTCTACAAGAAACATTGATTGAATATACATTTGTACATTATCAATCTTTTAAAGCACAGCGCAAGATGTTAATGAATAATAAATTATAATTTTATGTATATACGTAGCATTAACATGTTTTGCAGCGCTTCAAAGTTCAGAGAGAACATGTAGAGAGAACATGTACAAACAGTATGAGAAATTAAAGAGTAACATCTAATTCAGCAATTAGCAAGATGAGTAAGGGTCCTGCTCACAAGCTTACAATCTATGAGGAAATAAGGGAGACCCAAACATTAAAAAGTGCTTGTATTTTATGGTCCAGCCATCATTATACTAAAAAGGATATTCGTTTAAAGCTGCATAAACCGGACACCAGCCAGTATCTGTATACATCCAGCTACAAAGACTTACTGAGTGCATGGAGGGTGTGGGAAAAGATAATAGAATGGAGAAAGATTATAAGGAAAATTTAGCAATGGACAACAGAGATCAGTAATATTTGTGGGGTATTTGTGAGGTAGTGTGATAAATCTGCTTACAAAGTTGTACTTTTAGGACACAATTAAAACTGTGGATATTGGGAATTAACTGGTTTGTTGTCATGCACAGTATGACAAAGACTAAGTGCAACATGAAGGGATGAGGGGAAGGGAGCCCAACACTAGGGAAGGGGGGAGTGGGGACCCCTAGGCAGATCCAACAACACCCTGTCTGCCCTGTCAGGCTGGGAGTCTATAAACACCCAGTTCAGGTGTGTTAATTAGAGCTGGAGAAAGGTTGCCACTGGGTCAAAGATTTAGAAGGGTTAAGAAGGTGTCTGCAAAGCCAAATGCAGAGACCTTCTGCAGCTAGATGCAACTGTCTGCAACTTATGACATTCCCGTGACAATTGTCAGAGGTATTGCATGCCATAGAACTGGTGCAGCACAAGAAAAGCCTTGGAAACATAAGTGTGAGTTTTGGATTATGGAGGAAGGTAGTTAGTTATAAAACATTAGCAGAATGGAGAGCATGGATAGGGTAATGCACAGAGATGTGGGAGGAAATGTAGGGTGGTGGAGAACTGTGAAGAGCCTTGTAGTTGACTATGATAACTTTATGTTGTATTCTGTAGTGTATTGCTAACCAGGGCAATGACTGGCACAGGGTAGAGAATCAGTGAAGTGGCTGGACAGGAATATGATTCTGGCTACTGAAATGAGGATAGATTGCAGAGGGGGAGGGGGAGGAACAGATAGGTCAGTTAGTCAAGGGTTGTAGTGGTTCAGACGAGAACAAATAAGAGCAACAGTAACAGTTTTTGCAGCTTTAATGTAAAATCAAAAGGTGGATTCTAAAGATGTTTTTTAGATGAAGGTTGCAAGAGCAAGTCAGTAATCAGATATAGAAAGTTAGGGCTCACACTCACCAGCGTAAAAAAAAACTGCTCCGATGTTGATACAGAAAAGTAGGACGAGTGTCATGTGAGTACAATGTGATTTTTCTCACATAGCATCCGTATGACATCCGTATGGAAAGGTTCAGTTTCAGAAGAGGACATGCAGTTAGAGACAGCAGAAAGACAATTACTGGCGTTTTGTAGTACTGTGGGGTGATGTTAAGAGAATATGCATATAATTGGGAGTCAACAACATAGAGATGTTACTGATAGACAATTCTGCTGATGGTTGTCCAATAGTAGTGGTATATGGAGAAAAGACGAGGGGTCCTGTGACTGGACTTTGAGGAAACCCAAAAGTGAAGGAAAATGTGACCAGAGAGGTAGTAGGAGAGCAAAGTGAGAGCAGCATACTTAAGGCAAGGCATAGTGAGCTGGAGATCTATGTTATCAAATGCTGCAGAGATCCAGGAAAATCAGAAGTGAGTAGAGACCATTAGATTTAGGTGTTAGTAGATTATTGGAAACTTTATTAAAGCCCCCGTCTCACACAGCAATCTCGCTAGCGTGATCGCTGCTGAGTCACTAGTTTTGTGACGCAGCAGTGAGCTCCCCAGCGATATCGCTGTGTGTGACATTCAGCGACGATCAGCCCCCCTGCTGGGTATCGCTGATCGTCGCTGAATGTCCTGGACATTATTTTGATCGCTGATCTCCCGCTGGCAGGCACGCATCGCTGCGTGTGACAGGCGGGAGACCAGCGATCAGCTGGTAACCAAGGTACACAGTGGGTTTCCAGGCGCGGGGCTGTGCCTGGAAACCCGCTGTGTACCTTGGATACCAGCGCCCTGATGCAGGGAGCTGGTAACCAAGGTACACAGCGGGTTTCCAGGCACCGCGCAGCGCCTGGAAACCCGATGTGTACTTTCGTTACCAGCTCCCTGCATCAGGGCGCTGGTATCCAACGTACACTGCGGGTAACTAAGCGATGTTTACCCGCAGTGTCGGTGTGCTGATCGCTGCCTGAGCTGCCTGTTTGGCAGCTCAGCAGCGATCATATAGCGATACACCAGCGATCCTGATCGTTGTCGGGATCGCTGGTGTATCGCTATGTGAGACCCAGGCTTAAGGGCAGTTTCTGAACGGTGGAAAAAGCAGAAACCAGTTTGCACAGTCTAAATAGCGTTATCTGAAAGATAGTGAATTAGATAAGAGTAGACTAGGCTTGCAAGCTATTTAGAAATAAAGTGAAGATAAAAGATAAGTCTGTAATTAGCAGTGCAGTTCTGGTCAAGCGATTTTCTTTTAGCAATACTAGCTTGGCCCATGCAAAATTTTTGCACATTGGTAGTCGGGGACGCAAGCAATTTCAGAAAAAGCAAGCTGGTCAAATGTAAATGTATTTCATGAGATGGTGAACACAGACAGGTATTTATACATGTAGCTTGGTAATACAATAAATTGGTTTGATAAGTAGAGGCCAAAAAATGTCTTCCGGTTGAGGTTTCTTTGTTTCTTTCTGCAGGTTTATGAAAATGAATGTTTAAACTGTATTTAGTGATAAAATCGTGAATGTATGGTTTGTTAGGCTCTTTTCTTGCTGAAGGGGGCAAGTTTACCTTTCGAATGGTGTATCATTTGTGTGTGTGGAGCGAAGTAATCAGCGAAAAAGCAGTGCATGTTTACAATTGTGTTTGCATATGTGAATCACCTGCAGTGAAGTGTGCAATCCTCCAATGTGCCTGAAATAGGCTGGGCAAGCACTTGGCCAAGCTGGAAAGACTCCAAGGAAAATGTTTGGATTTGTTTGTGATGTCTGTAAGCAGCTTTTTGGTAGTGTGCTTTGTGGTAGTGTGCTGCCTTCAGGTCATTTGACCTTTCAAATGGTGCATCATTTGTTTGTGCGGGTAGAGTATGAACGAAACAAGTGTGCAATTCAATAGGCAGTGCATGTTTACAAATGTGTTTGTATATGTGACTCACCTGCAGTGAAGTGTGCAATCCTCCAATTTGGCTGAAATAGGCTGGGCAAGCAGTTCGGCAAGCTGGAAAGCCCCCAAAGCAAATGCTTGGATTTGTTTGTGATGTCTGTAAGCAGCTTTGTGGTAGTGTGCTTTGGGGTACTGTGGTGCCACCTGCAGGTCATTTTTCCTTATTGCAGGTTTGTGAAAATTAATTTTAAACTGTATTTTGTGATCAAATCGTGGATGTGTGGTTTGTTTGGCTATTTTCTTGCTGAAGGAGGCAAGTTTACCTTTCAAATGGTGTATCATTTGGGTGTGTGGGTGCAATATGAACGGACATACAAAGTAGTCACCGAAAAAACAATGTTTAGAAATAATAGAATAGATGGTTATGAAAGAGGAGGGAAAGATGCCAAGAGAAATAGATAGGTTAAACATCTTAGCTACATGGGTAGTGATGGCGGAGGAGAGGGACTAGAGTAGTTTGGAGGGCATAGGGTCACTAGTGCAGGTAGCAAGGCATTGCAATATAAGCATTAAAGGGAATCTGTCACCCCAAAATTGCCATATCAGATAAAGATATGGCTGAATAGTGCGTCCCATAACAAAGCTAACGGTGGGTATCATATATCATGATACCCCCGTTTTCAGATCAACATACCTTTGTAAACTTCGTTTTTTTCCCTGTCAATCACTGCAGTCAGGTCAGGAGGGCGGCGGTTTCCATGTCCTCACCCCCCCGCTCCTCGGCATCCGTTGCATATTGCCGTCTGTGAATCCCACAGACGGCGTTCAGCTTCCCGCAATTGCGCAATTCAAATTCGGGTGGTGGGCAAAGCATGCGCTGCTCTTTCCTTGCCCCGGAAATGTCTGCTTGCCTTGGACGACTTCCGGGGCAAGGAAAGAGCAGCGCATGCGCTGTACAGATTTTATGCTTTGCCCACTGTCGGGCAAAGCACACTGCGCATGCGCCGCCCGAATTTGAATTGCGCAATTGCGGGAAGCTGAACGCCGTCTGTGGGATTCACAGACGGCAATATGCAACGGATGCCGAGGAGCGGGGGGGTGAGGACATGGAAACCGCCGCCCTCCTGACCTGACTGCAGTGATTGACAGGGAAAAAAACGAAGTTTACGAAGGTATTTTGATCTGAAAACGGGGGTATCATGATCTATGATACCCACCGTTAGCTTTGTTATGGGACGCACTATTCAGCCATAAATGTTAGGGTTCGAGTTCCCGCTCCTGCACAAGGGGAGTCTCGAACCAGTGCCGCTGCGGTCTCCCATTCATCTCCGGCCGCAGTGGAGCCTGCTCAGCAGAGACGTCGTTCCAAGCGTCTTGCCCACTCCACTACTGGGCAGTGACTTGCTGCTGCCTTTCCTGGATCTGCTATTATAGCCAGTTCTGGAGCAGACGTCTTTGGGATAAAGTCCTGCATTTTCCCTTCTGAGCGTGCCCAGAGTGAGATCTCTCATTGGAGATCAGGGGTCACATGCTCAGGTACTGCAGCAGCTCCTATTGGCCCGCCAGGAAGGCCCTGTTACTACTAGTCTTCTGAACAGGTTCTCATTGGTCCTTGTTCCTGGAAGGTCCTGTAGCTGTTGCTATAAAAGGGTAGCATGGCTGGGCCGCCATGCGCTAATATCAACCATTGTATGCTATGCGCCAGTGTGGTCATGCGTGTGTGTGGTTAGGGACCCGGCTGAAATAAGCCACTAGAATACCGACTTAATCGGTGAGGAGTTTAGTGTGCTAGCTGGTCAGGGTCGGTGTCCTAGATGCCCTAGATTACCGGCATAACCGGTGAGGAGTTTGATTGCCGTATTCAGGGTCTGGCGTTCATACGCCATAGATTGCGGGTGACTCCCGCGAGGACATTAGCGCATGACCACGTATTATGCTCGCTAGCAATTAACCGTGTGCCTGAGAGCCTGACAGGACATGGTGTTTGTTCTCAGCGGCTCTGTGACGTAACAGGGTTCGCTCTCGACGCTAGACAGCGCCCTAGCGTTTTACTTTGCGGCTCACTGAAGCTAAGTGAGTTCGCACATATCGCCATATAGCACTGTGGCATCCCGTTAGCGGCTCTGTGAATTAACAGAGTCTGCACTTACTGCCACAACGCGCTACGGCGTTTATTTTAGCGACTCTGCGGGATAACAGAGTTCGCTACTTTCGTCATCTTACTAGCAGCAGGCTTTGCTTGCACGGTGGACCCCGGGCTGCGAACGCACCTCTCCACTTTATATATTTGGTGCGTTCCGCAGACCCTAACATAATATTAGCGCCAGGGTCTGGCTAGTAAAATGGCGGACGAACAGCGTCTATTGCAGTACATCCAGCAGCTGAAGGGTAGGTTGGAGGCTCTTGAGAGCACAACCTCAGCTGTGGATGTTACCGCAGTCGCTGTTCAGGCTGCTAGCGTGGCTGCAGCCAGTTTGTCCTCTGCCACCTCTGCCCCTACATTATCCCACCTCCCGCTTCCTGACAAGTTTGCCGGTGATAGCAAGCAATGTCGGGGATTCGTGAGTCAGTGCTCTATACATCTCGAGCTTCTGGCTGCACGTTTTCCCACGGATCGGGCACAAGTGGGTTTTGTACTTTCTCTACTCTCGGGCAGAGCGTTGGAGTGGGCAACGCCGCTGTGGGAGCGCGATGATCGTGTGGTGCAGAGTGCTCCTCGTTTCTTGGAGGCTCTTAAAAAGGTCTTTTTAGGACCCCAGGTCACCCACGATACGGCGCTACAACTGCTGGCATTGACACAGGGTTCGTCTTTGGTCAGTCAGTTTTCCGTCCAGTTTCGGACTCTGGCTGCTGAGCTAGATTGGTCTGATAAAGTTCTTATTCCTATCTACTGGCGGGGACTGGCTGACCATGTTAAAGACGCTTTGGCTACCAGGGAGATTCCCGCCACACTGGAGAAGCTTATCTCCATATCTACCCGCATTGACCTCCGTTTTCACGAGCGGAGGTTGGAGCGGGCCCAGTGTAGGCAGAGGTTTCGGTTGGCTCCTACCTTTGCCAAACCTCTCGAATTCCCCGATCTGGCGTCCGAACCTCAAAAGGCCACAGAAGTTCCTCATGCAGGACCTAAGTCTCGGTCCGTCCGAGTATCCGTGGTTTGTAACCATTGTCAGCAGACAGGACACTATGCCAACAGATGTCCACAGCGATCGGGGAAGCGATCGCGTATAGTGGCCCTGGGAGGAGGTTCACTAGAGACAGCGGCATTTTCCTCCAAGATAACATTTAAAGGGACAATCACTGTTGGTACTTCCATTCTCACCGCCGACCTTTGCGTGGACTCAGGAGCAGAGGGGAATTTCATGTCCTCTAGCTTTGCTCGCCGTCATGCAATACCTTTGGTGGCGCTTGACAAATCAGTGACTGTTCGGGTAGTGAATGGGTCGTCATTGCCCTCACAAATTACACACCAGACTGTCCCACTTGCATTGTCTGTATCTCCTTCCCATCAGGAATTTATTTCCCTACTCGTCCTTCCCGAGGGAATAGACGAGATCCTACTAGGTATACCTTGGCTCCGTTTCCACTCCCCACATATAGAGTGGACTTCGGGTAGGATACTGGGTTGGAGTGATGCATGTACAGGCAGATGTGTCAGAAGTTGCGTTCAGGTTACCACTACTGAGTTACCCGCAGATCTTACTCCACTTCCCAAGCACTACTGGTCATATGCAGACGTGTTCTCCAAGAAGGCTGCGGAGACTCTTCCGCCTCATCGCCCCTATGACTGTCCTATCGACCTCTTGCCTGGCGCAGAACCTCCTCGGGGAAGGGTCTATCCCCTCTCTCTTCCTGAGACAGAGGCCATGTCGCAATATATTCAGGAGAACCTGGCAAGAGGGTTTATTAGGAAGTCGGTGTCACCGGCAGGGGCGGGATTTTTCTTCGTGCAGAAGAAAAACGGAGAATTGCGTCCGTGTATTGATTACAGGGGTCTTAACGCCATCACCGTTAAAAACAAGTACCCGTTGCCCCTGATCTCTGAGCTATTTGATAGGCTTCGGGGAGCAAGGGTATTCACTAAACTAGATCTGCGCGGTGCTTATAACCTGATTCGCATCCGTGAGGGGGACGAATGGAAGACGGCTTTTAATACCAGGGATGGGCATTACGAATATCTGGTGATGCCCTTTGGGCTCTGTAATGCTCCAGCCGTTTTCCAAGACTTTGTCAATGACATCTTCCGGGATATGCTCTCCACCTCGGTCGTAGTCTATCTGGATGATATACTCATCTTCTCTCCAGATATTGACTCCCACCGGAGGGATGTTGGCAGGGTCTTCGACCTCCTACGGGCAAATTCCCTTTACGCAAAGTTGGAGAAATGTGTGTTTGAGCAGGAGTCCTTACCTTTCCTGGGCTATATCATCTCCGCCCAGGGATTGGCTATGGATCCTGCCAAACTACAGGCGGTGATGGACTGGCAAGAACCCCACTCTCTAAAGGCGGTGCAGCGCTTTATGGGGTTCATTAATTACTACCGTCAGTTCATTCCCCACTTCTCAACTTTGGTAGCTCCCGTGGTTGCCCTTACCAAAAAGGGAGCTAATCCCAAATTGTGGTCTGAAGAGGTCTCCAAGGCCTTCACATCTATTAAGTCTCATTTCGCTAGAGCTCCCATCCTACATCGCCCCGATGTTGATAAGCCATTTATATTGGAGGTGGATGCCTCGTCCGTTGGTGCTGGAGCAGTCCTCTTCCAAAAGGATGCTCAAGGTCGGAAGCATCCATGCTTCTTTTTCTCTAAGACCTTCACACCAGCAGAGAGGAATTATTCCATCGGGGACAGGGAGTTGCTAGCAATGAAGTTGGCCTTCTCGGAGTGGAGACATCTGTTGGAGGGAGCTCGCTTTCCCTTCCAAGTCTTCACGGATCACAAAAACCTGGTATATCTTCAGACAGCCCAGCGGCTTAATTCTCGCCAAGCCAGATGGTCCTTGTTCTTCTCCCGGTTTCATTTCACACTGCATTTCCTCTCGGGAGAGAAGAACATTCGTGCCGACGCTCTCTCTCGCTCTGTGGTGTCCTCGGAGGAGGAGGTGGAGGAGCCTCGACTTATCGTCCCCACAGAGAGCCTGAGAACAGTGGCCCCGGTTTCGCTAGAGTCTGTGCCCCCGGGCAAGACTTTTGTGCCTACTAATTTGCGACCGGAGGTACTCTCTTGGGCACATTCGTCCAGGGTGGGTGGACACTTTGGGGCAAAGAGGACATCTGAATTGCTGGCGAGGACATATTGGTGGCCGCATATGGTCCGTGATGTTGGGGACTATGTTCGGGCGTGTGTCTCCTGCGCCAAAAATAAGTCTCCACGACAACGGCCAGCTGGGTTACTTTACCCTTTGCCGGTGGCAGACAGGCCCTGGGAGATGGTTGGGATGGACTTTGTGGTGGGCTTGCCCAAGTCTCGGGGTTGCACCATCATTTGGGTAATCACCGACCATTTCTCTAAAATGGTGCATCTGGTGCCACTACCACGGTTACCTTCTGCACGGGCTCTGGCAGCGTTGTTTGTTAGGCACATCTTCCGTTTACACGGCATGCCGGACAAGATTGTCAGTGACCGAGGTCCCCAGTTTGCGTCTCGGTTCTGGAGAGAGCTTTGTCGTCTACTCAGTATTGAGTTAAATCTCTCTTCTGCGTACCATCCTGAGACGAATGGGTTGGTAGAGAGGGCCAACCAGACCTTGGTCACCTATCTACGACATTTTGTCTCAGCCAGGCAGGATGACTGGGCATCCTTGCTACCATGGGCTGAGTTTGCATTAAACAATGCTGTGGCTGATTCCACCGGACAGACCCCATTCCTCCTGAACTACGGTCAGCATCCGCGGGTACCAGTGCCTATGCCCGTGTCTTCCGCCGATTCCAGGGTGGCAGACTGGGCTGTGGAGGCACGGGACATTTGGGACCGCACGCAGGATGCCATTCAGGCCTCCAAAGAGAGGATGAGGTCTTCGGCCGATGCCCATCGGCGCCCCGCTCCTACATTTGCTCCTGGGGATTTGGTGTGGCTCTCCGCCCGTAACATCAGGCTGCGAGTTGAGTCCACTAAGTTGGCACCCCGCTACCTGGGTCCTTTCAAGGTCCTCGAGCAGGTTAACCCTGTGGTATACCGTTTAGCTCTTCCACCACGCCTGGGTATCTCCGACACCTTTCACGTGTCCCTCCTGAAACCCGTGCTCATGTCCCGGTTTTCTGAGTCATCTGCCGGGACATCGGGTTCATCTGCGGATGACCATGAGGTGAACGCCATCGTGGGGTGTAAGGTGGTACGGGGCAAAAAGTTTTATTTGGTGGACTGGAGGGGCTATGGGCCTGAGGATAGGTCTTGGGAGCCTGCCGAGCATGTTCACGCTCCGCAGCTCATTGCTGCCTTTGAACGCAGCGAGGCCCAGAGAAGGGGGGGCCCTAGGAGGGGGGTAATGTTAGGGTTCGAGTTCCCGCTCCTGCACAAGGGGAGTCTCGAACCAGTGCCGCTGCGGTCTCCCATTCATCTCCGGCCGCAGTGGAGCCTGCTCAGCAGAGACGTCGTTCCAAGCGTCTTGCCCACTCCACTACTGGGCAGTGACTTGCTGCTGCCTTTCCTGGATCTGCTATTATAGCCAGTTCTGGAGCAGACGTCTTTGGGATAAAGTCCTGCATTTTCCCTTCTGAGCGTGCCCAGAGTGAGATCTCTCATTGGAGATCAGGGGTCACATGCTCAGGTACTGCAGCAGCTCCTATTGGCCCGCCAGGAAGGCCCTGTTACTACTAGTCTTCTGAACAGGTTCTCATTGGTCCTTGTTCCTGGAAGGTCCTGTAGCTGTTGCTATAAAAGGGTAGCATGGCTGGGCCGCCATGCGCTAATATCAACCATTGTATGCTATGCGCCAGTGTGGTCATGCGTGTGTGTGGTTAGGGACCCGGCTGAAATAAGCCACTAGAATACCGACTTAATCGGTGAGGAGTTTAGTGTGCTAGCTGGTCAGGGTCGGTGTCCTAGATGCCCTAGATTACCGGCATAACCGGTGAGGAGTTTGATTGCCGTATTCAGGGTCTGGCGTTCATACGCCATAGATTGCGGGTGACTCCCGCGAGGACATTAGCGCATGACCACGTATTATGCTCGCTAGCAATTAACCGTGTGCCTGAGAGCCTGACAGGACACGGTGTTTGTTCTCAGCGGCTCTGTGACGTAACAGGGTTCGCTCTCGACGCTAGACAGCGCCCTAGCGTTTTACTTTGCGGCTCACTGAAGCTAAGTGAGTTCGCACATATCGCCATATAGCACTGTGGCATCCCGTTAGCGGCTCTGTGAATTAACAGAGTCTGCACTTACTGCCACAACGCGCTACGGCGTTTATTTTAGCGACTCTGCGGGATAACAGAGTTCGCTACTTTCGTCATCTTACTAGCAGCAGGCTTTGCTTGCACGGTGGACCCCGGGCTGCGAACGCACCTCTCCACTTTATATATTTGGTGCGTTCCGCAGACCCTAACAATATCTTTATCTGATATGGCAATTTTGGGGTGACTTATTCCCTTTAATCTAATGATTGCAACAGGAAATTTTGCTTGCAACCCACAGTGCATCAGTAATGGCGTATGTATGATCTGGTGGCAGTGCTGCTTAATTAAAGTGTCTAGACTCCTCTTTTCTTGCAATATTCTTGCATAAATTGCACTTGCAGGACCGTTTTATGTTTTTTTTTTTAAATATTAAAAAAGCACAGCATTTGTACAGATATTTTTCAATATAGCTCATATTCACCCATGTGTAACTGTCGTGTAGCATATGCAGGAAATCTTTTATATAATTTTCAGATAATGGTGTAGACGGGACAGTGGGAAGACAGATCTAGCATCTGCACTTATGTTATGTTTCAATGGCTCCTCTGACTTCCTTCCATGCACAGTACCGGAAATATGTATGGAGATTTAAATTTTCCCCTCCACTGTATACAGCTGTACGCTTCTGATACAGTACCATTTTTCTGCTTTTTGTATTATGGTCAAATCCATACTGAGAGAGCGTCTGTGTGTGACTCCGGAAATATTATTATTATTATTATTATTATACATTTTTATAGCGCCATTTATTCCATGGCGCTTTACATGTGAAAAGGGGCAAATATAGACAAGTACAATAAACGAGAGCAATACAAGGCACACACAAGTACAGAAAGAGAGAGGACCCTGCCCACAAGGGCTCACAGTCTACAGGGATGGGTGAGGATACACTATACACGGAGATTTAAATTTCCCTTTCACCGTATACAGCTGTACGCTTCTGATACAGTACCGTTTTTCTGCTTTTTGTATTACGGTCAAATCCATACTGAGAGAGCGCCTGTGTGTGACTCCGGAAATATATACAGAGATTTAAATTTTCCCCTTCACTGTATAGATCTGTACACTTCTGACACAGTACCGTTTTTCTGCTTTTTGTGTTACGGTCAAATCCAAACTAAGTGAACGTCTGTATGTGACTCCGGAAATATATACGGAGATTTAAATTTTCCCCTACACCGTATACAGCTGTTTTCTCCTCATACAGTACCATATATCTGCTGGAATTTTTGGTACATTTTCCCAAACATGAGGAAGTATGGTAGAGGAGGCCGCGGACGTGGGCGGGGGAGCCAGCTGGTACTGATGGTGGTGGTGCAGCTGCTGGTAGTGCCAAAAGCACAATAGCACCTAAGGCAGGAGGTGTTGAGCCTGTGTCATCATCTGGCTCCAGAAGGCCTTGAAGGCTCCCTTTTCTGGGAGTAGGTAAACCGCTTTTAAAGTCGGAGCATCAGGAACAGGTTTTGGCTTACATTGCCGAAGCAGCCTCCCGCTCTATCGCCTCCTCTTCTGAAGTTTCAAAAACTACAAGCACTGAGTCGTCAGTGCAAGCTCCTGGTCAGGAACAACACCTTTCCTTGTAACCTTCACCCCCCCAAAAGTGAAGGATGCGGCAGGCCACACTTCAGATTACTCCCTGGAGCTCTTTTCACATACCATGCCTGGGTTATCAAGTCAAATCCTGAATTCCCCAGTCCAAGATGAATACGACATGGAGTGCACTGATGCACAGCCACTGCTATATGATTCTGCTGGTACATTCACCCAGAGCACTACATTGCGCTCGCAGTCTACTGAGCCAGAATCTGACCCTGATGAAACTCAGGTGCCTCTTCCCGCATACTATACCACCTTACACGGAGACACAGAGGAAGGTGCAGATGAAATTGAAGAGGAGGTGATGGTCAAATTAGCACAGCGTGCAAGCCCTGAAAAGTTTTACCATAGTAGGGAAAGTGCAGTGTGGCACTTTTTTGACCAAAATCCTATTGATGAGGCAAAGGTTATCTGTAAGAAGTGCGGAAGGACCTTTAGCCGAGGGAAAAATCTCCGAAATTTGAATACCAGTTGCATGCTTAGACATGTAAACATCATGCACTTGCAAGCGTGGACAGACTACAAAACCTCAGGTAGCACATGTGCACCTGCTCCGACTGAAGGTAGCCAGCAACGCTACATCGCTTCCGCCACTGTAAGCTCACCGGTTAGCACACCACAAGCAAGAAATGTTGAGGTGTCGTCGCAAGGCCAAAGCAGTCAGGGAATCCCAATGGTTTTCCAACGAAAGACTGCATCTAGGCCATCACCACCACCATAACCATCACAACCCCCTCTCATTCCGCCATGTCCACCGCTAGTTCCACCATATGCAGCTCTCAAGTCCAGCTCACCGTAGCAGAGACTCTGAGTAGGACAAGAAAATACTCATCCTCTCATCTGCATACACTGGCTTTGAATGCCTACATTGCCAAACTGATCTCATTAGAGATGATGCCCTTCCGTTTGGTTGAAAGCGCAGCGTTCCGAGAGCTCATGGCCTACGCTGTCCCACGCTATGACCTACCCAGTCGGCACTTCTTTGCTAGAAAAGCCATCCCTGCCCTCCACCTGCATGTGAAAAAGCGCATTCTCCATGCACTCAAACAATTAGTGAGTGGAAAGGTGCACCTCACAACAGATGCATGGGCCAGTAGGCATGGCCAGGGCCGTTACGTGTCCATCACTGCGCACTGGGTTAATGTGGATGCAGGGTCCACAGGGGACAGCGGTGGTGGGACAGTGCTGCCTAGCCCACGATATAGGAAATCGTTGGCTGTAGGCATTTGACCCTCCTCCTCCTCCTCCAGAAGCAAAAGCTTGTCGACAGAGCGCAGTCGCATGAGCACTACATCCTCAGCTGCCAGTGTTGCACACGAGGTGTCCCACTATCGAACAGTTAGTGGTAAGCATCAGCAGGCTGTTTCAAAGATGATGTCTTTGGGCGACAACAGACACACCGCGGAGGTACTGGCCGACTACTTGCAGCGAGAAACTGAGTCATGGCTGGGCAGTCTACATCTTGAGCCAGGCAAGGTAGTCAGCGATAACGGACGTAATTTTGTGGCGGCCATAGCCCTGGCAAAACTCAGACACATACCTTGCCTGGCTCACACCTTGAACCTGGTGGTGCAGTGCTTCATAAATAATTATCCGGAGTTACCAGCCCTGCTCCATAAGGTGCGAAGACTGTGCTCGCACATCCGTCGCTCGCCCGTAGACTCCAGTCGTATACAGAGGCTGCAGCGATCGCTCCACCTCCCAAGCACCGCCTAATCATAGACGCTGCAACAAGGTGGAACTCCACCATGCACATAGTTGAGAGGCTGTGCGAACAGAGGCAGACTGTAATGCATTTGTGGGAGGATACACAGGCAGGCAGTTTGAGGGCAGACATCGAGTTGTCGGGTGTGCAGTGGTCAAAGCTGAAAGACCTCTGTAAAGTCTTTCAGTGTTTTGATGAATGCACACGGCTGGTAAGCGCAGACTACGCCATCATAAGCATGAGCATCCCACTTATGCGTCTGCTCATGCAAACTTTGATGCACATTAAGGGTCAGGCATCTGCAGCGGAAGAGGAGGAGGAGGGAAGCCTTGATGACAGTCAGTCATTGTCTGCTCAGAGAACTGTCCTGGACGAGGTGGAGGAAGAAGAGGAAGAGGAGGAGGAGGGGGATGATTATTTTGGGGAGGAGGATGCTTCTCAGGGGGCAAGAGAAAACGTTGGCTTGCCAAGGTCAGGTACAGGGTGTCATGTATAGTGTACAGTTCCTATAGCGTCTTGTGCTTGGGTGCGAGGAAAACACAGGAGACATAGGTTGATATGAAATGACTTGTATTACTTCATACAAGCATGCTGAAAAGTTCACACAGTTTGCAGGAACAGCGACAGGAGACACAGCAGGCCAGAGTAACTTCAAGCACTACAATAAATCTCCAAAGCAGGTTCAGGATCTCTTCTCTGTACCGTAATTCCTCTGCAAACATGGATTCACCAAACAGCAGGTTTCCAGAGTCCAAAAGTGTTCAAAGGTTCCTAGTAGGGAATAGCTGGAGTACAAGTTCAAGGTTTCCAGGAGTCAGGTCACAGGCTGACTGAGGCTTGATTCAGGAGCACTGATTGTTCAGCTGAAGCTGCTTAAGAAGCAAGAGGGAGAGAATCAGGGCGGGAACATGAAAACTGGAAACTCCATATTAACTGAGGGCAAGAGCTGCAGAAAGACAGAAAGCAAAATGGCCGACGGAAAACTGAGTTTCAAGGAACATGTCAACAGAGACAAAGAACCTTACATTACTCCCCCCTTAGGGACAACCTCCAGATGACCTCAGACCAGGCTTGTCAGGGTACCTCTGATGAAACTGGCGGAGCAGGCGAGGAGCATTTACATTGTTGACTGGTTCCCATGAGTTGTCCTCCACTGGGTAGCCCTGCCATTTAATCAAATATTGCAACTGATTTCTGTACAACCTGGAATCTAGAATCCTTTCCACCATAAATTCTTCCTGACCATCGACCAGCACTGGGTCAGGGCAAGGAGAAGAACGTCCAGGAAACGTATTGGGTGTTGCAGCCTTTAGTAGGGATACATGAAAGACAGGGTGGATTCTCATAGTTCTGGGCAGTTGAAGACGACAAGCAACAGCACTTATAATCCTACTGATCTTATAAGTTCCAATGTACTTATGTCCCAATTTAGACGATGGAATCTTTAATTTAAGATTTCTGGTTGACAGCCAGACCAAATCTCCTACCTTGAAAGCTGGTGCAGGTTTACGAAATTTATCTGCTGCTTTCTTGTACCTTTCCTGAGCCAATTCTAGATTTTCCTTTAGAAGATCCATATTCTTTTGTAAAGAAGTGATTCTTTCAGCCACTGCCGGCAAGGGCGTATCTATGGGAAATCGAGGAAGAATGTTAGGATGATAACCTAGATTGGAGTAAAAAGGAGACTGCTTAGTGGAGGCGCTCTGAGAGTTGTTATAAGAGAACTCAGCCAGTGGAAGTAGATCCACCCAATCATCTTGTAGGTGGCAGATAAAGCAGCGGAGATACTGCTCCAGGGTCTGATTGGTTCGTTCTGTCTGTCCATTAGTCTGGGGATGAAAAGCAGAAGAAAGGTTTACTTTAATGTCCAATGCTGCACAGAAATTTTGCCAAAACCTTAAAGTGAATTGCACCCCTCGATCCGAAATGACCTCATCCGGTACTCCATGTAAGCGAAACACATTCTTAATCATCAAGTCTGATGTCTGTTTTGCAGTGGGTAAGCCGACACAAGGGATAAAATGAGCTGCCTTTGTTAGACGGTCAACCACCACTAGAATGGTGTTCTTCCCTTGAGAGGTTGGTAACTCCACAATGAAGTCCATAGAAATGGATCCCCACGGGCGGGACGGGGCGGGAAGAGGTTGCAACAGACCAGTTGGTGAGGAGCGAGGTGTTTTGCATCTTGCACAGACTTCACATGAAGTGACATAGTTTAAAACATCTTTCCTGTAAGTGGGCCACCAAAAGAAACGAGAAAGAAATTCTTGTGTCTTTAGAATTCCCCTATGCCCGGCTATCTTGGAATCGTGGATGAGTTGCAATACTCTCAATCTGACTGTTTCAGGTATATACAGACGTTGTCCCTGAATCCACACACCATTTTTAAAGACAAGACTTACGTCCCTTGGGGGTTGAGCCAACAAAGAATCCGCATGGTATGCTTCCTTGATGTCCTTAAGTAGGTCTTGATTATGAATCACTCCCAGGAATCTAGAGTCAGGAAGAATAGTCTTAGGAGGAGTAAGTGGACGTGTCTCTGCTGAATGAATCCTAGAGAGTGCATCAGCCTTTCCATTGCGCGATCCTGGTCTATAAGAAATGACAAAATTAAATTGGTTTAGGAAAAGATTCCAGCGAGCCTGGCGAGGAGTCAGGCACTTAGCCGACCTGATAAATTCAAGGTTACGATGGTCTGTCAGGACGACTATTTGCTGTGCAGCTCCCTGAAGAAGGTGTCTCCATTCCTTGAAGGCGGCAATAATGGCCAACAATTCTCTATTGCCCACATCGTAGTTCCTCTCAGCCGAAGACAACTGCTGGGAAAAGAAGGCACAGGGATGCAAGACATTCTTCTCACCTGTTCTCTGAGACAGTATAGCTCCAACGGCACAGTCTGAAGCATCCACCTCTATTATGAAGGCAAGCTCGGGGTTGGGATGTACTAAGATAGGTGCGGTGGTAAATTTATCCTTTAAACAGGAAAATGCTTCCTGAGCTTGCGGGGTCCAGGAGAACCTAGACTGTTTCCGGGTAAGTTGGGTGATAGGTGACACTACCTCAGAAAAATTTTTAATGAAACGTCTATAGAAGTTGGCAAACCCGATGAAGCGCTGCACCTCCTTCACATTTCTAGGAATTGGCCAATCCTTGATGGCTTGGGTCTTGCTTCCATCCATACTAATCCCTTGCGTAGATAGTACATACCCCAGAAATTGAATTTCGGTCCTATGGAATTCACACTTTTCAAGTTTGATGTAGAGATGGTTTTGTCTTAGGCGTTCTAAGACCATTCTCACATGTCCATGATGTTCCTCTGTGGAGTTAGAAAAAATTTGAATATCATCCAGATAAATCACCACAAATGTATCTAGGAGATCCCTGAAGATATCATTCACGAAGTGTTGGAAAGTGGCTGGGGCGGTACTCAGACCAAAAGGCATAACTAGATATTCAAAGTGTCCATAGCGTGACCTGAAAGCAGTCTTCCATTCATCCCCAGGTCTAATACGGACCAAGTTATAGGCCCCACAGAGATCCAGTTTAGAGAAAATTTTGGCATGCCGCACTCTCTCCAACAACTCAGGGATTAAAGGCAATGGATAACAGTTTCTAATAGTAACCTTATTGAATTCCCTATAGTCTATGCAGGGTCACAAAGAAGATGGGTGCACCTGCGGGAGATGAAGAAGGGCGTATGAAGCCCTTGGCTAAATTTTCGTCTATATAATCCTTCAAAGCTTTTAGCTCGGGCCCCGCTAGGGGGTAGATCTTACCAAAAGGTATCTCGGCTCCAGGCAATAATTCAATTGGACAATCATATGGACGGTGAGGAGGAAGCTGATCAGCGTTCTTCTTGTCACATAAATCCACATAGTCCTGGTATACAGCTGGTAGTTCAGGGACTGACATGGTTCCTTTAGGAACAGAGCAAGCTGAAACTCCTTGACTCATCTGTTTCTCCGGAAAGTGTAATTCCTTGGTCTCCCAGTTAATCGTAGGATTCTGCGCCTGCAGCCATGGTAGCCCTAGAATAATGGGAAAGTGGGGAGAAGAGATAAGCATAAAAGACATTTTCTCCTGATGATCTTTACCCATAAGGACCCTCAAAGGCTCTGTTTCCTGATCCACTGGTCCAGAGGTCAGCAGGGAGCCATCCACAGTTTCCATCTGCACTGGAGTAGCCTTCTTCACTGAACGTATCCCCTGTTTCAGAGCAAAGGAGATATCCATAAAATTTCCACTTGCTCCTGAGTCGATCATAGCAGAGCTAGACACCCAGACTGAGTCAACCCAGAGTTTGATGGAAAGGAAGCAATGAGAATTGTTTCTTTTACAACTCAGCTGGGACACCGCTGAGGAAACTTGAAAAATTGCAGCGTTTATACCGTCATCGTCCCCAGAACTAACAGAGTTTAAGTCCGAGAAATCAAGATCTCTTGCAGCAGATCTCTCTGGAGCCTGAGGCTCGGACATGACAGAGCTCCTCTCGCAACACTCACAGTGAATGACTGCTGCAGTAGTCTTACGAGAACGGCTGGGGCAGTTTATAATGAAGTGCCCTGACTTACCACAGTAGAAACATAGATTTTCCTTTATACGATGTTCTTTGCGTGCATCACTAACCCGTCTTTGTAAAGAGTCCACCTGCATGGGTTCAGGTTCTGGTTCCCTTGTGATCCTACTCAAAGGTTCCTTAGCTGAGGAGGGAGGTAGGAAAAGGTTAGTGCGATTATTTTCGAACCATCTCTCTTGTCTGCGTTCAGTCAGACGAGCATCAATACGAATACAATAGTTAATAAAGTCACCTAACGCAGTTGGAGGGTCGGCACGAGCAAGTTCATCCTTAATCAGTGGAGACAACCCTTTCCGAAAAATAGATTTCTTAGCGGAAGTGTCCCAAGTGGTATCAAGAGCCCATCTCCTGAAATCCAGGGCATATTCGGCTACTGAACGCTTACCTTGGCGCAAAGTTAACATGGCTGCTTCAGCTGTTGCACCTCGATTGGGGTCATCAAACACCTGCCCCATGGCTGAAATAAAAGCATCAAGGTGATTCAAACAATCATCCTCAGTCTCAATCAGAGGGTTTGCCCACATCAAAGCCTTATTGGTAAGCAACATGATTATAGTAAGCACTTTGGATCGTTCAGTGGGAAATTGTGAAGCATGTGCAGAGAAAAATAAATTGCATTGATTAATAAATCCCCTGAATTTCTCACGTTCACCGCCAAAACGAAAAGGAGTAAATTTGGGGATCCCAGAACTCGGGGTTATGGCAGGAGCCTGGGCTCGTTCCTCTAGAGCCTCAATCCTGGCTCGCAATTCCTGGGTAGTCTGTCCAAACACTTGCAAATTATGATTAGTGAGGTCCTGTAGGCTTGCAAAACGGGTTTTTAAAGTCTGTACATCTGAAAGGATTGTATCAGTCACTCCGCAAAGTTCCTTTATGCGGGCCTCCATCTTCCAGATCTTTTAAGGCAGAAGTGCTGGAAGGAGAAGAGGAAAGGAAAAAAAAAAACAATAGTGTTTACCTGTGGTAACACTGCAGAGTAAAATTTTAAGGGAATGCGCTCACCTGGAATGGTTGTGAGAAGTCACAACCCCAGTCATCACATAAGGTATTAAACGGACATCTGATATCCACAGTCACAGCAGACACGGCTTTCCCAGACCCAGCAGACACTAAACATTGTCTCCTGAATCTTGTCATGTATAGTGTACAGTTCCTATAGCGTCTTGTGCTTGGGTGCGAGGAAAACACAGGAGACATAGGTTGATATGAAATGACTTGTATTACTTCATACAAGCATGCTGAAAAGTTCACACAGTTTGCAGGAACAGCGACAGGAGACACAGCAGGCCAGAGTAACTTCAAGCACTACAATAAATCTCCAAAGCAGGTTCAGGATCTCTTCTCTGTACCGTAATTCCTCTGCAAACATGGATTCACCAAACAGCAGGTTTCCAGAGTCCAAAAGTGTTCAAAGGTTCCTCAGTAGGGAATAGCTGGAGTACAAGTTCAAGGTTTCCAGGAGTCAGGTCACAGGCTGACTGAGGCTTGATTCAGGAGCACTGATTGTTCAGCTGAAGCTGCTTAAGAAGCAAGAGGGAGAGAATCAGGGCGGGAACATGAAAACTGGAAACTCCATATTAACTGAGGGCAAGAGCTGCAGAAAGACAGAAAGCAAAATGGCCGACGGAAAACTGAGTTTCAAGGAACATGTCAACAGAGACAAAGAACCTTACACAGGGTTTGTGCGTGACTGGAGGGATGTGGATTTGTCAGAAAGTGCTCCTCCACCCACCACTGGCAGTGAATCATTGACACCTGGAACATTAGCCCACATGTGTGATTATGTCTTGCGGATCCTAAAAAGGGACCCCCGCATTGCCAAAATTATGAAGGATCACGACTACTGGTTGGCCAGCATCCTCGATCCACACTATAAAGGCAAATTACAGAACATCATGCCACAGGAGAACCTAGAGCTAATATTGGTGAACAAACAAGCAACTCTGGTAAACCGTTTGTTAGAGGCATTCCCAGCACACAGCAGCGGTGCAGGTTCTACCACGAGCCGTTCTGGGCCAAATGGAAGAGGTGTTCGTGGTGCACACAGCTGAAGTGGCATTGGAGACAGGGGTTTCATGACCATGTTGTGGACTGATTTCTCGAGTTTCGCTCACACGACTGGTAATACTGAATCAATTGCAACAGACAGGAGACAGCAGTTGTCAACTATGGTTCAAAATTACCTCTCCTCCCCTATCGATGTTCTCCCTCACAGTTCATTCCCCTTTGACTACTGGACCTGTAAACTGGACACCTGGCCTGAATTGGCACAATATGCCTTACAGGAGCTCGCTTTCCCTGCTGGTAGTGTGCTATCAGAAAGAGTCTTCAGTGCTGCTGGATCAATCCTGACAGAAAGAAGGACCCGTCTGTCGACTCAAAATGTAGGTGATCTCACCTTCATTAAAATGAACCATGCCTGGTTTTCAAAGGATTTTGTACCACCTTCCTCTGATGACACATAGGTTGCCAGCAAAATGGCCCGCTTTGTCCTCTTCTTCCTCCGACTTCTCCAATTCCTCCATTTGCAGCTGCTGAACGTCTAGCCTACACCTCGACATATGCCAGTTTTTCCACCTCCCTAACTCGGCTGTACTCCCCACCCCCTGGGCCGGCGTCAGCACCTGGCGCACCCGGGCAAGTGCCGGGGCCCTGAGCAGGTGGCGGGGGCCCACTCGCCATCAGAGACAACGGTGTATTATGAGTGGCCCTGTGCCAGTGCCCGCGCCCCCCTGCTTGCTCAGGGCCCCAGCACTTGCAATACTTACCTCTCCCTGCTCCACCTCTGTGACGTCTTCCGAGTTTCCTGACAGTAACATTCAGGTCAGAGAGAGCGATGACGTCATGTCTGTGCGCCCTCTGCCTGAACAGTCACAGTGCAGAGAGCTGGAAAATGGTGACGCTGAGGAGTCCAGAGTAGAGCAGTGCCCAGCGAGGAGAGGTATTTAATTTTTTTTAATGTTTGGAGCAATATATGGGGAGCATTATACACTGGAGAATTATATATGAGGCCGATCATACACTTGAGCATCATAGATAGGGCCCATTATACACTGGAGCATTATATATGGGGCCCATCATACACTGGAGCATCATATACGGGGCCCATTATACACTGGAGCATCATATGGTGCCCATTATATATGGAGCATTACATAGGCCCATCATACATTGGAGCATCATCCATGGGGCACATCATATACTGGAGCATCATATGGGGCCCATTATATACTGGAGCATTATGTGGAGCTCATCATATACTGTATGGAACATTATACGGGACCAATTATGTATGGAGCAATATATGGGGCTCATTATTCTGTATGGCGCACTATGTGGTGCCCATAATACTGTATGGAGGACTATACTGTCCGGTTTTTGAGCTATTGTAGAATTTACAATAGATATCACTCATGTAATGTAAGAAGTGAAGTATTTTGCCTTGTACTATACCTATATTTCTCTGCCGTATTGGAGCATCATGAATTGTGGTATGTGTTAAAGGGGCCCACTGAGACTCTTTCGCCCCGGGGCCCACGAAAACCTGGAGCCAGCCCTGCCCCCCCCACAACTTTAGCCAAATAACCCCCCGTTTTCAATGCGTTACTATTATTATAAAGTAAATTAAGGTTGACAAGCTTAAGTAATAAGAATTGATGTCGTTGGCATTGAAATGGGCACTGAAGGTGTGTTTACTGTCCTCCACTCCCTGCCGACTTTTCTTCCCCATTGACTTACATTGGGGTCGGTTTGAGTTTCAGTCGGACCTGCAACTTTTTCCAATTGTCGGCCGATTTCATTCGACTCGACTTTTGGGAAAGTCTCTGAAACCCGACTCGACCCTCCCGGAGGCAAAGTCGCTCATCTCTACTTGTGTCTATTCATCTTCCTCTTGATTACATTCCAAAGGTTTTCAATGGGATTCAGGTCTAGAGATTGGGCTGGCCATGACAGAGATTTGATGTGGTGGTCCTTCATCCACACACTGATTGACATAGCTGTGTGGCATGACGCACTGTCCTCAGCATTGGGGAACATTGCCTTAGCAGAAGAAATCAACTGTTTTTCCAGGATAACCTTGTATGCGGCTTGATTCATACATCCTTCGCAAAGATTAACCTGTCCAATTCCAGCTTTGCTGAAGCATCCCCAGATCATCACCGATCCGCCACCAAATTTCACAGTGGATGCAAGACCCTGTGACTTGTATACCTCTCTAGGTCTCCGTCTAACCATTAGACGACCAGGTGTTTGGGCAAAGCTGAAAATTAGACTCATCAGAGAAGATTACCTTACTCCAGTCCTCTATGGTCCAATCCTTATGGTCTTTCAGCCTGGCTCTTCTTGCTTCTCATTGATGAAAGGCTTTTTTCTAGCTTTACTTGACTTGAGCCCTGCCTCTAGGAGCCTGTTATGAACTGTTCTTGCCGTGCACTTCACCCCAGCTGCCATTTGCCATTCCTTTTGTAGGTCACTTGCTGTCATCCTGTGGTTGCTGAGTGACATTCGAATAAGATGATGGTCATCCTGGTCAGTGAAGAGTCGTTTTCGCCCTCTGCCAGTCTGTAGATTTGTCGTCCTCAATGTCTGCTGCTTGACCTTGCTGTAATGGACTTCCGTCTAAGAAATTTAAGGATGGAGGCAACATGATGCTCACTGTATCCCTCTGCTAGTAAAGCCAGAATTGAACCCTTCTTTTCCTCCCTCAAGAATTTTCTTTTCAACTCCTTTGGCATGGTTAAAAGGTATTTTTTCATTCGCATTACTTTTGGGATATTACTAGCACTTGTTTTGCCATCCAGCTTGTCCTATTGCAAGAGGATTGTGGACACCACAGCAGTGTTTTTTATACTTTCCTTCATTAAATAAGATTTTGTTCAGGTGATCACCTTAGCAGAAGCACATTAAATAGAATGAGGTGTACTCTGGTTGGAATTCAACTGACACTGGAATGGAATGGCTGTCAGACATGTAGGGAAGCTGATTTTTATAAAACTGTGCAGTGGTCTCTTAATTTTTGCCAGAGATGTATATATGTATATATATTACATAGATAGAAGAAAAGCCGGTAATTCATCAGCCGCAGTAGTGTAAAATCACAGCAGGAGCCAACAGGATAGAAGAGATGGATTACCGTATTTTTCAGACTATAAGACGCACCGGACTATAAGACGCACCCAGGTTTTAGAGGTGGAAAATAGGGAAAAATATATTTGAAGCAAAAAATGAGGTAAAATATTTAATAACATAAATAACATACTATTATATGTGGTGTTATTATATATAATAGCATGTTATTATGTAGGAAGCTACGGGTAGAAGATGGTGCTGGCGGACCAGTGTGGTGTCTGTAAACTACTATGTGAAGATGCTGGAGGGTGAGTATAAGGCCGGGGTCACACATGCGAGAAATTTGCACGATTTTTGTGCAAATCTCTCTCGTGAATACCCGGCACTGCCGCTGGCACTCAGACTGGAGCGTGCAGCTGCATAGAAATACATGCAGCATAGAAATACATGCAGCCGCACGCTCCGGTCCGAGTGCCGGCGGCAGTGCCGGGTGTTCACGAGAGAGTTTCGCACAAAAATCGTGCAAATTTCTCGCATGTGTGACCACGGCCTGTGAATGGGGGCACGGGGCTTATATTTAAAGCCACACTCTAGCACTGATAACACTGGAGTGCTGCTTTAAGATCCCATGGGAGAACTATAACTCCCAGCATGTCCTGCAGATCCTATGGCATGCTGGGAGTTATAGTCCACCACAGGATGGCAGAGTGCTTTTTTATGTGCTGTAATTACTAACCTTTTAATTAATTTTTTCTTGTACAGTGTGTCTGCAGGACCTGTGATGACATCATGAAGAGGCAGGGCTTTGTGTGGTCATGTGATGCTCCAGCCCGCCCTCTTCATGACCTGTCACAGGTCCTCCACAGGAGCATTCAGCATGGCATCAGCACAGCCCCTGTGCTGTCAGGTATGCGATGCCTCCTGCTGCA
>JARQOD010000001.1:612143277-612171984 GCA_033576555.1 Oophaga sylvatica
AAATATAACAAAAACACACAGGTGAAATCAACCAAACAAATTAAAACAATTAAAAACACATGACATTAATAATGAAGCATGAATTCTTTTCTAAGGTTTAAACCCGCAGGTGCACGGGTATCATGCTGTAGATAAGCCCCTGATGGTGGCGGCCTCATTTCATAGTCAAAAAATGGGGTGACAGATTCCCTTTAAACAACAGAATATAACTCCAAGTAAATCAAACTTCTGTGAAATCAAACTGTCCACTTAGAAAGCAACACTGATTGACAATCAGTTTCACATGCTGTTGTGAAAATGGAATAGACTAAAGATGGAAATTATTGGCAATTATCAAGACACACTCAATAAAGTAGTGGTTCTGCAGGTGGGGACCACAGACCACATCTCAGTACCAATGCTCACTATGTTGACTGTGATTTCACACTCGTGGTAGCATGAGACGGACTCTACAACCCACACAAGTGGCTCAGGTAGTGCAGCTCATCCAGGATGGCACATCAATGTGAGCTGTGGCAAGAAGGTTTGCTGTGTCTGTCAGCGTAGTGTCCAGAGGCTGGAGGCACTACCAGGAGACAGGCCAGTACACCAGGAGACATGGAGGGGGCCATAGGAGGGCAACAACCCAGCAGCAGGACCGCTACCTCCGCCTTTGTGCAAGGAGGAACAGGAGGAGAGCACTGCCAGAGCCCTGCAAAATGACCTCCAGCAGGCCACAAATGTGCATGTGTCTGCACAAACGGTTAGAAACCAACTCCATGAGGATGGTCTGAGTGGCCGACGTCCAAAGATGGGGGTTGTGCTCACACCCCAACACAGTGCAGGACGCTTGGCATTTGCCACAAAAACACCAGGATTGGCAAATTCGCCACTTGCGCCCTGTGCTCTTCACAGATGAAAGCAGGTTCACACTGAGCACATGTGACAGAGTCAGGAGACGCCATGGAGAGCGATCTGCTGCCTGCAACATCCTTCAGCATGACCGGTTTGGCAGTGGGTCGATAATGGTGTGGGGTGGCATTTCTTGGAGGGCCACATAGCCCTCCATGTGCTCTCCAGAGGTAGCCTGACTGCCATTAGGTACTGAGATGAGATCCTCAAACCCCTTGTGAGGCCATATGCTGGTGTGGTTGGCCCTGGGTTCCACCTAATGCAGGACAATGCCAGACCTCATGTGGCTGGAGTGTGTCAGCAGTTCCTGCAAGATGAAGGGATTGAAGCTATGGACTGGCCCACCCGTTCCCCAGACCTGAATCCAATTGAGCACATCTGGGACTTCATGTCTCACTCCATCCACCGTCACGTTGCACCACAGACTGTCCAGGAGTTGGCAGATGCTTTAGGCCAGGTCTGGGAGGAAATCCCTCAGGAGACCATCCGCCGCCTCATCAGGAGCATGCCCAGGCATTGTAGGGAGGTCATACAGGCACAGGGAGGTCATACAGGCACGTGGAGGCCACACACACTAATGAGCATCATTTTGACTTCTTTTAAGGACATTACATTCCTCTTTAATTTTGTGTGTGACTCCAAATCCTGGCATCCACTGGTTAATAAATTTGATTTCCATTGATGATTTTTTGTGATTTTGTTGTCAGCACATTCAACTTTGTACAGAACAAAGTAGTCAATAAGAATATTTCATTCATTCAGATCTAGGATGTGTTATTTGAGTGTTCCCTTTATTTTTTTGAGCAGTATATTTAGTACAAAAAACCATATCTAACATATATAAATATACTTTAGTGTTTAGGCCATTTACCAGAATGCAAGTGACTTTAACCATGAGTAGTAAATGCATGAAAACAAAAAAAGAGACGCTGAACAACATTCTGAGTAAATAAAGTTTTGAAAAGGAAAACCACTTTGTGGGAATAATGCTTATTACTGCATAAATTGCAACAACTACTATTTACTACTGTTTAATAGTGCATGAGCTTCTGTCTCCAGCAATAGTGTTATATTGCCTGTTAAAAAACAAAACAAAAACAAACTCATTGTGTGCTAAGCTTGATCGCATATGGCTATGACTCGACCCGCCACCACAATTGTGGATTACCAGGGCAATGGGGTACTCAGAGCCGAGCCCATGGAAGTCTATGGGGTTTGTCACAGGTAGCGGTGGCTCGGTCTGTGGCCCTGGCGGTCTGGCGTATGTTGGGGGAATATTTACAGGGGATAGATATATTTACAGTTTGTGACGCCACCTGTAGTCTTCTGGTAATTTGTACCAGCGCTGCTGTAGATCTCTGAGGGGATGGTGAGGCAGCTAGATGTCGGGTCCCCTACAGGTGGGACTCTTCCCTCAGGTCGGTAGTTAGGTAGGGATTGTGCAGGCATGCAAGTAAATAACACAGTCTCACACAGTCAGCGTCTTTCCATACCTTTACTTGTAAGATGTTCAGGCAGGTCCCAGGGAGGCTGATCCAAGGAGAGTGTGTTTTGAGATAGCAGCTGGACAAGTTAGGGGCCTCCTTTCCTTTCACAACAATGAGTACAACCAGCATGAAGCGTAGTTCCCTCTATAACTCCAGCTATTCCATAGCTGTACTGCCCAGTCAGTTTTGTGGTGGAGCCTTCCTGTGAGAAAGCTGAATTCCTATCTTGTCCTGCAGAGACTCAAGGTCCTCACTTCCCCTGACCCCAGTTACGTACTGACTATTTGGGGCTGTTTGCCGCGACCTAAGGTCCGGTAAATCTCTGGTTTTCTTACCACTATGCTTGAAGCTAATAGTGATCCTTCGGTCCCCAGTGACCGGTTACAATGTGCAGGACTTCTTCAATCCAAAAGCACTTTTCAAATAATCTTTCCACTGTGCCTTTCGCCTTGTCCTCGCTTGTAGCATAAACACTCACACTTGCAAAAAGTCGTATAGTCACTCCCTTCTTCTCTTCCTTTAGAGTTAGTTAACAGATTCTCAGTTATCCACTAGGCAGGAGCACGTCTCTGAACCTTTCACTGTCCTTGGGACAGGCGACTGAAGTATTTCTGCACTAAGCTCTTCTTTCTTTGTCAATGTATTCAAGTGAGGTACAGCTCTGACCAGGCTGAGGTGATCTATATCTCGCCCTTACTGGCCTCCACTTACTGAACTGCTGCGGAACCAGGCTGGACTGCTTCCTCCCTCCTAGTCCCAGCTAGACTCCACACGTCTGCTCTGTCCGAAGACAGGAAACTGACTACTCTAATCACTCAACAAATATACACGCTGACCACTCCCTCACAAGTAACTACACTACCCTAAGGGTGTGTCTAGTGTATGTTGAGTGAATGGGTATTGAGCATTAAACTGCTGTCTCGCCACACACTCTCCAGGGTACTGCGTGTGCCTAACACCAGGGCTACACAGCTACTCGGTGGGGTTTTTTTGTCTTACCTTTATGACCGCCCACTCTTATGCCCCAACACTCCCGCCCGATAAAGCTCCTTGAAAATAAAACATAACACTTAATTCTTTTGGATAATATTGGCCACAGCAGCCAGTTTATTAACAAACATACATAATAAGCATACATACATATATATACAAACAAAAATATATATATACACCAAACATCTTTATGAAATACGAGGGAGGGTTCTTGGAGCTAAAAGATCTGGCTTTCTTGTCAATCAACCAAAAACAAATTCCACCAGCATGTTACCCTCAGCCGTAAACCACCAGCTCGAGGGCACCAAACAACCCGTTCAGGGAAGACTAAAACGCCACCAGCTCCCAGGGTACAACCTCGTTCAGAGCCTATAACCAGAAGCCAGATCAATCCCCACCTCCTTTAAATGTCCGGAATTTACTCCACACTTCCATCCCTGAATCATAACAACTCCAAGAACCCACACCCCCCAGCAAAACACGAACGTCCCTGACTCCTCAGGTTCATGAGTGCCCCAACACAATCATAGCTCTCTCCAAACCTTCCTGAATTGCTAAGGCCCACAAGTCGATACCAATATCATTCAAGTGCACACCATCTTCTCTCCAAAAATTACCCTTCCCAGACTCCAGTTCAAAATGTCTCACACAAATACCGCCATTCCTAGAAACAAAAGCTGACACAGCCCTGTTCAACTTGACCCTTGCTCTATTGATTCCTTTTTAACGATCTGGCTCTCCTCCACTTTTGTCTAGGAACGATGTCTGACCAAACCGTCAGTACCCCCGGAAACGACATCCATAACCTCAAAAAATCAAAACGAATGTCCCTAATCAAGTCCCTAACTGGCTTAACCCCCAAGTCATTCCCACCCATATGCACCACCCAAATGTCTGGAGCTCTGTCACAACGAACCGCTCTGGAAAATTCCCCCAAAACTCGGGCCCAAACCATACCCCTGAAACCCAACCACCGAACGACCACCTGTTGTCTATCAAATCCCAGTTGCCTGCCGTCCGGCCTCACGTCAGCACGCAGCGCCCCTCAATGTACGAACGAATGCCCGAAAATCCACGCCAATAACGGCCCGCCATCTGTAAATAGATAAAAAACAACAACGTGACAAACACATTCAGCGCCGCTACCTTGACCTTAAGAACGCACGTAACTTAAATAACGGTTAGAGCACTATCTACCGATACAGCGAATCGCTTCAGGACCCAGCCCACGACTATGAGCCTCCAACGCTGCGCCAATCCGAAATGAGTGCGAACCATATATATCTGGGGACACGCCCAACTCCCTCAACCCTTTTTTAAGTACTGCTATAAACTGAAACCTGGACAGAAATGCCCCCTGCCGATGGCACAAAAGTGGTCCCAACCTGCCGATCCATAAATGCCAATACTCAACTAAACATTTATGCGGACACATATCTACGCCTTCCACCTTCCCAAGCACCACTCTTTTTCCCTTTCCCAGCTGGTCCGTCTTTGACCGACGTATCCAAAAAATTACTCAACCTGATCACAACTCCACATCCTCCGCCATCAAACCCCCCATTCTGTTCCTACTACTAGACACAAGCTCACCTATCCGCAAGGCCCCAAAAAAAGCCAAGGAAAAAGCCAGCTTAAACAAGGCGACCTCAAAATTAGAAGAACAAATCCTTTCCAGAACGCCACCCAGTCGTTCAAGCATGCTGAAAGAAATCGGTCTTCTTTTGTCCAAACATCTATTGCCCCGCCTAACGCCTCTCAAAGCTTGCTTAACTAGAAAATTTTTGGTAACATCTACCACCCCTGCCAGTCGCAAACCAAAGGCAAGGCCCGCTACAAATTTGTTCACTTTCGACTCCGACCAGGCCCTTTCAGCCATCTCGCCAATCAAATACAACAACGCCTGTGCCTTACCAGCATCGGAATTCACTGCTGGCCAACCCGACAGCCAATCTTGCCACACTCTCCATGACTCTTCATATGACGCCCAGGTTCGCTCAGTAACCGACTCCCGATTCAATCGACTCGCTCGTCCATAACCACTCGCCACAAATGAGAAGGGCACTCCGCTCCCACCTCCTCAGCTTCTGGCGCCAATTCCCGGAACCTCTGCCACTGAAAACGAGATAAAGAGTCCGCTATAGAATTTTGAACACCAGGAACATGTACCGCCGCAATGCACGCATTCAACTCCAAACAACGTAACACCAGCTCGCGAACTAGTTTAATCACCGGAGGGGATGATGCCGACAAACTATTAATTATCCCCACCACACTCATGTTATCACAATGAAAACGCATCTTATTATCCTTAAACAACTGTCCCCAAATGAAGACCGCCACCACAATCGGGAACAATTCCAACAAAGCTAAATTCTTTGTCCAGCCCAATTTCTGCCACTCCTCTTTCCACCTCCCGACACTCCACCTCCCTTTGCAATAAGCTCGTAACCGATTCCGCTAGCTGCATCAGTGAAGTTTTTTCCTTTGTTCCCTGCGTCCCTTGTCCACTACCGCCGCGCCCTGACTGCTGACTGTTACCTCCTTCTCCGGCCTGAAAGGACTGCCCGTACCTGACTGGCACCATAACCTTCAACCATAGCCCGATATCTTTTTGATCCCATTTGATCTCTGGTCGCACCGCCTTCCTTTGCCTAAATTGTTCGTCGTAACGCAAACACGCCATGCCCCCATACGTCCTATGCACTTCCCCAATCGCATCCAGGTAACAAAATAAACCCGAACAATTTTCATGGGCATTTTCCCGAATCACACTGGCCAATATCGCGAAGGCCTGCAACCAATTTACAAAGGTTTGCGGAATCAACCGCCACCGCCGCTTCTCTTCTCTTTTTTGCTGTCATCTTTTTTCCCTTTGTCCAGATTAAATTTCTCCAATGGCAACAAGGAGAAAATCTCCACAAATTCATCCCGCCAAATCTTTTCCTTCACCTCCTTCTTTAAATGAGCTCCCAAGGGCCCCTCAAAACACACATATACTTCCCCTTTCGCCCTATCATCCAACTTAATAGCATCCCCTTTATCTTTTTCCATCTGAACTGACACCGAGACGGCTGACCCACCGGTCCTCTCCACTTCCACTGACCCCGTACCAACACTGCCCCGGTAATCGTCCCCGGCAACCATGCCCCCACTGGCGAACACCCAACCGTGCCTGTGGCTCCACTCTCCAGTCTATGCAATACTTGCGACATATGACGTAAAAACTCCCTGATATCCACTACACTTTCCCCGCAAGGGCCCTCCGCCTGCTGCCCCCACAATCCCGACATCTGACCTGCCATAACCCCCTGCACTCCAGCCCCTGTGGGTGACACACAATACACAGAGTCATGCTCACCAAGCTGCGCAGGTGCTGTGTCCCCGCCAGCCGAAAATCCGGAATCCAGACATCTCGCCTCCTCCTGACGATCGCTGCACGAATCCGACTCCTCCTCGCCGCTTCGTGGCTCCAGGCCCACGCCCCTGACCTCCTCGTCATCAGGGGGGACCGGTGCCAATGAAGAACGCCGCTCTACTGCCCGCAAACTTGAACGGGACCGCGCTGAGGTTCCTGCACACGACGTGCACTGCTGCTATAAGGTCTGCCAGGCAGCTCCTGGCTGCTGCCCGCCGCTCTTCCCCCGATAGGGCCTGACAGCAGCTGCTCCAGTTGCCGCTGCCAGCCCGCCCCCCCATTTTCTTACTCTTGCTACCGGCCTCTGGACCTCCAGGCCGACCGGTTCCATCCTTGCCCGGGCAGCGCCCGGCCCAGTACTCTGATCGTCCCCATGGTCGCCGTCAGGGCCCCGCTGCGAGCCTGCGCTTCTGCCGACCCTGCAGCGGGCCCGTGAAACCCGTCCACTAGGCCACTGCGCCGCCGCAGCCCGCTCTTCCAGCCATGCCCCCCGTGTAGCGGATGCGGCCCCACTTTCAGGCCCAGGCCTACTAATGCCAGACCCTCTCTGCCGATGCCCAGGCCACACTTCCGGTCCACACGTGGCCTGCACTTCCAGCCCAGGCCCCGATTAATTAGCGCACGGGTCTGCGGCTCAGGCCGCGTTGCTGGACCCACCGCCACCTGTCCGCTCGCTCTCCGGCCTCCATTCCCTGGACCGCTGCTCTGCTGTGGTGGCTCTGCAATTACCGGCTCCCCGCCACTCTGCCTCCGTCGTCCCACACCAGTGGACCGGCTTCACGGATTCCCGCCAGAGCGGGCACGGCAGCGGGGAAGCACACCACCGTGCCCGGCCTCCTCAGGGTCCCCGGAGGGGCTCTGCTGCCTGCATCCACCGTGCGCTGCTGGCTGGGGAGATAGACGCTCCGAGGGCCGAGTCCTCCGGCCCCTGCTGCTCACTACCTGCCTGCCGGGATCGTGCATGAGCGAGGACAACTGTTCTTTCAGCCATCCCCCTCCTGGATCGCGCCACGTCCCGCAGACGGTCCATCAGTAAATCAACGGACGCCATGTTCCTGCGACTTCTCTTACGGATTTCCACAAAGGTACTGACACTTCCCGCACTTTCTTCAATACCCCACCCCTTATACCGCCCCCTATCTCAAATTCCCTGACCCAGCCACCAATCAGCTCGCTCCCATTTAAAAATGCATTTTTCCAATGCAAAAAAACCCTCCCCCCGCCCAAGTGCAGTCATGGGGGGCTTCCACCCACTGCGCTCATTACAGCCCCTACTGGAGATCAGTTTTACTTTCACTTTGCAAGCTGACAGACAAGATGCTAAGATGCTGAGATCCTAAGCTATAAGAAATACCAGCTGTAAGTTTTGTTATCTTTGTTACTAAAAAAATATATATTCACTGTTGAACGGCTGGAAAGTACAGAGATTAATCTACTGCCAACACCTTTTAATCTACTTACATCAGAAAATTATTATTTATTTTATAGGCTGCATTTATTAACAAAATACAATACCCATATATATATAATAATTTAAATAAATTCAATTTTACTTGTGGCGAGTTCAATGTCCATTTTACAATTAATTTAGGGGGCATGTCTCAGTATGAACAACCCTCCTAAGCCATCTATTTGGTCATGCAAGATGTAAAAAGTTAAATAAAAGGATACCTTGATTTCTGTAGTTGGATGTGTAGTTGGACCCATGTTTCTCTTTCTATGTGCAGTGGCATGTAAAAGGAAAATGGGTTGATGCAAAAGTTTGTATACACAAGGAGGGAAGGGAAGGAGGAAAAGTTAGCTCAACTGCATCCAGGTACACCTTGTGGGATGGAGGCAGTCCACTTGGAGCCCTCCCAGTCTTGGACACAGTCAATAGATGAAGAGGAACAGAGGAAATCTCCAGCAACAAAGCATCCAATAAATAATGTATATTTTGTTATGGATATAAAATATCCTTTATTGTACCAACATTAAAAATAAATGAGCTGGCCACATAGAGAAATGGCAAAAGTAGAGATCAACGCATTTCAGCAAAGAGCCTTAATAATAGTCTCTACGATTGCCATATCTCTAGGTGGTAAGCTCATTTATTTTTAATGTTGGTACAATAAAGGCTATTTTTTATCGATAACAAAAAACACATTATTTCTTGGAAGCCTTGTCGGTGTAGATTTCTTCCTCTTCACCCTTGGAGATTTGTGTGTTCAGATAACTTTGACCAAGGTTTCAAATCTTAATTAGTCTGTTAGGGTTATAGCTTGTTCACAATCATTGTTAGGAAAGGCCAGGTGATGCACATTTCCCAGCTTAATAAAAATTCAGCCTCTTCTGACCTTTTGCCAAAAAACAGCCGCCATGAAACATTCTGGCTCTGGTTAATTTCTGTATTCTTATCCAACTACTTACATACAGTGGGTACGTAAAGTATTCAGACCTCTTTAAATTTTTCACTCTGTCTTTCATTGCAGCCATTTGGTAAATTCAAAAATGTTAATTTTTTTTCTCATTAATGTACACTCTGCACTCCATCTTGACTGAAAAAAAGCAGAAATGTAGAAATGTAGAAATTTTTGCAAATTAGCCCCAACTTTAGCCCCAATCCTAACCCTAACTTTAGCCTCAACCCTAACCCTAACGTTAGCCCTAACCCTAACCTTAACTTTAGACTGGTGGAAAGCATGCCAAGACGCATGAAAGCTGTGATTAAAAATCATGGTTATTCCACAAAATATTGATTTCTGAACTCTTCCTGAGTTAAAACATTAGTATTGTTGTTACTAAATGATTATGAACTTGTTTTCTTAGCATTATTTGAGGTCTGCAAGCACTGTATTTTTTTGTTATTTTGACCACTTCTCACTTTCTGAAACTAAATACAAAATGTATTGCTTGGAAATTCGGAGACATGTCAGTAGTTTTTAGAATAAAAGAGCAATTTTACATTTTACTCAAAAATATACCTATAAAGAAAAAAATCAGACAAACTGAAAATTTTACAGTGGTCTCTTAATTTTTGCCAGAGCTGTATATGACATTAGTCAATTTTTAGAACAAAAATATTTTGTGAACTGTACCAGGCCAAGTGTTTTTTAAAAACGTGTTAAACTGTATGGATGACTAATTGAATCCAAAAAAAATTTTGAAAGTAAATATTTTTGTACACTCAAAGCTTTGCAGGAAGTACAAAGCTTGAAAAAAAATTATAAGGATGGTAATACAGTAATCATCTTCAGGTGTCCGCTACTTTTTCTCCTTCCTAGGGAGGCTGGAGGGACTTCCTCTACCTGATTCCTGGAGCCTGATTCCCAGGTGCCTGGGCTGTAATTGACCTGTGTCACCTGCACCATCGCCTGCTCCCACATAAGAGGTGGGGAACCCCAAGGACAGTACAATCTCTTGAGGTGGTCGCCCCATCTCAGACCACCTCTAGGAGTCTCCTACAGGCCCGTTCATTTCTCAAGAAGGGTTCATCCTGCTTACTTCCTTCTCAGATCACACCCAGCACCTACCAGAGATGTTGACCCTCCATTTTGTGGACCGTGACTTTGGTTCCAGCCATTAGCTCTTGCAGTCTCTACTTCCCACTGGTTGAACGAGATGTGATGAAGGGTCCAAAACTCTTCTATGGACCCCCATCTCCGCTGAAGGTCATACATAACGACCTCCCTCAGGATGCTAGCTGTCAGCACCTTGTGGCTAGACGGCCTGCTAGCATTTCTCCAGACCTGGTCCTGTCTCGCCTTCTTGTCTCTTCCGACCAGCCTAGGCCCCGCAGTCTTCTCACCAGTTCCTGAATCCTGGCTTTCCCATCCACAGAATGCAAGAACCCCAGCAGTGAAGGCTGCAAGCCTTGGTGGTTTTGGGAAAGCAGAAGGTTCCAGATCACAGGCTACTGCCACCTCCACTGTTACAATACCTTGGTCTGTGTACGATATATCTCTGGTGGTTCCTCGGGAGTCTAGGGGGAATCTTCCATCTTTGTCGCCTTGTTGCCCACCAAGCACGTTACATTGTAGGGATAACTAATTTAATTCAGAGAAAAAAATTAAAGCTTTTTTTGACTATTATGTACCACTGAATTGTACCCAGAGCATGTAATACTCTATGGATGAGTAATTGAATACCGAAAAAATTGTCAACGCTTTTTTGGAGTGTTACATACCACCTAAATGTAACAGAAAGCACTTAATAATCTATGGATGAGTAATATAATACCCCCAAAAATTGTATGCTTTTTTGGAGTGTTATATACCACTGAAATGTACCTCAGATCATGTAATACTCTATGGATGAGTAACTGAATACAGAAAAAAAATTGAATGCTTTTTTGGAGTCTACTATACTCTTGAAATATCACAGAAAGTACCTAATAATGTATGGATGACTAACTGAATACAGACATATTTTTAAATGATTTTTGCAGTCTTACATACTACCGAAATGGCACAGAAAGCACCTAATACTGTATGGATGACTAATTAAATCAAGACAAAATTCCCAATGCTTTTTGGAGTCTTATATACCACCGAAATGACACATAAAGCACCCAAAACTGTATGGATAACTAATTGTGTACAGACAAATTTGTTTCCTTACTTTGCAGTGTTATATACCACTGAAATGTAACAGAACGCATGTAATACACTATAGATGAGTAATTTACAGTAATATAGAAAAATTTTTGAATGCTTTTTTTGAGTGTTATATGCCATAGAAATGTACCCCAGAGCACATAATACTCTATGGATGACTAATTGAATACAGACAAATTTTTAAATGCTTTTTGAATAGCTATATACCACTGAATTGTACCCCAGAGCACGTAATACTCTATGGATGAGTAATTCAATACAGAAAAATTATGAATGCTTGTTGGTTTTTTGGAGTGTTATATACCACAGCAATGTATCCCAGAGCACGTAATACTCTATGGATGCCGAATTGAATACAGAAAAAATTTTCAATGCTTTTTCGGAGTCTTATATAATAACGAAATTTAACAGAAAGCACCTAATACTGTATGCATGACTAATTGAATCCAGGAAAAAAGTTCAACTTTTTTTTGGAGTATTATGTATCACAAAAATGTCACAGAAATCACCAAATACTATATGAATGACTAATTGAATCCAGACAAATTTTGCAACACTTTTTTGGAGTCTCATACAACACTGAAATTTAACAGAAAGCACCTAATACCTTGTGCATGACTAACTGAATCCAAACACATTTTTCAATGTTTTTTTGAAGTCTTATATACCACCAAAATATCACAGAAAACACCGAATACTATATGGATGACTAATTGAATCCAGACAAGTTTTTAAACACTTTTTGTAGTCTTATGTACCACCGAAATGGCACAAGAAGTACCTAATACTGTATGAATGACTAATTGAATCTAGACAAAATTCTCAATGCTTTTTTGGAGTCTTATATACTACAGAAATATCACAGAAAACACCTAATACTGTATGGTTGACTAATTTAATACAGACAAATTTTTCAATGCTTTTTTGGAATGTTATATACCACCATAATGCACATAATACTGTATGGATGAGTAATTGAATCCAGAAAAATTTGTAAATGCTTTTTTGGAGTGTTACACAGCACTGTTTACATTTACACAGCTGTTGTGGTACAGGGCTTCATCTTCAAAACATTTGTCTTTTTTGCAATTTTATGCTATTTTAAGTCATTTACCGATCCAAATTTGTTTGCAGGGCACTTGTCCTGCACTTACCCCATTTAGCTTCCTTTTGCAGCCCCCTAGTCTTTAATATGACTATTTGACAACCATTTTAGACCACCAAAGTTTGGGTCGCTATTGACTTATATTGGTTCTGGTTCAAGTACAGATACCGAACTTTCAACTGTAGTTCGGCTGAACCCGAACATCCACATGTTCGCTCATCCCTAGTCAATATGCTCACTTCCCCCCAAGATGAATTCATTGAGAGGTGTAGTTTATAAAATGTAACCACTTAAGGACAGGTTCTGCTGTTCTGGCACCTCACAGGCTCTGCCAATGTGGCATGGCACACTTAAACCAATCAAGCAAATCCTGAACTCCAATATGGCGCTCCTTATCTCCTGAGCTTTCCATTGTGCCTCAAAAGTAGTTTTTGATGACATATGGAGTAATTGCATAACTAATTCTATGGCCCATTTTCTCCTATTATCCCTTTTGAAAATGTAAAACTTAGGGCTAAAGTAACAGTTTAGTGGAAAAAATGTTAATCTTGCATTGACTCAGTTCAATGTTATTGGAGGAGGACAATGAGTATGAGATGGAACGAGTGTTGTCAGTCGTCGATGGCAACATTGCGTTAGATGCAAGAGTTTTGGTCTGGAAGATTTGCATGAAGGTCGGCTAGTGAGGCAGTTCTCTCAACAGCATCAGTGGTTGGGGATCTCTGTGGGTCAAGAGGCCCCTCGCAGAAGGGGGCATACTGTCATGTCCCTGGGTTCAAACCCTTGAGCCTGTGTTTGGTGGTCAGCTTCTCTATCCTCCAAGCCATAGCAGACACAACTTTTTTCTGGGTGTTTAGGTTCTGCTATTCTGGTTGCAGTCTGTTTAGCATAACACAGGTATTTTCATTTGTCTGTCCTATCACCTTTCAGGTACGGCTTTATATTCTTTCCTCCTAGTGGCATTTCCTGCAGGTGAGATTCTCATTTGGATGTTCAGCCATTCTGCTGTAGTTTAAAACCCGACAGAAAAATTCCAGCTAGGGTTTATCTCTTTGCTGTTTCTGTCCTTTTCTCTGCTCCTATCTGCTATTTCTTATTAGGAAGTAGACAGCATATTATGTAGCAGTACGTAATTTAAACTTTATTTTGTATTTTGTGGTTTATGTTACTCACTCTGGGATCTTTCCTTTTTTTACCACACTTTCCCTTTTGCAGGTAATTCACACTCTGCTCAGCCTCCAGTTCTTTAGGAAGAATGTGAAGTACTCGATGGCCTTTATGCAGTATATGTCTGAGTTGCCATCTTCTAGTCTGTGGTAAGGACTATCTCTGCTCAAGCAATAACCACTGGGGACTGCAAGGTTAGGATTTCTATACTGTATAAGAATCGTCAGGGTCAGTTGCAGTATTTAGCTTTACCTCTTATTTCAAGTGAGTAGCTACTCTAGCATAACAGTTATACAATTTTGTGAATCACCTGAGGGTTAGAAATGCTCAGTACAGCCCTAGATGATTTCCTCAAGTGGTGGAGTTTCCAAAATCCAGTCGCTAGTGGGGTTTCTGCTGTTTTCACAAGTCAGGTGCTCTTCAAATGTGACATCCACAATCTTTTCCAGCCATAGTTGAGCTCCATATTTTATGGTGATCCTTCCTGTCACGCTGCAGCTTTGCAAATAAATGCAAACTCCACTAGATGGCAGCAGAGTGGAGTGAGGACTGTTATGATTTGGTAGCTGAGGAGAGCAGGCAAAAAAGGCAATACACCAGAGAGATTGGAATCTATTGGATTGCAGTACCCTGACTAACCACCACAACTAAAGGCAGCCGTGGAGCGTACCTACGTTGGTCCTAGACGCCTCGTCACAGCCTGAGAAGCTAACTTCACCTAAAGATAGAAAGAGGAAAACTATCTGCCCCGGAGCAGATCCCCAAAGAACATAGGAAGCCCCCAAACATGTAATGGCGGTTAGACAAGAGGGAAAAACAACACAGACAGAAAATAGTATGAGCAAACGTTGGGGCCCAATCTTCCTAGACAGAAAAGGATAGGAAGGTCACTTACTGCAATCCGAAAAACCCTAAAAAAATACCAACACACTAATTGCAAAAACACCTGAGATCACACGACCTCTACCACCTAAATTAGTTCTCTGGTGTAACAAAACTAAGCCGCAGCCACAGAAAAAACTGGAAAAGGCAAATGAACAAACAACTGGCTGAACTAAACTGAGAGGAGCACAAGCCCCGGAGGGGACCTGGCAGACCCCCACAGAAGTGCAGGACAAAATGCAAAAAGCAAGCACAAAAAACTAAAAGAAGAAAATGTCTTATCTGTTAGCAGAAGATGCAGGCACGAAACAGCAAGCTTCAAAGTGAACCAGGGACAAAAGTTGAGACCAGAACAATTGATCACCGGCAACCCTGATGGGAGGGAACCTCCCTTATATAAGACCAGTCAGTAACACCTGATCGCCAATCTTCACAATCTTCATTGAATAGTTCAGTACTGTTTGTAACCACCAGAGGGAGCTTCTGCTCAGAATTCATTTCTAGCACATTCACAACAGAGGACTGCAATACTGCACAGAGCAGACCAGCAGCACTGCAGCGAGGCTACCACCAGGTGGCTGCAGAATAGTCAAACAAGCCGGGTCAACACCAGATAGTAACTGAGTACCAAGAGGAGTACCAAAACACAGTCAGAGCCACGCCAGAAGGTCAATGCAGGTCAGAAGCAGAAGTATCAGAAATAAGAGACAGAATCAGGTCAAAGCCAATGCCGAGTTGAATATCGGGAAATCCAAACACTAAGGGAAACATTGAGCGGGAGGAGAGAAAGGAACAGACACTGGTAAAGTCAGCAAAACACAGCAGGACAAATCAGGGTGTCACCAAAATCAGTTACTCATGCCATAGGCAGAAAATATAACTGACACTCCCTGCAGGAATCGGTGGAGAGAAATAGCAGTCCTGACACCAGAACGAGGCAGAGAAAAGTTAACCCCTGACATGACCAGACCAGGAAAGAGGGAGACAGGACTCAATACCCAGCATGGATCATGACAGTACCCTCCTCTCAAGGGGGGCCACCAGACCCCCAGTTTTCCCAGGATAACGTGCATGAAAAGCTCAAACTAACCGATCAGCATGGACTGATTGTGCCGGGACCCAAGATCGATCCTCAGGACTGTAACCCCTCCAATTTACCAAGTACTGAAGAGAACTGCAAACAATATGAGAATCAATAATCCGTTCCACTTCATATTCAGTTTGATCATCCACAGAGACAGGTGGCGGAAGAGATGGAGACCCACCAGAGGAAGGTACAAGTTACTTAAGAAGGGACTTATTGAACACATTGGGGATCCGAAGCGACGGAGGAAGGCATAAGCGAAAGGCAACTGGATTGACAACCTCCATGATCTCGTAAGGACCAATAAACTGGGGACCCAACTTAACATAAGGAACTTTCAGACATACTGTATGTTCCTAGTAGATAACCATACTTTATATCCTACCAGAAATTTCAGTCCCACAAATCGTTACTTATCAGCAAAATGTTTCTGTTTGCCCTGTGCCACCCCAATGTTCTTCTGGACCTCCCTCCACACCTTCCCCAATCGTTGAACCGTCGAATCAACCCCTGGACTGTTATGTTTTGGTAGCTGAGGAGAATAAGCAAAAACGGCAATACACCAGAGAGGCTGGAACCTATTGGATTGCAGTAACCTGAACTAACCACACAACTAGAGGTAGCCGTGGAGCCTTCCTACGTTGATCCTAGACGCCTCATCACAGCGTGAGAGATAACTACACCTAAAGGCAGAAAGATGAAAGCTATCTGCCCCGGAGCAGATCCCCAAAGAAAATAGGAAGCCCCCAAACATGTAATGGCAGTTAGACAAGAAGAAGCACGAACACAGACAGAAAATAGAATGAGCAAACGCTGGGGCACAATCTGTCTAGACAGAAAAGTACAGGAAAGGATACTCACTGCAATCCAAAAAAAACCCTAAAAAATACCAACTCTTCTGATTGCAAAAACACCTGAGATCACACGATCTCTACCACCTAATCAGATCTCTGGTGTAACAAAACTAAGCCGCAGCCACTGAAAAAACAGGAAAAAGCAAATGAACAAACAACAGTGGCTCCAGATAAACTGAGAGGAGCACAAGCCCCCGGAGGGGACCTGGCTGACCTCCACAGAAGTGCAGGGAACAATGCAAAAAGCAAGCACAAAAATAAAAGCAGAAAATATCTTATGTGATAGCAGAAGATGCAGGCAAGACTCAGCAAACTTCCAAATGAACCAGGAACCACAATTGAGACAAGAACAATAGATCAACGGCAACCATCATGGGAGGGAACCTCCCTTATATCAGACCAGTCCGTGATCCCAGATTGCCATTTCTCACTGAAAGGTTCAGTACTGTCTGTAACCACCAGAGGGAGCCTTCTCAGAAACCATCTCTAGCACATTCATAACACTGGACACCCTGAATCCAGTCTGGAAAATTCACCAAAATTGGGGTGAAAACCATAGTTACAGAAAAACGGAGTAGGAACAGCAATCATCCTGCTGAGACGTGGCAAGACACCGCAAAATCTGTTCAAGTGACTGATTGGTCTTCTCAATCTGACCATTGGTCTCGGGATGGTAGGCAGAGGAGAAAGAAGGTCAAGCTAATACCCAATCTCTTACATATGCACCCCTCTGTCAGACACCAAATTCAGAGGCACACCATGCAACCACATAACGTGTTCAATAAACAACCTAGACAGTGTTTCCATGTTAGGCAGCCCTGCCAAAGGTACAAAATGAGCTTGTTTACTAAATCTGTCAACCACTACCTAGACCACAGTTTTGCCATTGGAAGGCGCGAGATCAATGATAAAATCCATGGACAAATGAGTCCAAGGTCTATCTGGAATTGGCAATGGCACCAATTCCCTGGCCGGCCGGTTATGGAGACTTTAGCACGAGCACATATTTCACAGGCAGCCACAAACATCACAACATCCGAGGACAAGGAAGACCACCAAAACAAACTGGCAATGGCTCTACGGGTGGTCGAGATTCCAGGATGCCCACTCAGGACCGAGTCGTGGAACTCCCGGAGCACCCTGAGACAAAATTGGACTGGCACAAAAAGCTTATTAACAGGCCTATACGGAGGAGCAAGAGACTGAGCCTCACAAATCTCCGGCTCCAGTACAGCAGAAATCCCAGCCACAACCACCACCACACACGTTTCACAAGCAGACACAAACACAGCGATGTCAGAAGACATGGAGGACCACCAGAACTGTCTAGCAATAGCTCTCTGGGTGGTTGAGACTCCAGGATGCCCACTGAGAGCAGAGTCGTGGAACTCCCAGAGCACCCTCAACCGATACTGATCTGGGACAAAGAGCTAGTTATCAGGTTATGACGGAGGAGCAAAAGACTGAACCTCACGAATTTCCCACTCCAATTCGGAGGACACCCCAGCAACGACCACCCCATGCTGAAGAATGGAGGAAGGAGGTTCAGGAGGTGATATCGGAATCAAAAAGCGAGATAAGGCATCAGCCTTGACATTCTTGGAACCAGGCCGAAAGGTGATGGAAAAATGAAAACATGAAAAAAAAGCAACCACCTCGTCTGTCTAGGGGTCAAACATTTGGCAGCCTCAATGTAAGACAGGTTCTTGTGGTCCGTAATCACCATGATCCGATGAGCAGCTCCCTCCAAAAAGCGCCTCCATTCTTTAAAAGCCAGTTTTATGGCTAATAGCTCCCGATTCCCGACATCGTAATTTCTCTCAGCAGAAATTTCTTGGAGAAAAAGGCACAAGATCTTAAGTTAGTTAAAGTGTCGGGTCTCTGAGACAGCACTGACCCCAATCCCACCTCTGATGCGTCCACCTTAACAATGAATGGTTCAGACGGATCGGGCTGGACCAATACAGGAGCAGACATGAAACATTTTTTCAATGTAGAGAAGGCTACAACTGCCGGGGCCGTCCAGTTTTTAAGATCAGCCCCCTTGCAAGTGAGATCCTTAAGAGGCTTGACCACCTGAGAAAACCCTTTAATAAATTTACGATAGTAATTGGCAAAACCCAAAAAACGCTGAAGACCTTTAAGGTCTCTGGGTGGCACCCAATCCACAATGGCCTGTACCTTTCCAGGGTCCATACGAAACCCCTTGGCAGACAGGATAAACCCCAGAAAGGACAGCTCTTGGACAAAAAAAATGAACATTTCTCAGGTTTAGCAAACAGAGAGTTCTCCCGTAACCTCTAAAGAACTGCACGTAGATGACCCATGTGAGATTTTTTGTCAGATGAAAATACAAGAATGTCATCTTAATATATCACCATAAAGCGCCCAATGAAGTCAGAAAATACATTATTGATGAAATTCTGAAACACCTCTGGCTCATTTGTGAGACCAAAGGGCATGACCAAATTTTCAAACAAACCCTCAGAGGTGTGGAACGCTGTTTTCCACTCATCCCCCTCGCGAATATGGATAAGATTAAATGCTCCCCTGAGGTACAAATTGGAAAACCATTTAGCTCCAGATAATTGGTTGTAAAGATCAGGGATAAATGGGAGAGGGTAGGTATTCCTCACTGTAATTTTATTTAGCTCCTAAAATCGAGGCAAGGGCGTAGACCACCATCTTTTTTTTTTTACAAAAAAAATCCAGCGGCCACAGGGGAAACAGAGGGACGAATGTGACCTTTACGTAAACTTTCTGAGACATACTCTTTCATAGCGGTGTTTTCCGGGCCAGAAAGATTGTACAGACGGGCCTTGGGCAATTTAGCACCCGGAATGAGATTAATAGTACAATCATAGGGGCGATGTGGTGGCAATACCTCAGCCTCTTTTTCAGAAAACACATCCTTAAAATCTTTCAGGTACTCCGGAATACCCTCCAGATTAACGGACAACACCAGCACAGCAGTAAGACAACCCTAAGAACAATTAGGACCCCATTTCACAATATCCTGAGATTCCCAGTCAATAACAGGATTGTGCAACTGTAACAAGGGGAATCCCAAAACCAGCCCCGCTGGAAGATTATCCAGAACATAACATGAAATGCGCTCCTGATGCAAGGAACCCACCTTAAGGAGAAACTCCTCTGAGACAAGTTTAACAATATTCTTAACCAGCAGTGTCTTAACAATGGCAATGATATGAATTGGTGTGTCAAGCCTAACTGTCCCTATCTTACACTTGGACACCCAGCGTGAGTCAATGAAGTTCATGGATGACCCACAGTCCACGAAAGCTGAGGTGGGTGTGTAACAATCCCCACAACAAAATTCCACCTCCAACAACATTTTATGGAATAAGGAAAAAGGTACCTGAGAGTCTGGGTGACCTCCTCAACATTCACCAAGACTCGGCAGCTTGTTAGTCGGTGGGCAAGAGGAGCAGTCCTTTTTCCAATGTCCAGGATTTCCACAATAAAAACATAATCTCCCTTCCTGTCATCGCCTCCTCTCCTTCTCCTTGAGGTTGGTGGCCCCAACCTCCATAGGTTCTGTATATGGTACCACATCAGAGTTAGCCGGATGTAAAGGAACCTCCCGCTGCTTTACACCTCTCTCCCGCAACCTTCGATCCATACGAATGGCCTGAGTCATAGCCTACTCTAAGGAGCTGGGTGGTGGATGGAGAGCCAGAGCGTCCTTAAGATGATCCGACAGTCCCTCCTGAACTGACATCTTAGTGCAGAGTCATTCCAGGTCACTTCGGTGGACCACTGTCTAAACTCTGAGCAATACCAACAGTGAGTTTACCCTGGGAGAGACCCATGATTGTGTCCTCTGCCACCCTGACCTGGTCCGGTTCGTCAAAAATCAGTCCTAAGTCCTCAGGGGCAGGAAAGACAAGAAAGAGTACATACCAGGACACCAGGGATGCCAAAAATAAATCATAACAATTAGAAAATATTTTTATTGAAAAAACTGCAAAACCACACTGTAGTCATTAAAAACAATTAAAACAAGGCACAAAGCCCCATAACAGGAACATAAACCCTATAATCTCTATCTGTATAATACAATGCACTTAGATGAAATATATATGGAAACCTCAGCCAAACATGGTAGTATAGGCGTGACCAGGTTACCAAACCAGGGGTTAATAGGCGGGATAGAGCCCGACGCGTGTCGCCATGTGAAATGGCTTCATCAGGGGCAGAGATGAGAAGTCCTCAGGGGCAGTAGTAGGTAAAGAAAAAGCCCAAGTTTGAGGACCCTCCCAGAGTAAAGAAATGACTATCCCCACCCGTTGACTCTCATCACCAGAGGATCGAGGTCTCAGGGAGAAGAAAAGCAGCTTAAAATTTTCTCTGAATGTACGGAACTTCTTTTCCCTGGAGAAAGTATCTGGGAGCTTGACCGTAGGTTCAGGAGAGTGTAACAAGACATCTATGGGGTCCGGGTGCTTACAGGCTAATTGTTTCATGGAACTCTGAAAAGACTTAACCGTCTCAGAAAATTCCCTCTGAAGTTGATTATGGGAAGAGGCCAGGGCTCTATGTTCCACAGACAAGTCCTGCATCATTAGACATCTGATCCACCAGGGTATGAGGCGGATCCATAAAGAGAGGAGCAAAAACGGGAAAGGGAAAAAAACTATCAGCGGTCAGTTATAATGTCACGCTGCAGCTCTGCAAGTAAATGCAAACTCCACTAGATGGCAGCAGAGTGGAGTGAGGACTGCAATACTGCACAGAGTAGACCAGCAGCACTGCAGTGAGGCTGCCACCAGGTGGCAGCAGAATAGTCAAACAAGCCAGGTCAATACCAGAAAGTAACTGAGTACCAAGGAGAGTACCAAACACAGAGTCAGAGCCACGTCAGAAGGTCAATGCCCATCATAAGCAGAAGTACCAGAAACAAGAGACAGAATCAGGTCAGAGCCAATGCCGAGTTGAATACCAGGAAATTCAAACACTAAGGGAAACACTGAGTCAGGGTGGGAGGAGAGGCAGGAACAAACACGGTAAATTCAGGAAAACACAGCAGGACAAATCAGGGTATCACCAGAGTCAGTTACTCACACTGTAGGCAGAAAATATAACTGACACTGCCTGCAGGAAGTAGTTGAGAGAAATAGCAGTCCTGACACCAGAACGAGGCAGAGAAAAGTTAACCCCTGACATGACCAGACCAGGACAGAGGGAGACAGGACACTTCCTTTCTGAGCCCTGCTGTGTGCCCAAACAGTAGTTTTCCACCAGATATAATCTATCTGCATGATCAGAAGTCGCACAACATATTTTGGAATCTATTTTCTCCTGTTATCCTTTTGGAAATGAATAATTTGGGGCTAAAGCAACATTTTTGTGAGAATAGTGTGATTTTTTATTTTCATAGCTCAACATTGTAAAATTCTGTGAAGCACCTGCAGGTTCAAGGTGCTCACTACACCTCTACATAAGTTTCCATAGTAGGTATTGTTTCCAAAATGGGGTCACTTGTGGGGAGTTTCCACTGCTTAGGCACATCACGGGCTCTGCATACGCGCCATGCTATCTTTTATCTATTCCTGTCAATTTTGCTCTCCAAAAGTTGAAGGGTGCTGCTTTCCTTCTGAGCCTTGCCGTGCCCCCAAATAGTAGTTTTCCACCATATATGGGGTACTGTCATATTCAGGAGAAACTGCACAACAAATTGTATGTTCGATTTTCTCCTGTTACCCTTTTGAAAATGCAAAATTTGTAGTTAAATTAATATTTTGGTGGTAAGTCCCTAATGCATTAATAAACTTATTGAATGTGGTTTTGAGCACTTTGAGGGTGTAGTTTTTAAAATTGTGTCACATTTAAGTACCATATTTTTCGGATTATAAGACGCACTTTTTTCCCCAAAAATTTTGGGGGAAAATGGGGATGTGTCTTATAATGTGAATATACCTTACCGGCCGTGGTGGAGCAGGGTTCCAGGGTTGCTGCTGGAGCAGGAAAGAGTGGAGCACCTCGGTACCTAATGGCAGTCAGGCTACCTCTGGCGAGCACATGGAGGGCTGTGTGGCCCTCCAAAGAAATGCCACCCACACCATTACTGACCCACTGCCAAACCCGTCATGCTGAAGGATGTTGCAGGCAGCAAGTTCACTCTCAGCACATGTGACAGACATGACAGAGTCTGGAGATGCCATGGAGAGTGATCTGCTGCCTGCAACATCCATCAGCATAACCGGTTTGGCAGTGGGTCAGTAATGGTGTGGGGTGGCATTTCTTTGGAGGGCCACACAGCCCTCCATGTGCTCAGCAGAGGTAGCCTGACTGCCATTAGGTACCGAGATGAGATCCTCAGACCCCTTGAGACCATATGCTGGTGCCGTTGGCCCTGGGTTCCTCCTAATGCAGGACAATACCAGACTTCATGTGGCTGGAGTGTGTCAGCAGTTCCAGCAAGATGAAGGCATTGAAGCTATGGACTGGCCTGCCCGTTCCCCAGACCTGAATCTGATTGAGCACATCTGGGACAGCATGTCTCGCTCCATCCACAGACTGTCCAGGAGTTGACGGATGCTTTAGTCCAGGTCTGGGAGGAGATCTCTCAGGAGAACATCCGCAACCTCATCAGGAGCATGCCCAGGCGTTGTAGGGAGGTCATACAGGCACGTGGAGGCCACACACAATACTGAACATCATTTTGACTTGTTTCCACTTTCATTTTGGGGGTCTCTCCAAATCCAGGCCTCCATTGGTTCAAAAATTTGATTTCCATTGATGATTTTTGTGTGATTATGTTGACAGCACATTCAACTTTGTACACAACAAAGTATTCAATGAGAAAATTTCATTCATTTAGATCTAGGATGTGTTATTTGAGTGTTCCCTTTATTTTTTTGAGCAGTGTATGTATAGTATATATATTATAAAGATAGAAGAAAAGCCGACAATTCATCAACCATGTAGTGTAAAATCACAGCAGGAGCCGACAGGATAGAAGAAATGAATTACACACAGTAAATACAAATAGAATAGGTAGATATACAGATGTCTGTGACAAATATAATTAGTGCAATGTGTTCAGCTTACTCTACATGTATTTAATTAATAAAAGATTATTTTTCTGAAAAAAACGGTGTGAGCTCCAGCATAATTTTCTTAGTTAGCAGAGGGAAAGCTGATGTTTATAGCCTGGGAACGGGATAATACCCATGGAGCTTCCCTGGCTATTAATATCAGCTCCCTAGTGTATACTTAGACTTTACTGGATATTAAAATGTGGGACCCTAAAAAAAATGACAGAGTCCCCCTATAATTAATAACCAGCAAAGGCTATGCAGACAGCTGTGGGCTGATATTACTAGCCTAGGAAGTGGCCATGGATACTGACCCCCCGCTAAAAACATCAGTTCTCAGCTGTCCCAGAAAAGGCACATCTCTAAGATGTGAGCACCGTGGGAAAATTTCCCACCGCGGGAGCGCCGACGTCACATAGGTGAAGTGAGTTCATTGGCCGTGAACTCACAGGACCTGTTAGACGGCACTGCGAGCAGGAGAACTTTCTCACGCTTGCGATGCCCTCACATAGGGTATAGCAGTTCACAGGCAGACACTGGGCACATGGTGCTCAGTGTCTAATGGATGACAGGCTGCATGGTCGCATCATGCAACCATACAGTCTGCCATCTAGATGTAGCAGAGCTAGACCCATCGTGGGACAAATGGATTGAAAGCATCTTGGCAGAAAGGTGAGAAATTTTGCTATTTTTAAGCTGGGGGGACAATATCCTTGGCCCCTTACCAGCCTGAGAATACCAGCCCCCAGCTGTCTGCTTTAGCAAGGCTGGTTGTCAAAAATGGGGGGACCCCATACCGTTTTTTTAAATTATTTATTTAAATAATTAAAAAATATAGCGTGGGGACTCATCTATTCTTGATAACCAACATTGCTGAAGCTGACAGCTGAGTTGCAGCCCCCAGCTGTGAGTTTTGGCAGGTTATCAAAAATACAGGGGAACCCATGCAGGTTTTTTTTTTAATTATTTATTTACAGTGCAGGAGCGGGTGATGAATACTCCCATGCGCCGCTCCTGCTCTCACTGTTATTAGCGGCAGCAGGTGTCAGATGATGGCACTGTAGTCCCATCAGCTGACAACAGTGACCGGAGGTAAACTTTATACCTCCGATCACAGCTGAGTGTTCACGCTGTCTTCTGACAGCGTGGGAACCGCGGCTCTCTGACCGGCGGGGATGATTTCACCGCCGATCAGAAGCGCTACGCCGGTGTTTCCCAAGCTGTCACACAGCGTGGGAAACACCGGCTTTTGTGCAGTGTATGTTCAGCTATATTCAGCAATTTAATCAATGATGAATTCGGCGAATATTGTAAATTTGGAGGTCATGAGCCGACCCGAACATTGAAATATTCGCTCATCTCTACTCATGCCCTCCCACTGTCTTGTCACTCCGAATGGGCTGCACGGAGTCTCACGATGCGGGTGGGCGGGACTCGAGTAGGACCCCCCCTCACTGTCCTCATTGGCGGTTGGCTGGTATAACTGTGATGACGTTCTCCAGCTAGACACGCCCACAGGAAGAAGCAAGAGCGAAACGTGCATTGGGTTAAGGGGAGACAGCGTGCCACTCGGCGTTTACGTTCTCAGCAGCATGGATTCAGATAATATGTACACTGTCTGTTTTGACCGTTCATTATGCACTGCCAGTAGGATGTTTTTCCATTTTGAAACACCAGAGAGCTGGATGTTATGTTTCAATATGTGATTGAGCACGGGGATATAACATACCCGCATACAGGCTGTAGTCTTTAATAGGAATTTATATACTTCTGCATTGGCAGAGTGATCTTATGAGCTCCTGTCTTGAGGTGCAATTGGGCATATGGATTTAACATTTCATTAGGTAACATAAGCTGCGGTTTATATCAACAAATGTAACCTGTATGCCTCTGCACTGGCATTTTAAGCATTTTTTGTAGTTATTTGCTGGAGTCTGATCATTTCAACAAACCATAACATTTTATGATAATCCAGGCACTGAAACATAGGACCAAAAAAGATTTCTTTTCGTGTGACAGGGAATTGTTTTTCCTCCCCTTCTCATTAGTGTTTGAAATGGTATTCAGACTTTGTGCAAAAGTGGGATTATTATCCTTAATTTAATTCTGTTTGTGCAATTTAAATATATGTGCAAGAAATGTACTTTGAATGCCAAATATGGTTTAAATATATGTAAAATTAATATCCTACTGCTGTAGCCGTTCTCCCCGTTTATGTGTTATTTGGTTTGAGGCAACCCCTTTTATATATTTGTCATGTTTGTTATATTTTACATTTTGAAATAAAGTATTTTGGATTTTACTTCATGTTTATGTGACACTCTTGATCTGTATGCACAATTGCGACATGATCTGTATGATATATCATTGTATGGAATGTTGTCCGCTCCTTGTATGAGGAAAATGGGCTTGGGAATTATGCTTACTACAGTGCTATATATGTGGGTGCTATAATACATACGTTCCACTTTTATCACTATGCTCAAGTAGCGTATTTGCAGATTATAATCATTTATCCCTAGGTGGTTGGGAGTGTTACATTACAGCAGGTGATCTGCGTGTGGACTTAATAAACACCAATAGTTATTTTGATATTAGAATTGACATTCCAAGCCATTTCTCAATGAGAAAACATCATGTTGCTCCTGTAACTGTGAGCAGTCAGAGTAGCCTAAACATTTTATTATGTCCTGCAGCATCTCCAAACTTGTCTCCTATCGGGCACATCTGGGAAGTCATTGGACGGCAATGGCAAAGGAAGCTGCCAACAGTGGATCTTGATGATTTGCATGTACAAATGCATTAAAGCAGTGTTCCCCAACTCCAGTCCTCAAAGCCCACCAACAGGTCATGTTTTCAGGATGTGCTTTGTATTGTACAGGTGATGCAATTATCCCCTGGGCAATACTAAGGAAATCCTGAAAACATGACCTGTTGGTGGGCCTTGAGGACTGGAGTTGGGGAACCCTGCATTAAAGAGAATCTGTCACCCATTTTTTGTGATATCATGTAAAGATATATTTCAATTGTGTGTCACATAAGCATTCTAGCAGTACTTTTGATCCCCCCTGACACCCCACCTTTGATGCATAAATACCTTTTTTATCTCTCTTGCAATGTATGTAAATCGACACGTTCCGGTCCGATGGGCGGGGCTTATTCTACTCCCCCCCCCTTCCTCGGCTTGCTGTACGTATTTTGATCTGTGAATATCACAGATCCCGTAGGGTTTCCACGCATGCGCATTGCAAAGGCCTCTCACGCATGCACAGTATGCTTTGCCCAACTGTGGGCAAAGCATATAATCAGTATTGCGCATGTGCCGGATTTTACATTACGTTCTATGCCCCAGAGGCCTTTTCAATGCGCACGCGTGCAACACTACGTGAATGCAGGAATAAGAAGAAAGAAATGCGTAGAGCAAGACAGGAGGGGGGAGAGAAGGAGAATAAGCCACGCCCATTGGACAGGACTGCGGCGATTTACATACATCGCAAGAGAGATAAAAAAAAGGTATTTATGCATCAAAGGTGGAGGGGTCAGGGGGGATCAAAAGTACTGATAGAATGCTTATGTGACACACAATTGAATGATATCTTTACATGATATCACAAAAATGGGTGACAGATTCCCTTTAAGTGTGGCAGAACATTCTTTAGACAACTATTAAGGGAAACTGTCAGCAGGCTTTTGCTATGTAATCTCAGAGCAGCAAAATATAGGTCAAAAGACCCTGATTTCAATTATGTATCACTTATTCGACTGCTTGGTGTAGTTTTGATAGAACCCCTGTATCAGCTGTTGTAGATTTAGCAGTGGTCATATTGCCAAGCTGTGTATAACCTCATCTATACCACTGATTGCTAGCTCCAGGTGTACATTGTCAGCAACTTGCTGGTCTGCTGTGCACGTAAGACCTATTCAGACAGTGAAAATCTCCTGTTAATAAAATACTGATTGTATTGAACCTGCAACACAGCATTAATAAGTGACACATCACTGGAATCAGGTCACATATTATGCTGCTCTCTAATTAAATAGCAAAAACTTGCTGACAGTTTAAAAACCTAATTAACAGCATGACAGGGTGTGTTAACTCCATGAATTTCTGCGCTGGACGCTTATACTCGATACTAAAAATGTTTTAAAAATTATTTCTCCATTTTTTCATAATTTGCATATCATTAACATGTCTTCAATCCTCTGATTTCTATAATCCATGATTTTTCCTTCTTGTTGCAATTTCAGTGTTGAGAAGTCTTTGTTGTATGGAAACGATTAGCGATCGCTCAATTTTGCTAACAAAGTATCTGCCTGTTCTTTGCATTTTATAAACACTTTGCAGCTCATTACATTAAAAAATGTAGATTGACAATTATTTTGTGGGAGTTTGAGCTTAAAATGATCAAGTTTACCACTGTAAAAAAAAAAAAACAACCTCTAACGAGAGTTTATATAATGACAACCGCTATTCTGGATCTCAGCAGTAAAACTAATGACGGCTGCCACCTCTAATAATAGAGAAGTTGGCTATAAAAAGGGCAGAAAGATTTTCTGGTTTATCTAGCATGGAAAGTAAGTATAATTGAGGCTGTTTTTTCAGCAGAGGTTTTGACAGTCCAAGACAACATGTCAGAATCTGTCACAGTCTTCTCACCCAGCCAGCAGATACAATTCACATTTGGCACATACAGAGAGAATGCATTATTCAAATATGCTGCTTTTTAATATGCACCTGGGCTTCCTATGTAAATGCAGCGCTGGATAGAAATCATCTTTGGTTTCAAAGGCACCTGAATAATGTATTAAACATATAGAAATGGTTCGATTTATGCTTCTTAACGTATTTATGTAGTTACTTAAAAAAACATATTTTAGCATACTATAAATTTATGTTTACTCTCAAACACAATCCCCAAACACAGGAACTGATAAACCATATTCACATGCCCCTTCTGTAGCAATCCCACTCTTGCCTCATCTTCCTCACCCCATCCATTTTTTTTCTTTCCTGCAATATGAATTTTCTTAAAAATGGTATAAATTCCATTTTCAGAGATCCACCAAATGGCACTCCATTGCAGAAAAAATGTATTGTGTGCCCTCTATATTGACGAGATGTACTATCAACGAGTGACTCTCCACTCATAGAAGAGGATGCCCGGTGGGG
>JARQOD010000001.1:612172084-612239695 GCA_033576555.1 Oophaga sylvatica
CCTCACCTTCACTTTTTCTCTAATTGGTGCCCCATTTTATAAAAAAATCTAATCTATTATGTGACCGCTTCCACCGTAACAATCTTGGGGTTCAAACACATAGAATCCAAAAGGCCTTTCACAGATACGAACATTGTCTGCAGGTTCTTTTATCTTGGAAAACCCATTTTGGCCTTAACTTTTCTGACTTCTTTATCAATCACCAAATGAAAAGTCAGTTAAAGGGGCCCGGTCGGGCGGCCGGTTTTTGCAGCGGAAGACGGGGATTCTGTGCTGCGCCGCACCCAACACAGCACCACCATTTTCCCCGTGGGTTCCTTTATGCCACTTTTGAGGGCTGGGGTTACCCCCTGCTGCGTGAAAACCCCAAATTGAACCTTGTTGTTGGATGGCACCAATGCACGTTCAATACCCCCCTCCCTCAGACCACACCCTTTTTAACAACCATCAGTCTCTTCACCGCCTCCAAAAAATTGCCCAGGCTCAGAGGCTCTTACAGGACCCTGATCCTGCTTTTTTTCCAAATCTGTTGGCGGAAAACGGGGCCCACCAAAAGCATTTTCGGGAAGTGAAAAGAGGCAGTAGCAGAAAATCGCAACGCTGGTCCCTGAATCAAGGGGGCGGTGCCCCCAGTGCCGAGGTCAGCACCCGCGAACCCTGAGATGAGAACTCTTTGCCTTTCGTTGAGCATGTGCGGCCACCCCACCCAACAACAGCATTTTGGAAGAGGTTGGTGGAGAGAGGGGGTCCAAGCCCAACAGGCGGGGGAACAGGAAGGGGTGGAGCAGCTCTGGGAAGAATTGCACCAAGGGCCCAAACATAGGGAGAGGTAGGCTCAACTCCTTCCTGTAGCCTCCAGTTTGGCACCCTTTGGGGAGCATTCTCTTACAACACCAAAACCGGGCCCCCGGATTTTTGCTCGCGTGTCCTTTTTTTGATACATTCAGATGATATTTGCTATTAAAATGCAAGCGGAATAAAAATTAAAAGGGTAAAAGGCATAACCTTAATACAACAAATATGTGGAAACATGTGCGTAAAGCACTTTGTTGATTACAAAGACACACGGAGATGTAGGCCAACCTACAGCAGCACCTAAACTTCACCCCCTTTGGACCTCTTCCTCCGTTCACACCCTGGTAAGGTTCCCCTAAAGGGGATCGCCAGGAAGAACCTCTTCACTGTTGTCCAGAGACACATTTTATTCCACCCACAGCCAATTCCCCCTGAAAACCTCCAACCCAGGCCCAAAACACCATCGGTAGCACAGGCTGGGAAAAAGACGGCCATACTCGCAAACCATCCCGAGCACGGGCTTGAATGCTGGCATTGCAAAACCCTTTCCCCCTTGAAATGCGTCATTCAGGGCGGTGGAGACGACTTTTTTTCCTTTTTAATTAAGGATTGGCTCCCACAATACAATGTGCCCAGCCGTTTTTATTTCAGCAGGCAAGCCTCCCGGTCTCAAAAGCTTTTTTGAGGCAAAAATTAAACATGCGCTACTAAACGCCGTCATCAAGGTCCACCTGCCAAACCAGCGTGACCTACCCAGGCCGGGGACGAACCTTTCACTCACTGCCCAGGGTGAATTTGTGGCCCCCGGGGACAGACTTGCAGGGCGCTGTACTGTTCTCCCAAACCCAAAAAGGATTGCCAACAATCTGTCCATTTTGACTCCTCCTCCAACCCCAGTTCCCAAATCATCGCGCAGGACCGTCGGGGTCTACCTCCACATGGTCCGGGGGACGCTTACCTATGCGACCGAAAAAGCACACCGTGCCAAAAACCAAACAGGCCGTTTAAAAAAAATTTTCCCAGGGGAATCGAAGCCAACAGCGCGGAGGTCGGAATGCCACAACAGGAGACGACTTGGGTTTTTTTCCAGCGAACTCCAGCCAGGCTTGGTAGTGTGTGAAAAGGGGCCGAAATGGGGTGGCAGCTCTGGGCCTTGGCAACCCACCACATACCATTTCTGCACATGTCTAAATTTTGGTCGTGCAGGTTTTTTTGGGGGACTACCGATCTTGAGCATGCGAAAAAGGTCCGCCTAGATCGCTCACTTGCGACGTTCCGCGGGGGAGATCCGCATTGCACTCTCAACCAGTTTTCCCTTTTCCCAAAAAAACGCATCATATGGGAAAAAACCAGGGGGAAACAACTTACAATTTTGGGGGGGGTTGTGTGAGCACACCAGCATTAGGAGATCGCTGCTCAGGGGAATCAACCCAAAATTTTTCGCCGTCCACACTTCACCATTAATGAGGGGGGCCACTAAAAGGGGCAGTGGCCACGTTTTGCTGCTTTTTTTGATCAACGCGGAGGCGAGTGCAGTGAGCACTAGTCAGCCTGACTGCCCCCTTACTCCTGCTTCAAAAAACATGCAACAATAAGGGGTGAGGTTTGGAAAAGGGGGATGAGGGTCCAAATTCCATCACCTTCTGGAAAGCAGCGCAACGTGGTTCCCCAAAGGGCGGGCAGGGCTCACTTTGTGGGGAGGATGAGGGAGGTCAATGGGGGGGGGAAACACGCTCCAAGGGGGTAACAACCTCTACAGTATGTAGAGCGAGGGGGGTGATGCAGAGCAGGGGGAAAATAACGCCTTGCAGAGGCAGCGTTTCTTTTTCCCTTGGGAGTCTCAGCACATGGTTGATTTCATGCTGCACCAAGAAACGACCCCGCTCGCCCACATTCTCACACGTCTGATTATTGGGTACACCCCCCTAACCCTCGCACCGGGACAACGCAAAAGCCTCACAAACCTTTAAAAACCCGGGGGGGCTTTAAAAGGGGGAGTACCAAGACACACGGTGCAACCCAATGTTATCCCTTTTCCCCGAAGCACGCTCTGCTACGTTTTTCAAACACCTGTGGTCGGGCAGGTAAGACTCTGCAAAAGGGGACCACGCAGTCCCTGCACGGGAAAGACCAAATTTAAAAATGTGGCAAAGTTGTGGCACCCAAAAATGCTACACCACCGAAGGGCTCCAGTCACGGGGGGCAACGCCGCAGAGGTTACAGACAACTTGGTTTTGCCTCTCAGGTATCCCCGATCCTTCCCCCCCTTCAATTTTGGTCCTAAGCTGATCATGGCCAAGTTTTTCCAGAGCATTGGAGGGCTGGCTGCCCTCCCAGGTTTTAAAAGGGGCCTTTTAGTGCTGCAGGGTTACTAACAGACCCGCATGCGACATCCTCCGAAAAAGTAACCGCTTTCTTTTCGAAAATGAACAAGCAGGATCGGGGCAGAATTTGTCGTCCGTTTTAAATTTAAAAAAAAGGGTTCCAACTTATCCATGTCTCCTTATGTTCCTTTCAAACCACCAAAACTCTACCCCGGGCCCAACACGCCTTTGCTGCCAGAATGTGGGGCCACAGAACAAAACAAAGCTCTATTTTTAGGGGGGTTAAAACGCCAGCTTCCCCTCTTGCAACGGCAAAAGTCTCCTTTCCCGACACTGGAAAAAAAAAACATGACCAACATCTCCAAATGGGGAAGACCCTCACCCGCGTTATTTAAAACATAATTTTTAAAATTTTGCGGGGCCAGAATAAAAAATTTTTGACAAAAAAGGACAAATAAAAATTTGTCATCACAGCAAAACCTCACATGCTATTAGAAATGGAACAAAAAATAAAACTAGTCTCCTTCACATTTTTAAATTTAAAGCAAAAAAAATACATTCAAATTATAATTAATGTTTTTTAAGGAACTTTATCTGTACTGTAAAAAATGCAGCAAGGATGTACGAACTTTAAAATCCCCATCTCATCACGAGTTTTTTTTGACAGAATTTTAAAATACACATACTGATGCCAACTGTAACTTCAAACACCAATATAAAGGCCACAGTAAAAAATGGTAATAAGTCCAATAATAAATTTTTACATCTAGAAAAGCTCAGCATATGACAATAGGTAGTTAACCTGCAAGGGCTTTTGAAACAACCACAAAAATATAAATTAAACGGGAAATAGGAACACAGGCAATTACTCATGGACAATGTTGATGTAATACGTATCTCAATAAGCAGCGCAACCATTAGCTTTAGTCTTTTACTTGTTAAAGAGGGAACGAATTTTTTTGTTTTCAAGGGGGGAGAATTACACATTAAATTATTCTGCTGTATTTTTTTTGCGCCCTAGTGCCCATAACGCACCAAAACCCACATTTGATATTCCTAATTCCCCACACCGCTCCCCAACCCACGCGTACAGTAGGAAGGGGGGTTTTGGGGGATAAAGCTTGCAAAACCAACTTCTTTCCCCTTTTAAAAAAACACCACAGCAAAAAATGCATGATTTCAGCCGCAACTTTATTGACTAAGTAAACTCGAATTCCCCACAAGGCGCCAGTCTGAACAGACAAGAAAAACCTTTTTGAAAACCGTAGCCTTTTTTCACCTACACTTGCAGGCCACACTTAAATTGTGACAAAAAATGCCTAATGTTTTTTAAATGGTTATTTTTTTTTGTACATTATTGTGTCATAATCACTTTAGAGTCCTGCTGGCTTTCCCCTATTGCTAAAAATTTTTCATTTAGAATTAAATAATTGAAATGCTGACTGTCACATAAAATTTGCGATGAGATGATGGGGGGCAATTAAAATCCATTGTTTTTACTAAAAAAAGGTTTTTAAAAAAAGCTTCCTTAAGCTTTTCATAAAAAAAAATGGATTTTTAAATTTTAAAATTTTTCAACACTATATTTTTTCCCCAATTTTTTGGGTGTTGTGTTTTCCATTTTTTTTTTGGATGTGCAAAAGCGTTTATATTTTTTTTTCTTTATTTTTCCTTTTGAAATTAGAAAACATGTGTATGTTTTACGTGTTAGCCAGTAGATAAAAAATATTAACTTTAAACACAGTGTTGTACCTTTTAAAAAAATAACAAAAAAAGGAAACAAATTGCAAGCTTTTTTAAAGGTACTCCCTCTTCACAGGAAAGACTAACTAAAAAAAAAATTAAGCAAAAACATATTTCTATACACAACAGGACCAGGAAAGTGCAATAGGTAAACAATAATGACGGGACGAACTGTCATTATCTCCCAGGATAAAAAAAAAAGGGGAAAGTTCCTAAAAAGGAAGAAAGTTTATTGCCCTCTCAGGGGGTATTTTTTTGGTTTTCAGCCCCCGGGAAGGCAAACGCGTTCCCCCCTTAAAATTTATTAAAATGAATAAACCATTATCTATTCTTCCATCACTAACATGAAAAAGGGCATGATGAGTTAATTAAACCTTGTACTTTCCATATTTGAAGTTTTTTTTTTAATACCAAAATTTCCATACCATGATCAAGACCTGCAAACAAAAGTCTTTTCCCCCAGGTAAATTCTTAATTTTTTCTGTGTTGTGTGGGGGTAATTCACCCCCTTTTCCCTTTTTTTTGCCGTCCCCCCCACTTTCCCTCCCCACTTTCTTACTATTCCGGTCCTGTTGTGTTAGAAATGTGATTCTTCATTTTTTGGGGTTTTCCTTAGCCTGATAAGACACCTGATATCTCAAAGTTTTTAATTTTTACCAAAATTTAGTTACCTTAAACTATCAACCCAGAGGCTGAAAATATAAAATTTTTTTTTCTTGTAATTGAAATTACATTTTATTGTTGTAGAAAAAAATTATTTATTTTGTTTGAAGACATACTTTAAAGGGGCCCCAAAAAAGGCAATAACTCAAAAAATTTTTCCCACCCCCCTTGACCCGGGGGTTCAACACCCCTTTTTCTGCTCAGAAGTTTTGATGCACAGTAAAAAAATCGCTGATGTTTTTTTTTGGGGTTTAGTAACCCCCCTGTTCCCCTGTGTGTTCTGGAAAAATTACGCTGCAACTAAAACTTCAATTTTTAAAAGCCATACTAGGCCTCCCTAAAACCTCCTTGACCCTGGGCTTAACAGCGCTATTGCTCTCAAAATTTTAGATCACAGATAAAACAATCGCTGATGTGTTTTGGGTTCAGTAACGCCGCTTTTCCCCCGCTGTGTGTCCGGCAAAAAAACGCTAGCTACCTAATCAGGGGAAAAAAAATAAAACTCAAAGTGTGAGTGCTACCATAGTTTGAGGCTACACCATGATTTCAACTTAAAAATTTTAAAAAAGCAACTTTCAAACCAAAAAAATGATTTGTCTTTTTCACAAATCTGTAACAAAAAATTTTTGACATATTTTACAATAGCACATTCGAAAACAAATGCAAACAAAAAAGCCTACAGCATGGATACTGATGGTCAACCTTGCACTCCAACTTAGACAAATCCAACTCACATCATATGCTCAAAACTGCAATGTGGAAGTCAAAAATTGGGGTTGAACTTGACAACGCGCAGTGCGAAGGTTTTACTTAAATGTTCTTGCCTTGAAATAAAAGCAACAAGTAAATATAATATCCAATGTTGATTAAGGACTGATGTACACCTGTAATATTGTGCAAACAATGCTTAGGAATAGCCCCTTTTAACATTACTTATATTAAAAAAATTTTTAAAAAAAAACATTTTAATAAAAAGTTAACAGCCCATTCATAAAGGCCTTTTAAGTAACATGATAACGCTAAAAAAATCATGCATTACCTGGAAAGTCAATAGGCATAGTAAAAATAAAAAATAATACCTGAAGTGGTCTGAAGAACGCAACGATAGAATAGGTTTTAACATTTTCAACTGAATAGCGACACCTGTACAATTCGATAAATACTGTACCTTAACAAAACAGCTTGTCACCCTCAACACCCATTTTCTTGAGCTTGTTATTAATAGGGCACATGCGTGTATGTTTCATCATGGGGTCATTTTTATGATAAAGCACAACAACCCTTTTGTGTTGTCGGTAACGCTGCGAGAGAACGTGCGCACCGGGAATTTTTTAGTCTGCGTCATAAGACGCACAGCCCCCAATACCCAACGCGCACAGCAGGAACCAGTCGTGCTCCAAACAAAGGGCCAACAACATGCACTACCCTTTTAAAAAGCTAAAAAAAAAAAGGAGTAGTGTAACGCACACTTTATTGAGGTACTTATTACATCGCCATTCACCAACTGGGCTATGCAGTGCACTATATATACCTTATCTACCGTTTCATGCTTGCAATCCACAGTCAGGCATAAATACTGTTTTCACTATGCACTTTTTAAAGGTTTTTTTTTTTAAAAAAAGATTGGCACTATTATCATATTACAGATGGAAATTTTAGATTTTTTAAAAACTTTTAGTGATATTATTCACAAATGAAAATGGTGTAACAACTGTTACTTATCCATCATTAAATGGATTCGATATGACTTGTAAGCTTTTATTTAAAAACCGAAGCAATTTTTAAAACCCGATTTTTATTGTGGTTTGCATGCTTTTCAACATGTTAATGTACGTTTATGTTTGTCAATTATTAATTTAATAATTTTAAAGTAAAATCATCACTTTGGTACAAAAGGTTATATTTCCTTGTTTTTGGGGTATAACATTTTTAATTCACTAACAAGGAAAATACTTGATCTAGTATTTTAACACCCCTTGACCCTGGGCTCCAACACCGCCTTGTTGCTTGGAATGCTGTTACCAGTCTACACTTGCTCCTGTGTTACTGGGTTCAGTAATGTCAGTGTTCCCCTCGTTGAACGGCAAACAGTCCTGCTGCCTCCACCCGTTCCTCTCATCCCTGTTCTCTTCTCATCCCTGGTTTCAACACCCCAGTTTTTTCTCGGAAGTGCTGTTAGCACAGTCACACTTGCTCCTGTTTACGGGGTTCAGTAATGTCGCTGTTCCCCTGCTTGTGAACGGCAAACATCCTGCTGCCCCACCATTTCTCTTCTCATCCCTTTCTCTTCTCAACCCTGGTTCCAACACCGCCAGTTTTTTTCTCAAGGCTTTAGCACGTCTAACACTTGCCCTGGTTCGGGGTTCATAATGCAGCTGTTCCCCGCTTGTAACGGCAAACAGTCCTGCTGCCTCCACCATGTTCTCTTCTCACCCCGTTCCCTTCTCATCCCTGGGTTTACAACACCGCCATTGTTTCTCGGAAGTGCGTTAGCCAGTCTACCTTGCCCTTGTTCTGGGGTTCAAACAGCTGTTCCCCTGCTGGTTTAAGGCAAAAAGCCGCTTCCTCCACCCTGTTCCTTCTATCCCTTTCTCTTCTCTCCCTGGTTACAACACCGCCCTTTTTTTCGGGAAGGCTGTTACACAGCACACTGCCCTGTGTTAGGGGTTCATAATGCGCTTTCCCTGCTTGGAACGGCAACAGTCCTGCTGCCTCCACCAGTTTTTTCCATCCCTGGGTTACAACACCGCCATTTTTCTCAAAGTGCTTTTTAGCACAGTGAACACTTGCTCCGGTTTACTGGGGTTCGTAATGTCAGCGTTCCCCTGCTGTTTAACGGCAAACATCTGCTCCCCACCCTGTTTCTTCCACCCCTGGTTACAACACCCCATTGTTTTCGAAGTGTGTTACACAGTCACACTTGCTCCCGGTTACGGGGGTTTCATAATGTCACTGTTCCCCGCTTTTTGGGAAGGGAAAAAAAGTCCGCTGCCCCACCCGTTCTTTTCTCACCCTTCCCTTCTCATCCCGGGGTTAAAACACCGCCATTTTTTTTCTCGAATGCTGTTAGCACATCACACTTGCACCTTGTTACGGGGGTTTGTAAGTCACTTTTTCCCTGCTGTTGAACGGCAAACAGTCCTCTGCCTCCCCATTTCTCCTCACCCTGGTTACAACACCGCCAGTTTTTTTTCCGAAGTGCGTTACACAGCTACCTTGCCCTTTTTTACTGGGGTTCAGTAATGTCAGCTTTTTCCCCTGCGTGTGAAGGGCAAAAAGCCCTCCCGCCTCCACCCTTTCCTTCTCACCCTGGTTTACAACACCCCCAGTTTTTTCTCGAATGCTTTTTACACACAACACTTGCTCCTGTTTAGGGGGTTCATAATGTCACCTGTTCCCCTCTTGTGCGCAAACACCCCTGCTGCCTCCACCAGTTCTTTTCTCACCCCGTTCTTTCCCCCCGGGGTTACAACACCGCCAGTTTTTTCTCGAAGTGCTTTAGCATATTTCTACACTTGCTCCTGTGTTACGGGGGTTTCAAAATGTCAGCTTTCCCCGCGGTGAAGGGCAAAAATCCTGCTGCCTCCACCATGTTCTCTTCCATCCCCGGTTACAACACCCCAGTTGTTTCTGGGGAAGTCTTTTAGCACAGTTACACTTCCCCTTTGGAAACTGGGTTCGGAAGTCAGCTTTCCCCTCTGTGTGAACCAAACAGTCCGCCCCCCACCAGTTCTCTTCTCTCCCTGGGTTACAACACCGCCATTGTTTCTCAAATCTTTTAGCACGTGAACACTTGCTCCTGTGTTCTGGGGTTCAAAATGTCACGTTCCCCTGCTGTTGAACGGCAAACAGTCCTCGCCTCCCCCTGTTCCTCTCATCCCGGGGTTCAACACCGCCAGTTTTTCCGGAAGTGCTGTTGCACAGCACACTTGCTCCCTGTTACGGGTTCAGAAATGTCAGCTGTTCCCCTGCTTGGAACGCAAACATCCCTCTGCTCAACTTTAATTTCCATGGGACCTTCTGCTCCCCATCCGGGGGTTCCAACCGTCACTGGTTCTCCGCATCCCTTTGGCCCTAGGTGCCCATGTCGGTTTTCCCCTTTCCGCAACGTCTGCTGGCCCTTTGGGTAGTGCTTTGGAGCACAGGTATTTCCTGCTTAAACCCTGTCCCAGAACTCAGCTGGCCCTGGGTTTTGGGGGGGGGGGCCCCTTCGCTGACCCCCCGGGTTTTCCACACATCACGGCCTCGTTACTTTCTTTGGCCGTACCTTCTGCCCCCATCCGGGTTCCCATACCGTCAGCTGGTTCCCGCATGCCTTTGGCCTAGGGCCTCCATGTCGTATCCAGTTCCAGAAACGCGCTGGTCCTTGTAGTGCTTTGGAGCACAGACCCCCTTATAACCCTTTCCCCAGTAACGCAGCTGGCCCGGGTTTTGTGCCATTGGCTTTTTTTCCCTTTTCTGCGACCCCCCGGGTTCCAGCACAGTCACTGGTCCCGTTACTTTCTTTGGCTCTTGTACCTTCTGCTACCATCCGGGTTCCATCCCGCAGCTGTTCTCCGCTGCCTTTTGGCCTAGGTGCCTCCATGTCGGTATCCGAGTTCCAGCAACTCGCGGTCCTTGGTAGGCTTTGGAGCACAGGTACCTCCGCTTAAAAACCCTGTCCCAAAAACGTCACTGGCCCTCGGTTGTGCCATTGGCTTTTTTCCTTCTGCTGACCCTCCGGGTTCCAGCACAGTCAGCGGGCCTGGGTTATTTTCCTTTGGGGCTTTTGTACCATCCCCAAACAGGACAAAGAAGGTTTAAAACAAAAACAAGATACAGAACAAAGACAGAAGAACAATAAGCAAAGAACAAAAAGCAGAAGAACATTAAGTAAAGACCAAAAAGAAGAGCAAAATATATGCTTAAAACAACAAAAAACAGCATGATGGGGGGGGTCCGTTTCCCCCTCGTGGTGCCCCGGAAAAAAGCCTTTCTGCTGCAGCTAAACGAACGCGGGAAAAAACTTTGTAAATTTAAAATCTTTCGGACAGCAAGAACGGGAAGGGTAAAATTTAGAGTTTTACAGATTTCAAGTACAGGAATTTGTCACAAAAAAAAATATAGAAAAGGGTGAATAGGAAAAGAGAAGAAGTAGAAAATGAAAATAAAAACTGTTTAATAAAACAATATAAGAAAAGTAAAAAAAAAATGAATACAAGAAGTTTTAGAAATAAAAAGGTGAAAGAAGAATAATTTGATGAAAAGATGATGCCCGCGAAAATTATGAAGGAAAAGTTGTGAAAAGTTAAAAAGGGAAGACCTGGAAGTTGTGAAACCATTTGACAAAAAGAAAAAAGGTTTTAAAAACATTGTCAATTTGTTCGTCAAATTTTTCCCAACGTATTTTTTTAAAAAAAAAATTAATGCATTCCCCTTGGATTGGGTCAAACAACTATCCTTTTAAAGTCCCTCAACCTCCCCCAAAACTTCTACATTACTCTTTCTTGTTTTCCTTCATGTACAATTAACCACAAGGCAAGAATGGTTTTTTTAAATTTTGATTTTTGTTCCCCATAGACTTACAGGGCTCCGGTACGATCGGGGATCGCCGATATTTTTTTATATCGGCGATACCCCCTTTCCATTCCGATACTTTTGGAAACGGAAAGTATCGCCACTCAATCACTACTCAAAATTTTACGAAACATTTTAAAAAATTTTAAAACTGTATCGAACTTTAATTTAGTGTGAGTGGAATTTACAAGATCATTTCTTAAATCCGGAGACACAGACAAATTTTGATACCACCAATTTAATTTAGTCATGAGGGGGCAAACCACCAGGGGTTAAATTTTAAGTACCGTATAACCGTGTATAAGCCCAGATTTTCAGCACCTTTTTTCGTGCTAAAAAAGCCCCCTCGGCTTATACACGAGTCATAGGGCAGAAACCAGCGGGGGAGGGATGCCGCGGCAGGAGCCGGTGGCTGGGACATCATACTCACCCCTCCCCGTGCCATCGCTGAACGTCCCTGCAATCCTGCGTTCTCCCCGGCTTCCTGCAGCTCTCCCTGGCTTCCTGCAGCTCTCCAGCGCTGAGCGGTGATGTAATACCCGCTCATTAAGGTCATGCAATATGGACTCGACGCCACTCCCATAGGCGTGGCGTCCATATTCATGGCCTTAATGAGCGTATTACGTCACCGCTCAGCGCTGGAGAGCTGCAGGAAGCCGGGGAGAACGCAGGATTGCAGGGACGTTCAGCGATGGCACGGGGAGGGGTGAGTATGATGGAGGAGAGGACAAGGAGCACGGAGCAGGAGGGGGGGAGAACGGTGGACGGGGGAAGCATGGAGGAGGACGGGGAGAACGGAGGACGGGGAAGCATGGAGGAGGACGGGGGGAGACGGAGGACGGGGAAGCATGGAGGAGGGGGGAGAACGGAGGATCGGGGAAGCATGGAGGAGCGGGGGGGGAGAAGGAGGAGGGGAAGCTGGAGGAGACGGGGGAGCATGGAGAGGACGGGGGAGAACGGTGGACGGGGAGAAGTGGAGGAGGACGGGGGAGAGAACGGAGGATGGGGGAAGCATGGAGGAGGACAATGAGCACGGAGCAGGACGGGGGAGGATGGAGGGCACAGAGGAGCACGGAGCAGGACGGGGGGAGGATGGAGGGCACAGAGGAGCACAGGAGGACGGAGAAGGAATGGGGGAGCACAGCGGAGGACGGAGCAGGAGGGGGGAGTACAGAGGAGAATGGGGAGCACAGAGCTGGATGGGGGAGCAAGGAGCAGGACGGGGCAGCACAGAGCAGGAGGGCAGTTGATACACCCGGCTTATACACGAGTCAATAAGTTTTCCCAGTTTTTTGTGGCAAAATTAGGGGGGTCGGCTTATACACGGGTCGGCTTATACACAAGTATATACGGTACTCCATTGTATAGTCTGCTGATTCTTCAACATTTGCAATGACATGCTGACTTGAATCAATGCTGGTATAACATTTCAATTCAGATTGAATTCGTCTAAGAACATTTTTGATTTATGTGAATGATGTTTTTTTGGACTAGGATTGCAGAGTTTTCAATGTTTTTGTCTTCTTGTGGGATGACTTGAGGAAAGACAGCATCAACAATACTGTCATTCATTTTCAATGCACACAGAAGGAATTTCAAAGATACCTTCCTCTAGTCCTAGTTCTTGAAGTTTTCCATCTCCAAACTTTAAAAGCCATTGGAAAAAGATGTTCTTGAAGGACATTGTCCTCACTGATACACATGTTTTGGTCCAATTTGAGGACTTCAATATTCCTCCAAAAATTGCTGTTCTTCATGCATGCTGAAATTATTTAGGTTCTGCTAACATGTGGTACAACAGGAAGGATTACTCGAAACTCTTCATCAAAAGGAAATACAGCACCTCCGAATGTTTTTTTGGAGGGAGCTTTAGGATCTTCAGCCAAAATCCACCAAGTTCTTTGTACAATGTGTCAACTGCATTTACAACATAAGCTGGAGCCATAGATGCTTGGTCCCAGATTATGAGCTTGGCGTTTTTCAACTCATTGACAGTATTGCTGCCATGACGAATACTGCAAGTAAACATTTCATTAATTGGTATTAGCAGTTTGAACAGATTATGTGAAGTTCGGCCTCCCTCCAGCAAAGTAACTGCAATGCTTGTAAATGCACATGGCAAGACTATTTCCTTTTTGTTGCAAACGTAACGCATGATTGTGTTATGCAGGAATGTTTTTCCACTTCCACCAGGTCAGTCAATGAAAAATTGGTGTTTTGGCAAGTTTGGGTTTTCAATTGCTTCTTTGATTTTGTTGAAAACATTTATTGTCTTGGGTTTAAAATTTGGAATTTCTCCTCAAACAAAGCCTTTTCTACAGTAAGGTCGTAAAATTTGACAGAATGGATTGGCTCATCGTGCTTGCCAACAGGAAGTTGTAGGCCAAAATCTTTTAATGACTTTCCATGTAATGTCATATAGAGGGCCTTTTCTACATGAGGGAAATGCCTACTATAGTCTTCAGTGAGTTTTTTTTTATTGTGCCTTTGAAACAATGCTGCTGCATTAGACAGCAAACGTATGCAAACACTTGACTAAGTTCTATTGGCATTTCATATGTGGCAGCTTCTGTTTGACAAGAATCCCATTCAGCAACATCACGAGTTAACCCTCTTGCAATACATGCTGTAAGCTTTTCAGGGGATATAGCTCTGGGATTGCCGTCTCGGGTAGACGGAGTGGCACAACACAGTTCAATCACAGACAGCAATTCTGGTATAAACTGGCCGCAACCAGTTTTATTGAGAGTCCACAGCAACCAAACATAAGCAAAACCAACTCATAAACCAAAATCCTAAGCCTGTCCGGCTACTAACTAAACACAGATAGTTTCCTCACTATCGGGGCCCAGACTCTACCAGCCTGGCCCAAAACAACACATATATTCAGTATTTACCGGAGTGTGGTTTCCCGGAGACTCCTGCAGTGTCTGGAGTCAGATCCAGACTGAGAGCTCAATGTCTGTGTTCTCAACCACCTACTTCTGGCTGCCTAATTAGAACCTGAGTGCCCTCAGGTTTGAGCTGCAAGCCTGTACTGAATGGAGGGTGTAGTGAACTTGCTCCACCACTAGGTTTACAAAGCCATACATTTCCCTTATGCCAGTCAGCCAAGTACCTGGGCGAGATGTACACCCCATCCAATACATACCCCTTCACTGTCTCACAATGCTTATTAGAAAGTAGTGAAATGGTTTCCCTCCGTTGTTCTGAGATCCTCAAAAGATGTTGCTCCTATCATGGAGAAGGAGAATTCAGAGAAAGTATTTTTCGCTGTCTAATGGACTAACGGAAAACATTCTTCCAATTGTGGTTTTGTGACTTTTGCTTCTTGGTTTCCATGTAACATTTTTATCATCCCATGTGTTATGTTCAGGGATTTTAATGTATAAATATTGTTGGGCATTAAGATCTTCCCGATTCATTTGAAACGAAGCAAGATGTTTAGACTTTATGTCTTTCTGCTGCACAGCTTCTTTACCTGGTATAATAAAGATGTATATCTTTGTACCGTGTTAGCATGTGATTCTTCAGATGTTGTATTAGTCTATGCCTGATGAAGAGACCTGAGTAGTCTCGAAAGCTTGCAATTTGTTACCATCTTTTCAGTTAGCCATTAAAAGGTATCAACCACTGAGGACTCTCAACTCTAAATATTTTTTTACCTGGTATAAAGCATATTGTATGCTTGTCCTCAAAGTGGACATTTAATCTTTCCATATAATCAGTTTGATTGAGCATTTTATATTCAGAGTCTCCAGCATGCTTCAGGTGCACTTACACATCGAGTTTCCAAGTAATTGCACAATCATGCCTTTTTTAAATATATTTGAACAAATATTTTATACTTTGTAGGGAACTGCAAATTTCTACATTTATGTAGGCATTGTATTTTAAAGAAACATTAACCCTTTTTCCACCAAGTTCAACAAAGTTGTCATCATCCCGTTCCTGGTATGTAGGGTATCCATTTACATTGCTATTAGTTTAGGAACAGAAATCCTTGGGCAAGCCTTTGGTACAGTTCCAATATCCATGACCGGTGCATATTGATTCAGTGGCCCACATTGATCGTGTACCATGCAAGATTTGATTTTACAGTTTCATAAAGTCTAGGATGAGTGTCTGTGTAGCAGCTCTGCACAAACAATTTTGTCAATTTTTTTTTTCTCCCAGGCCTTGCATTCTGGGTCTATTATTACCAATACAGTGGGTACGGAAAGTATTCAGACCCCTTTACATTTTTCACTCTGTTTCATTGCAGCCATTTGGTAAATTCAAAAAAGTTCATTTTTTTCTCATTAATGTACACTGTGTACCCCATCTTGACTGAAAAAAACAGATATGTAGAAATTTTTATTAAAAAAGAAAAACTGAAATATCACATAAGTATTATGACCCTTATAAGTATTCAGACCCTCTGCTCAGACACTCATATTTAAGTCAAATGCTGTCCATTTCCTTGTGATCCTCCTTGAGACGGTTCTACTCCTTCATTGGAGTCCAGCAGTGTTTAATTAAACTGATAGGACTTGATTTCCAAAGGCACACACCTGTCTATACAAGATCTCACAGCTCACAGTGCATGTCAGCCCAAATCAGAATCATGAGGTCAAAGGAACTGCCAAGGAGCTCAAAGACAGAATTGTAGCAAGGCACAGATCTGGCCAAGGTTACAAAAGAATTTCTGCAGTACTCAAGGTTCCTAAGAGCACAGTGGCCTCCATAATCCTTAAATGGGAGAAGTTTGGGACCACCAGAAGTCTTCCTAGACCTGCCCATCCAGCCAATCTGAACAATCGTGGGAGAAGAGCCTTGGTGAGAGAGGTAAAGAAGAACCCCAAGATCACTATGGCTGAGCTTCACAGATGCAGTAGGGAGATGGGAGAAAGTTCCACAAAGTCAACTATCACTGCAGCCTCCACCAGTCGGGCCTTTATGGCAGAGTGGCCCGATGGAAGCCTCTCCTCAGTGCCAGACATATGAAAGCCCACATAGAGTTTGCTAAAAACACATGAAGGACTCCCAGACTATGAGAAATAAGATTCTCTGGTCTGATGAGACAAAGAACTTTTTAGTGATAATTCTAAGCGGTATGTGTGGAGAAAACCAGGCACTGCTCATCACCTGCCCAATACAATCCCAACAGTGAAACATTGTGGTGGCAGCATCATGCTATGGGGGTGTTTTTCAGCTGCAGGGACAAGATGACTGGTTGCAATTGAAGGAAACATGAATTCGGCCAAGTACAGAGATATCTTGGATGAAAACCTCTTCCAGAGTGCTCTGGACCTCAGACTTGGCTGAAGGTTCACCTTCCAACAAGACAATGACGCTAAGCACACAGCTAAAATAACAAAGGAGTGGCTTCAGAACAACTCTGTGACCATTCTTGAATGCCATTATTTCTGCTCAGCGTGAATTGACTTTCATCAGTGAACAGCACTGAGGCCACTGGTCCCTCAACCAGTGTAGGTGCTCCCTGGCCCATGCAAGACTATGAAGTATGTGCCTGGTGGTGAGGTCAGGTACCCTTACAGGTCATCAAGCACACTTGGGTGCCTTTCACCACTCTTAAATGTGCCTGGAGTTGTGTAGCATTCATCATCTTGTTCCGTAGGGCATTGTTCACAATGAATCAGTCATCATTGTGGGATGTGGCAAAAGGACGTCCACTTCTATGCCTTTCTGGGACTTTTAAAGTCTTTCTGTATCTCTGTTACAACCTGGTGATGACACTATGTGACACGCTAACCTCAGTGGCCACTTCCGTATGAGAACATCCTGCTTGAAGCTTCACAATGGAGAGGCACTGTTGATCAATTGTTAGGTATCGTCTTGGTCTCATGATGTAAAAATGTGAACAGTCTGATGTGGAGGACTGTTGAAATACCAATTCTAATTGAACCCTTAAATGTATTGGCCAATTCATCGATCAAACATCTGTTGTGAATTTTGCCATTAAGCACCTTGTTAGAGAACGGCAAGATGTGCAAAGAGTACTGAAAAATTGAACAGTTGGACATGTGTATTCAAAAGTTTGAGACGGTCACATTGAGATAACCTGAAAAGGTTAGAGTGCACTTTAACTTTATCGTGAAATTTCACCCAAAGCCAAATATCCTTAACTTTTTATGAGTAGTATATTTTCCATAAATATCGAATAGACGCAAACCCCAATATTTATCACTGACCACTGGCTCCAGCAAGTCTGAGACAACTCCTTTGAACAGAGGAAGTTCTTGCTTTGGAAGTGTACTTCTCTGCCTCTGAGTATTCAAATCCTAGACTTAGTAACTAGATTTCAAACCAGATCTCTGCTGTAATTACCTGTTCATGGCAGGAGGTCCTACTTCAATGGAGGAAACAAATTATTGGCTCCTTTCACTTCCCCAGTTATAATTAATCTCATATGTTCAATGTGAGGGTGATATGTCCCCTCTCTCGAGATGTATTTATAGATTTATTTTTTTCCCTTAGACAATTATCATTACCTGCTTTTCTCCAAATCTATTTTCTATGTTAACAGTTTTGGCGAGGTTTAAATTGCCACCAAAATTTAAATTATGGTGCAAAGTATACAGAACATTCCATTTGGTCTTAGTCACAATACTCTTAACTACCAAAATATATTGTGTATTTCATTGCATTTGCAGTTTTCCAAGGGTTTTTCCACCTGTGACAATGATTATACCATTACTCCAATTTCAGCCATTTAGTGCTCCATCTAGACTCCAACCACTAAAGGCAGAGCTCACTAGACTCCAACCACTGAAGGCGTGCTATGCTGCTTCTGTAACCTTAATTTCTACAGGAGTCACATAAACAGCATAGCTCAGTGTTACACTCGGTGCCCATGCTGGCTCTGCTTCCGTTCTGGTCACTTACCTTCTGCTCCCTCTGCTTCCCAGCGTCCTGCTTCCTCTCCCAGTTCCTGGCACGCTGCCAGCGGGCCTCCAGAAAGAATACTTAGGACGCGAGGCCATCTCCACCCTCTCTCTTAAAGGGGCAGTGTGCATTTTTTGAAAATGTCAATCAACCAATGGCAACACACTGATTACTATTTCTGGCAACTCCACCATAGGGGGAGTGCCGGAGCAACGTGTTTCTATCATTGCTACATCCGGTTCTGACTCTGATCTGTCTGCGCTGCGTTAGCAGTCTCTGTGCTTCGCTCATTCTATTTGTCTCCACAGATCATTGGGATTCTGTATCCGGCTATCACTGGCGCAAGTGTCATCCCGTTCCGCCATCAGCCATCCGTGTCCGTGGACTGTGACAAGGTTACTGGAGCCAGCCTGAACCAGGACCTTCCTCATCTACGTTTAACCCTCCACGGATTCTGCTATCTTACCTGTTACCGCTTTTGGTCCCTCTGGGACAGCTGCCACGTGTCCGGGGTCTAACTGGAGGTAGCACCTGTGTCCTCCGGGTATTCCATTCTGGTCCTGTTCGAGGGGCCTTACTACAGGTACCCGGGGCTCACTAGTCACGCCCATATCGGAGCCCCCGGACCGTGGTCTCGATGTTCCACTTCAAAAATAAAAGACAAATGTGAACTTCACCATCTCTGCCTCCGCTTCCATTCGTTACAGATTGCTCCGGCCATGGAACCCGCTGGATCCCAGAGACCTCCGACCACGGAACTGTGCAGGAGGTGGCCCGCTAAGGAGTTCAACAGGACAAGATCACGACTTATCTACGCAGCTTGTCTATCCGCATGGATTCCCTGGTGTCCTCGTCTGCACCTGACTCTTCTATAAGCACTCAGGTACCCGTCCCCATGGCAAGTAAGGGACCTCGCCTGGCGGCTACTACCCGCTTCCAGGGTGATCCTACTCAGTGTCGGGGTTTTCTCAATCAGTGCACTCTACACTTCGAAATCTTGGGGCATATGTTTGCTTCTGACCGAGCAAGGTGGGCTTCATCATGTCACATCTGGGAGGAGAGGCTCTCGCCTGGCTAAACCCGCTATGGGAGAGAGGGGACCCGCTGGTTAATGATCTTCAATCTTTCCTAGAGGCTTTTCGCAGGACCTTCGATGAACCTGGTCGCACCACTTCGACCACTTCAGCCTTGCTTCACCTGCGCCAAGGAACTCTCACGGTGGCTCAGTATGCGGTTAAGTTTCGCACCCTCTCGTCTGAATTATCTTGGAACAATGAAGCCTTGGTAGCTAACTTCTGGGAAGGCCTGTCAGGAAGAATCAAGGATGAGCTGGCGGGACGGGACAGACCTACCACCTTGAAAGAGCTAATATCCTTGGCAACCCGAATTGACCTGCGTTTTCAGGAGCGTTCCAGGGAGATCAAGCGGGACAAAAGGCCCTATCACCTGGACTCTAGCTTGTTCAAAACAGGTACCTCGCCTTCCTCTCCAGAGGCCATGGAAGTAGACCGTGTAAGTTTGGCCACCCGCCGCCGGGAGGCACGTCGCAAGGTAGTGCCTCCCTGTGGTAGTTCTGAGCATCTGATCCATTCCTGTTCTAAGAAGTCTGGAAATTCCAGTGTCTAGGTTCGGTAGGAACAGTCCTCTCCCTCATTTCAAATCTCGGTCTCTGTGTCTGCGGAGCAATAAAATTCTCCGAACATTGTTTACTGGATTCTGGAACTGCAGGGAACTTCATCCAGCAGGCGGTTGTGGATCATTACCGCTTACCAGTCCAGCGTCTTCTTGATCCGTTACGGGTGACCGCGGTAGATGGCAAACCACTGACCGTCCAGTTTCAGACCGAGCTGGTGGAACTCCGGGTAGGTCTAATGCATGCTGAAAGAATCCGTTTTTATGTATATCCCAATTTGTCTCATCCCTTGCTTTTAGGTTTACCCTGGCTCCAGATGCATGAACCGGTCCTAAATTGGAGAACTGGAGAGGTTCTGCGTTGGGGAAATACCTGCATGAATCGGTGCCTAATCTGGATTCAACCTGTCTCGCCTCCAGTCCAGCCTGATACCCTGCCAGGGTTGCCTTCCTCCTATTGGTCCTTCGCTGACGTCTTTGGAAAAAAGGAGGCTGAGAAGCTACCTCCACACAGGTCGTATGACTGTCAGATAGAGCTTCTACCTGGGACATCTCTTCCTCGCGGGAGAGTTTATCCTCTTTCTCAGGCAGAGACTCAGGCTATGTCGGACTACATCCAAGAGAACCTGGCAAGAGGATTTATCCAGAAGTCATCTTCACCGGCAGGAACAGGATTCTTCTTTGTGAAGAAGGATGGATCCTTGCGTCCCTGTATCGACTACCGGGGTCTAAACCAGATCACGGCAAAAACAGGTATCCATTACCTCCTATTTCAGAGCTGGTTGATCATCTCCGAGGGGCCAAGATCTTCACTAAATTGGATCTCAGAGGGCCTACAACCTGATCTGAATCAGAGAAGGAGACGAATGGAAAACAGTCTTCAACACCCGGGATGGCCACTACGAATACCTGGTAATGCCGTTTGGCCTAAGCAATGCACCTGCGGTCTTTCAGAAATTTGTTAATGACATTTTCAGGGACCTGCTCTATACTTGTGTCGTTGTCTACCTGGACTACATTTTGATTTTCTCTGCAGACATGGCCTCACACCGGAGGCAAGTACACCTGGTCATACAAAGACTGAGAGAGAACAGGCTATATGGCAAATATGAGAAATGCCTCTTTGAGCAATCTTCTTTGCCTTTCCTTGGGTACATTGTATCTTCCACAGGATTAAAGATGGACCCGGAGAAGTTGTCTGCCGTCCTCAAGTGGCCTCTTCCGTCTGGGCTAAAAGCCATACAACAGTTCCTGGGGTTCGCCAACTACTACAGGCAATTTATTCCACACTTTTCCACCCGAGTGGCTCCCCTCACAGCTTTAACCCGGAAAGGTGTAAACTCCAAGGAATGGTCCTCCGAGGCAGAAGAGGCCTTTGTTTCTCTCAAAAAAGCCTTCGTTTCCGCACCCGTTCTTCATCAAATTCTAATGAGCAATTTTTTCTTGAGGTAGACGCTTCTTCCATAGGTGCAGGAGCAGTTCTCACCCAGAAGGAATCTACTGGTCGGATGATCTCTTGTGGTTTTTTTTCCAAGGTTTTTTCTCCTGCAGAAAGGAACTACTCCGTTGGAGATCGGGAACTGTTGGCTATCAAGTTGGCTCTGCAAGAATGGAGACATCTGTTTGAGGGAGCTCATCACCAGGTAGTCATATTCACTGACCATAAAAACCTTGCCTACCTCCAATCTGCTCTGAGGCTGAATCCCCGTCAGGCTCGGTGGGCGTTGTTTTTTGCACGTTTCAATTTTGTCCTTCATTTCCGTCCAGCTGACAGGAACATCAAGGCAGATGCACTCTCCAGAGCCTTTTTGCCTCCTGAACTGGAGGAGGAACCTCAGCACATTATTGATCCTTCAAGGTTAGTCTCTGTTGCCTCCATTGATCTTGCCCGGCTTCCTCCAGGAAGACTCTTGTATCCGCTTCTGAACGTAATCGTTTCCTGCGGTGGGGTCATTCTTCTAAGTTGGCTGGCCATGCCAGTCAGAAAAAGACTCAGCAACTCATCACCCATTATACTGGTGGCCTACCATGGGTAAGGATATCCAGGAGTACGTCGCAGCCTGTCCTTCATGTGCCCGTAACAAGACTAATAAACATCTACCAGCCGGCAGGTTTCTGCCTCTCCCGATTCCGTCCGCTCCCTGGCAGCACATCGCGATGGATTTCATCACGGACCTTCCCATTTCTTCTGGCTGCTCAGTGCTATGGGTTGTGTGGACCGCTTCTCTAAAATGGCTCACTTCGTTCCGCTATCTGGTCTTCCGTCTGCTCCAGAACTGGCCGCTCACTTCATTCAGCACATCTTCCGTCTACATGGATTTCCTCTCCACATCGTGTCCGACAGGGGCATCCAGTTCACCTCTAAGTTCTGGAAAGCAGTCTGTAAAATGGTAAAAACAGAACTAGATTTTTCATCGGCATACCATCCCCAGTCCAATGGGCAAGTGGAGAGGATCAATCAAATCCTGGCTGGATACCTGCATCACTTCGTCAACGCTCATCATGATGACTGGGTGGAATTACTGCCCTGGGCGGAATTCTCCTACAACAACCAAGTAAGTGAATCTTCTGGAAAATCTCCCTTTCAGATTGTGTTTGGACTCCAACTCGGAATTCCTCTTCCTTTCTCTGGACCGTATAATTAGTGAAACTCGGCACTCAACTTGAGAGATAATTTTCAATATATTTATTGTAGTCAGTGATACCAAACGTTTCGGTCCAAAGGGACCTTCATCAGTGACTGTACAGAAATAAACGATAAATTCAAATAAGCAAATACATAACAAATGTAAAACAAAGTATATACATGTGGTATTTAGATTAATAATAAGAGTATACCAATATGGGAAGAGGCAATAATGGTTCAGTCGTTTTGACACAATATGATCATTAAAGAGTATGCACGTACCGTAAATCACAGTGAAATCTGAATTTATATTTCTCAGAGCGATAGTTGGTGATGACACGGGTGTGAATACAAGAATGCACTTAATCGGTGGTAAAGTGGTTTCTGTTATGCTTACCCCAAAATAGAAGAACGCGGTTATTACCGTTCGTTTTAAGGTGCTGTGGAGTGATATATAACAGAGATTTATGAAAGAAATGGCTATTGTACCGGTGTGGATATAGAGTGTATATGCACATACCATAGGATACAAATGCAGTCGTCTGCTAAATACTCAGACTGATAGTGGAAAGTCTGTGGAAACTAGAAAAATATGCATACTTTGTGGTAAGGTAATTCCCACATTAATTGAGTGTAGTGATTAATATGGAGGAGAAAAATTACCAGTAAAGCAAGACTGATAGGTCTAAGCTGGGGCATATACTGCAGCCTAAGAATGAAAAAAGCACATGTATGGTTGATATAGCGATAATGAACGCTGGAAGAAGAGAAAATAGGTCAGTTTGTCTTACCCTGTATGGTGGCTATCGCGGTGTCCACCGCTAGATGAGCGCAATGTAAACTGCCTGTGAACGTTACTTTATAGGCGTTCATGTGGTGAGCACATGTAAAATTACTTCCTGGGTCTGGAGCATGTGAGGAACCGGAAGTGACGTGCCCGGAAGTGAGGTATGCGTTCCAAATGCATTCCAGTGATGTATCAAGGAGGTGTGCTTTAGAAACAGCGCATGCTCAGTGAGGAGGATGCAGTGTGATCGCTTAGTACAGTCTTATTAAGTGCAGATAAGAAGCAGAAGATGGATTCGTGAAGATCTAAGTGCCCAAAACATTTTGTTTGTGGTCAGTATAGGCGGCTCTGAAGAAAAAGAAACAATACAGTTAGAAAGCAAATAGTTATTCAAATAAAAGATAATACATCATAATCCCTATTAAGACCTTTGGGAGTGAGTGTTTCTAAGGTGTGGATCCAGTATGATTCTCGCTTCTTCAGAAGTGAGATCCGGTCGCCACCACGTCTCAATGGGGGTATGTGGTCAATCACTTGAAATTTAAGTTGAGAAATGGTGTGTCCCTGCGTATGGAAATGATGTGGAACTGGAAGAAGTAAATTTGCACACCGTATGGTAGATTTATGTTTAGAAATTCTTCTCTCACAGGCAGGGTCGTTTCTCCGATGTACAATAATCCGCATGGACACTTAATAAGATATACTACAAAAGATGTGTCGCAGGTAAAAAATTGTTTAATGTGGAACGTTTTCCCTGTATGTGGGTGATAAAAACAATCACCCTTGAGGACATTGCTACACTGAGCACAGTGTAGACATGGGTATGTCCCCATTTTGGGACGAGTGATGAACCTTTGTTTCTCAACTAATGATGGACCAATATCTGCACGAATGAGATTATTTTTGAGATTTGGTGGTCTTTTAAAACATGGCATAAATGGTTCTTGAAATTCCGGAATGTTTGGATGAGCTGTGGACAGGAGATGCCAGTGACGCTTAATTGTTTTGTGAAGCAAAAAAGCAAAAGGGTGATATGTATGGATAAAAGGGATACGTTTCTTGTTCGTATCCAAGTGTGTTGTGGGTACATGGTTTTTAGATTCTTCCAAAAGTGGAAGTGGGTATCCTCTCTTTGAGAATTTCAAAGTCATATCCTGAGTGCGAGTATCTCGAAGAGTATCATTTGTCACGGAATCGATCTCTTGACTGAAGGGGGGTGAAAGCTAGAGAAATGTAAGATACTGTTCTTGTCTGTGGGTTTGACATATAAATCAGTCGTGATCTGACCATTTTCATCTTTCATTACCATCGTGTCCAGAAAATTGATTTTATCTGGATCGTGTGTCATGGTAAAGGTTATACCTGGCCAAGATGTATTGAGAAATGAGAAAAACTCTTGTAGAGACTCCAACGTGCCACCCCAAAGGCAAAAGACATCATCTATAAATCGTTTCCATAAGAGGACATTTTGTATGAACAATGGATGTTTATAAATGTGGGTAGACTCAAAATCCGCCATGTACGTATTGGCGTACGGGGGTGCCATGTTGGATCCCATGGCAGTGCCACGTATTTGCAGATAAAATGTATTCTGAAATAGAAAAAAATTGTTAAATAAAATGACAGATAGTAATTCAATGATCAGATTTATCTGATCCTCTTCCCAACCTTTTGTTGTGAGAAGGTGGTGTACCGAGTTGATACCCTCGATGTGAGGGATTGAGGTATACAAATCCTTCACATCCATCGTCACTAGTATAGTGTTAGATGGAATATTCTGTAGTTTTTGGATTTCTTTAAGAAAATCTCCAGTATCTAACAAAAATGAAGGAGAAGTTTGTGTGATGGGTGTTAGGATTCTCTCTAAAAATTTGGCAATAGGGGACAGGACTGAATCGGTGGAGGCCACTATCGGTCTCCCCGGTGGATTTTGTAAGTTTTTATGGATTTTTGGTAATGTATAGAATACTGGAATGATAGGATTTTTGTTGCGAAGATAATCACTTGTTTTGGAAAAGGTTAGTATATTTAGAGATAATGGTTTCAATTTTAGACTGGATCTCACTAGTCGGGTCTCTAGGTAATTTATGATAAATAGAATTATCAGATAGTTGTCTATTGATCTCTGTAATATATAATGACTTATCCATTACCACCAAGGCTCCGCCTTTATCTGCAGGTTTAAATATCAAAGTTTGATCATCCTGAAGAGATTTCAGGGCTTGTATTTCTACCTGAGATAAGTTCGGAGGATAGAATAGTCTCCCTTGTTCAATGTCCTTCCGTAATTTCAGGAATGATGACTGAACAAAATCTATGAATGTCTCTACTGCATGGGAGCCATGTGGAGGACGAAATGAACTTTTATTACGGAGGCCTAGGTTCTGTATGGATAGTGCGTTATATGGTCCCAGTAAGGTTGGGTTGACCATGTCTATTGAAGAAAAATATACTTTTAGTCGTAGCGACCGAAAAAAAGCGCTGTAAGTCCATATCCAGGTCAAAAGTCTTGTACCTATAAGCTGGACAAAAGGATAACCCCTTTTGTAGTACTCAGCTATACCTAAAGATCTAGAGGATATATTTATCACCAATGACTCTGTACCTGTGAGCGGGTGACTCGCATCTGGTCCGTACTGTTTCTTCCGTACTGAACCCCGTCGGGTCTTCTTCTTGAGAACCTGCGTCGTTGTCCTAAAAAAGGAACTTGTGGGGGTCCAAAAGAGCTTCGTTCCTGTTCGGACCCAGAAGTGGAGTAATCCGTTGATGAGCGCTGACTGCGTGAGGGTGGTCGTCTGAAAGAGGAGTTGTCCTGCCATTTGTAGACCCTGGTGGACTCGTAGTCAGCCGTGTCTCTGGAGAACTTGTTTCTTTGTTTCTTTGACCACATACCCCCATTGAGACGTGGTGGCGACCTGATCTCACTTCTGAAGAAGCGAGAATCATACTGGATCCACACCTTAGAAACACTCACTCCCAAAGGTCTTAATAGGGATTATGATGTATTATCTTTTATTTGAATAACTATTTGCTTTCTAACTGTATTGTTTCTTTTTCTTCAGAGCCGCCTATACTGACCACAAAGAAAATGTTTTGGGCACTTAGATCTTCACGAATCCATCTTTGCTTCTTATCTGCACTTAATAAGACTGTACTAAGCGATCACACTGCATCCTCCTCACTGAGCATGCGCTGTTTCTAAAGCACACCTCCTTGATACATCACTGGAATGCATTTGGAACGCATACCTCACTTCCGGCACGTCACTTCCGGTTCCTCACATGCTCCGGACCCAGGAAGTAATTTTACATGTGCTCACCACATGAACGCCTATAAAGTAACGTTTACAGGCAGTTTACATTGCGCTCATCTAGCGGTGGACACCGCAATAGCCACCATACAGGGTAAGACAAACTGACCTATTTTCTCTCCTTCCAGCGTTCATTATCGCTATATCAACCGTACATGTGCTTTTTTCATTCTTAGGCTGCAGTATATGCCCCAGCTTAGACCTATCAGTCTTGCTTTACTGGTAATTTTTCTCCTCCATATTAATCACTACACTCAATTAATGTGGGAATTACCTTACCACAAAGTATGCATATTTTTCTAGTTTCCACAGACTTTCCACTATCAGTCTGAGTATTTAGCAGACGACTGCATTTGTATACTATGGTATGTGCATATACACTCTATAGCCACACCGGTACAATAGCCATTTCTTTCATAAATCTCTGTTATATATCACTCCACAGCACCTTAAAACGAACGGTAATAACCGCGTTTCTTCTATTTTGGGGTAAGCATAACAGAAACCACTTTACCACCGATTATGTGCATTCTTGTATTCACACCCGTGTCATCACCAACTTCTTTAGGTCACCATAGGCTAATACTATCGCTCTGAGAAATAAAATCAGATTTCACTGTGATTTACGGTACGTGCATACTCTTTAATGATCATATTGTGTCAAAACGACTGAACCATTATTGCCTCTTCCCATATTGGTATACTCTTATTATTAATCTAAATACCACATGTATATACTTTGTTTTACATTTGTTATGTATTTCCTTATTTGAATTTATCGTTTATTTCTGTACAGTCACTGATGAAGGTCCCTTTGGACCGAAACGTTTGGTATCACTGACTACAATAAATATATTGAAAATTATCTCTCAAGTTGAGTGCCGAGTTTCACTAATTATACTATTTGGTTTGGGAACCTACTCTGGCACCTCCTTTTCCTATACATAGCAGTGCACACGCTTTATCAGTATTACCTTTCTCTGGACCGTCTGGTGTTCCGGCAGCCGATACCTTTTCCAGAGATTACTCGAACATTTGGAAAGATACCAAGACTGCTTTGGAGAGAGCCTCTCAACGTATGAAAAGGCATGCGGACAAAAGACGCTTGGATGCTCCCATCTTTCGTCCTGGAGACAAGGTATGGCTCTCTTCCAAGTACATCTGTTTGAAGTTGCCTTTGTACAAATTGGGTCCCCGTTACATTGGTCCCTTTGAAGTCTTGAGACAAATCAACCCAGTCTCTTACAAACTGAAATTGCCTACTTCCCTACGTGTGCCTAACTCCTTACATGTTTCCCTCCTCAAACCAGTAGTTTTGAGCTCCTTCTTTAAGGACCTGGGTACCACTCCGGATCCGGTCTCTGAGGATGATGTTTTTTGAGGTAAAACATATCTTGGCCACTAAGAAAGTAAGAGGTAGGACCTATTACCTGGTGGACTGGAAAGGTTTTGGTCCTGATGAGAGGTCTTGAGAGCCTAAAGAGAACATCCAAGCTCCTCTTCTTCTTAAAAATTTTTATGCAGGCTTGAAAAAGAGGGGGTAAAGAGGGGGATACTGTTACACTCGGTCCCCGTGCTGGCTCTGCTCTCCGTTCTGGTCACTTACCTTCTGCTCCCTCTGCTTCCCAGCGTCCTGCTTCCTCTCCCAGTTCCTGGCACGCTGCCAGCAGGCCTCCAGAAAGAATACTTAGGACGCGAGGCCGTCTCCACCCTCTCTCTTAAAAGGGCAGCGTGCATTTTTTGAAAATGTCAATCAACCAATGGCAACGCACTGATTACTATATCTGGCCACTCCACCATAGGGGGAGTGCCGGAGCAACGTGTTTCTATCATTGCTACATCCGGTTCTGACTCTGATCTGTCTGTGCTGCGTTAGCAGTCTCTGTGCTTCCCTCATTCTATTTTTCTCCACAGATCATTGGGATCCTGTATTCGGCTATCTCTGACAATCTCGCTATCACTGGCGCAAGTGTCATCCCGTTCCGCCATCAGCCATCCGTGTCCATGGACTGTGAAAAGGTTATTGGAGCCAGCCTAAACAGGACCTTCCTCATCTACGTTTAACCCTCCACGGTTTCTGCTATCTTATCAGTTACCCCTTTTGGTCCCTCTGGGACAGCTGCCACATGTCCGGGGTCTAACTGGAGGTAGCACCTTTGTCCTCCGGGTATTCCATTTGGTCCTGTTCGAGGGCCTTACTATGGGTATCCAGGGCTCACTAGTCACGCCCCCTTCGGAGTCCCCCGGACCGCGGTCTCGAGGTTCCACTTCAAAAATAAAAGACGAATATGAACTTCACCATCTCTGCCTCCGCTTCCATTCGTTACACTCAGAGGCTTATGGTCATTTGATTGGCTCGATCTCTAGCGGTAGGGACCTGGAGGAGATATTCTCGTCTCTGCAATAAAAGGCATAGAATTTCTTCTATTAGCAAGCAATATAATATAATGTATTTACAGGGAATCAAAAAAACTATTCCACATTTCTAATTGGAGGGACTTGCTAATATTATATATTACACATACTATATACTGGGATAAGATATTGGAGATGGGAATCCCCCTTTAAGCATAGCTTAGGTGCTGATTATAACTATAGATACAGAGGTGCCTTGTTATTTTTTAAAATAAGTTTAATTGGTTATTTGTGATAGCAATTGTACCATTTATCATGTGCATCACAAAAAAAACAAACAAAAAAACCAGTAACACCATGTGCACACTTTGAGTATTTAGTCAGTATTTTATCTTAGTATTTGTAAGCCAGGATCAGGAGAGGAACAATCAGAGAAAGGTATAATAGAAACACGTACACCATTTCTGCATTTTTCACCCACTCCTGGTTTGGCTTATAAATAGTGTAGTAATAATAATAATAATAATAAAATGTATTTCTATAGCGCCAACATATTCTGCAGCACTTTCTATTTTAGAGGGGACTTATCATAGAATTTTAGAGTTAGAAGGGACCTTAAGGGTCGTGTCCAACCCCCTGCTCAATGCAGGATTCACTAAACCATCTCAGACACATGTCTATCCAGCTTCTGTTTGAAGACAATCCATTGAAGGAGAACTCACCTGTGGTACCCCAGAGTCCGGTTGCCATGGTGACATTGCCTCCCTCTACAGGGTGGTGATGTTATGCCTGAAAGCAGGAAGAGGTCCCCATGCGAGGTAATACACAGCATCCAACACTTGTTTTAACTTCAGGCCAGAAGGGGCGGAGCTTAAGGGAGTGACAGTTGGTGGGAGGAGTTAGTGCTGAGGTAAGGAGATTGTTCTAGAAATAGTCAGTTAATCTGAGTTGAGGGAAGAGAGAAGAGAGACAAGGGCTCTGGGGAATTGCAGCTGCGTCAGAGCCGGGGACTGCAAGCTCCCTGATCACACCAAACATCTGGAGGCACCGCAGCAGACCAAGAGCCCAGGGCTGCCAGTGAACAGACAGTGCCTGTGATAGGCTTACGCTGTTTGTCATACAGGTTAGAGCCAACATGAAGGAAAGGGTCGCAGCTTAGCTACAGGCAGCAGGGACCAGAAAAGAGAGCGCAGCAGGAAGGCCTCTAACCCCAACCGGCAGGGTGGTTCCCCTGAATGCTTCCAGGCAAGCCAGACTCCTGCTATCATCTGTAACTAGTACCCCGGATTGCATTCTCACTTACCAAGAAGTAAAAGGTAAAGAAAACTGCACTTTTCTGGGTCCCTTGCTTATTCTCTGCACCTCAACGTTCACCACCACCTGAACAGTCTGTTATATCTGCTCTGGGGCCTAGCTCTACCCGTGGAGAGCAGTAACATTTCTGCTGCGTCACCATCCGCCCCAGTGGATCTGAACCGCAGCGTCGGCCATATATAGCCGAACACCACGGGTGGCGTTACAAACTAATTCCCCTACAAACTTCCCCCACCATCATCTTTGACAATTTTATTGGACTCCCAGGGCCACGGACGGGTCACTGCTGCCGTGACACTTCTCCATTAAGAACTGCCCGGCCCGGGACCGAGTACCCCACGGCACTGGTGGGGCGCTCCACACCACTAAAGATGAGCGAACCTTCCAAGGTTCAGTTCGCCGAATGTACCCGAACCCCATTAAATTCAATCGAAGGCAAAACCAAACATATACACAACACCTTAAGGGTAACAAAATGCTTGACAAACCGCTCAAATTAGGGGCAGACACCATGAAAAATGGCATCAATTGACCCACAGTATAAATGTGCTAATGGCACAGCGGCAGTTAGCCATGAGCCATGCATGATGTATCAGGGTCTTGACCAGCATTTTCAGCTTTGAAGTGAAGATTCAATGAGGACCTGGTGGTTTAAGGGAGCGTCGTAAGCCTTCTCTGCTGGGAGCCCTGATACCTCATGCAACACCTCAAACATTTTTTTTTCCCAGCTACACTCAAGTGGCACAAACATCAGTTTCATAGAGTACTATTGGTAGAAAAAAGCTAAAGATAGTAATACAGGTAATTGAGTGAAATTAAATGCAGGCCTGATGGTTGGGAGCCCTGCTGCTACAGGCAGCACATATGAACGAGAGCCTTGTATTCCTCACATTTCAAAAAATTATTGTCACACATCAGTAAAGTGGCATTAATTTCCACAGAGTTTAAAACAGTATAATGGGTCTCTTGAGATCTCAAAAAGGGCCCAGGCTAGGCGATCGCTGCTGGCCAAAGACACAGTTGTGGCTGAGGATGCAGTGCTTGTCATGGTTGCATTACTTCATGTCTGTGCAGCAATCAACAACATAACCTCCTCGTCTTCCCCCTCCTCCACCTTTTCTGCTGAGCTACTCAGCTGCGTGCCTCTGGGTTCACACCAAGTAGGATCTAGAACCTCATCTTCATCCTCTGTTCTCCCACTCCTCATCGAGAGTCACACTCCTCCTTTTCCTACCCTGACACCACAGTACAGTCCGTGTGTGCCTTGGTATCTGGAGTCACATGGAGAATCATCTCCACCCCCAGGGGTTAAGGTTTGATGACTAGGGTTTGGATTCTGCTAGGACCCTACTTCGTCCAGTCCCGGATCCAACATGAAAAAAGTTTGGGCATCGTACAGTTGCTTTCCTCCTCTGAATTCTGTAAATATTTGGAGCAGACCTCTGATTCCCATGGAATAGAATGTGGTGAACAGCTCTGCAGAATGACCTATCTGTGGTTCCCACAGTCAGTTGGGCGTTTGGAAATTTCTGATGTGGGGATAATCAAGGGTGATTGGGGTGCCACCTTTGAGGTGTGTACTGTATGTGATGTTAAGGTGGAAGAAGAGAGGTCACTTGATGCAGCTCTTGCTATCCACTGGAGCACATGCTCTTTCTAACCCTCATCTACAATGCGTACCGCTGTGTGGCTGCCAAAAAAAGGGAGTCCAGTAACAGATGTTTCAGTGGTCTTTGGATAGGATGAGACAGTGTTTGTTCAGTAGAGCTTTCATTAACATTAACACCTAACCCATGCACACATCGAACAACAAGCCTATTCCCCCTTCCACCACAACCTCGCTTTTCCCCACTCATCTTGTATGTACCTTCCACTCTTTTAAACTGCTCTTTCACAACCTTAGGACCACAGCTGTCAGTCACCCATCACTAAATGAACAATCACTATTTATTTTCTTAGATAGTTGTAAGCTTTCTGGGGGGTTTAGCTCTAGGATCGCTGTCTGGGTAGACAGAATGGCACGGAAACAGTTCATTCAGACAGCAGTTTGGTGAAAACTGGCCGCAACCAGTTTTATTTAAAGTCCACAGCACACAGATAAAAACAAATCATAAACAGAAAACCTGGGCTTGTCTAGCCACAAAAATTACATTAGATAGATGGCCCTCTCTATCCGGGACCCAGACTCTACCAGTCTGTGCCCAAAACAACACATATCACATATGTTACCAGTATGGAGTTTCACAGACACTCCTCTTTATGTCCGAAGGCAACTCCAATGTCCAGACTTGAGAGAGGTCACCTCCTATTCAGTCGCTATTCGCACGGATTCTCACTGTGACTACTCCTGTGTCCGGGGTACTTCCTGCACCCAGACTGAGATAGCTCACACTCTTAGAGACTGCTTCCTTGTGCCAGGACACCTCCCTGTGTCCGGGCTAAAGACAGCTCCCACCTCTTGGAGACACCTTCTGTGTCTGGACCCCTTGTCCAGACTGAATGAGCTCCCTGACTGTGCTCCCAAGCACCTACTTCTGGCTTCCTAATCAATACCTGAGTGCCACAGGTTTGAGCTGCAAACGTTGTACTTGAATGGATGGTGTAATGACCTTTCTCCACCATAGTTTTACAAAGGCACACATTTCCCTCATACAAGTCAGCAAAGTACCTGTGAAATGTACACCCCATTCAATACATACGCTCTCACTGTCTCACATATCCCCTCCCTCTTCTCCAGACCGGAGGGCTGGTCATCCAGACCGGAGGGCTGGTCAACAACCCAAAAAGAGACAGTGAACTCCGAACACTGCCTCAGCACTATACTTCTATATAGGTCAGGGACACTTGGTTCCGGTGAACCACCATACTCGTCTCCCAACATCACCTGCAAAGGAATTTCATCTTTATCACGGTTCATTACCATTATCAGTATCATCACTATTATGATTAGCATCATCATCATTATGATCATCATCATCTTTATCATCATCATCATGATCATCACATAAGTTTAAGCTTGTGGGGTTGAACACATAATATATCCAATCACCTCAACCCACAGTTCACACAGAGACCATGTACTTGTCCCTTGCTCTGTTCAGCCCCGGAATATTAGTCAATGACATTCGCTCATTTCCTTAGGGACCTACCGTCTGTCATTGTCACAGACTTCGTCCAGTCCATTTCTGGGACGTAACCTTGTCAGGTCTCCCCTTCGCTCCCAGTGGTCAATCGTAACCTTGTCAGGTCTTGCCTGGGTATCTAAGGTCCGGTTAGACTCCGTACTGTCCTGTACTCTATCGGGTCGTCTGTGTGGGCCTCTCAAACCTGAGTTACTGGAGGTCTCACTACCTCTAAACCCACGCCCACTACCCTCAGGACGTCTTGAAAGGTCCCTAACTTCAGCCTTAGCTGTTCTGTTATTTAGGGGGCCCTTTCTCTGTTGGGTCTCACTATTCTTAGACGGCTGCCATCTTCTGCTGCTCAGATGATGCTGTCTATCTACTCGCTGTCTAGCGAGATTCAATTGTTCTAACCTCTCGCAGGTAGGTCACACGGTACGCCACCAGCATGCGCACATATTCCAGACTTTCTTCTGTTCCTATAGCGTAGAATGACACCATGCCGTCTTCATCTGGTATCCAGTCCCGACGATCACGTGGACTGCTTACTTTCACCACACCAGACTTCTTCACCATTATCTGCATGGCTCGGCCATTTCTCCGATCAGCTTTCTCACCAGAACATGAGGCACCCGGATGACCTCTTCCTGTAGACTGTGAGCTTTTCTCTATAAGCTTTAGTTGTCTAACGGTTTGTTCTGTCTTCAACCGGAGAAACCGCTTTGTGCGAATACATCGCCAGTGCATGTCACTTAGGATTGCCACCCTCTTCACTGTAACTTCAGTCGTGGACAAGACCACCAGCTGTTTAGCTCCTGAGGTCGAGTACACCTTACAGGCTCCCACGGCCTTCCTAAACGCTTCATGTACAGACTCACGGGTGCATTCTTCTCTCAAGTCCTCGGGTACATCTACGAGGCACTTGTACCGACACGTTTCGGTCTCACCAGTGGGTTCCAGACGATCAATCAGCTCAGGGTTCAGGGACAACTGACTTTCAGCTTCTTCCCCCTTTACTCTTCTTCTGAGCTGACTCACAGCTACAATTTCGTGAATTTCCGTCCGGACCACTTCCATTTCACAATTATCTTTCGTTACCACACTCTTAGCTCTCCTCAGGTCTATCTTCTGGCCAAAGGGAGCGAGTGCAACGTGTTTGCCCTTTTCTTTCTCCAAGGAGGCCTTGTTCACCGAGTGACACTGTATCAGGCGACTTTTAAGCGCGAGAACTTCTTCCTCTAGTTCCGCCATTCGCCTCTCAGCTGCCCGTCTCTGAAGCTTCTCTTGCGTCCAGTGGGCTTGTAACCACTCCTTGAGCTCCTTGATCTCGGCTCCGACATCCACCGAATCATCCGAACTCACAGCACTCGAGGAAGTATCTGCGTTACACCTCTCATTTCCAGTGGCCAACTCCTGGCCCTGGTCTGTAGCTTCTCTGAGGGACTCCTCCATCTTTTCCCGCTCAGCTTCCATCTGTCTGAGCTTTTCCTTAAGGCGCATCTCCGCCTTCTGGAGAGTATCACAGGACATCTGTAGCTCCTTCACCTGAGCTTCCAGACCTAGGGTCTTTCTGCGCAGATCACCATTTTCATCACGGGTGTCCTGCAGAGTGGTCTCAACCACCTGGCGCATTTGCTCTGCATCCATCTTATCCTCTTCTAGTTTTTCTTTGACCCTGAGGAGATCCACATACTCTTTCTTCATCTGTTGCAGTTCCCTACTGCGTTCATCACACTCCTTCTTGGAGTCACACAGCTCCTGGTTGAGCTGTTCGCGCAGTCGTTCTAGGATTTGTTTACTTCCAGAAACTCCATCCTGCAGCGCCTCCTTCTCACGCTTCAACTGCAAAACCTCTTCCTTGATTTTGCGGCGGTCCTCTTTAATGGCAAAGAACATATTCTGCCACAGGATAACTTCCTCGTTGCCTCCTTTAGATCTCGCTGGTCTGAGGACACGTCCTCCAGGTTTTCACATAATTGCAGCATGTCACTCTGATACTGCAGCCGAATAGTTTCCAGCTCTTGGCCCTGACTGGCCTTCTCCTCTTCTACCTCTAAAGGAGAATCCACACTTGAAGCATAGGCAGACAGTACTACATTCTCTTCATTTCCATTTTCAGCGAGTACTACCGGAACAACCTTTTTGTGGCCCTTGCGCCGTCTACGACGAGAGGAGGACTCTCTTCCCTCGTCTAGCCTCTCCTGACTGAACTCACTTTTTACTTTCATAGTGTCCCAGTCAGCTACAGGGTCTGTGTCACTCCCCATGGTGTTGTGGACTAACAGGTCACCTCCCACTTTGACGTCACCCCCTTCTACTGGAGCTACCCCGTTAGCAACGGTCACATTGTCATTTTTAGGAGGTACCAACCCACCACCAGTAACAATTTTCATTTTTCCACACTCTACACTCTTGTGAAAATCCGCCCCTTTTTTAGACTCCGCCCCCTTTTTAACAACCACACCGGCAGGGTAATTTTTACACAAAAAATCAGCAGTAGTCTTAGGACTCAGTTCACAACATCTCTTACCACCTCCCCGGGCACTCTGTGACAACACTGGCACCCCCGGAGAGTCCATAGAATGGTCCACTGCCGCCATTCCATACGGTGCCCATGGTTCCCGCACCATGTCCAGTAGACATTTCTCAAATATGCGGTCCGACTTGTCAGACCCATTTGCTGCTCCGTTCACAGCCATCGCGGAGCACTGTTCACACCAGAACTTCACCGCTTTCCCTTGAAAAAATCTTCGTGGCCCCGCCGAGCCACAGCAAACTGGATTTGAGTGCGACGACAATCTTCACAACCCCGCCGAGTTGCAGCAAGATGCCTTCGTGACCCCACTGAGTCACAGCAAGATGCCTTCGTGACCCCACTGAGTCACAGCAAGATGCTTGTATCCACACTCGTCTTCCATGCTGTCAGACTTCTCTGTCTCAACAACGGCAGTCTTCACTCAAGACATACACACTCTACAGTCTTTTCCACAGAAAAATTCAGCTCTGCTGTGCAGACACACTTTTTTTTTTTTTTTTCTTTGCAAAGTCTATTAGGGCTCCTGTCTCTTTAAGACTGCTCCAAACAGACGTTTCTGCTGACACACACTTTTTTTTTTTTCTGTTGCTATTTCAATAGACTTCACCTTTAATGCTGTCTCTCGCCACTGTGCTGCATGCACACTCCAGCACTAACTGTACCAGGCCCTGCGCTGCCCCAGCATTCTCCGCCAATTGTAACATTTCCAGGGGGTATAGCTCTAGGATCGCTGTCTGGGTAGACAGAATGGCACGGAAACAGTTCATTCAGACAGCAGTTTGGTGAAAACTGGCCGCAACCAGTTTTATTTAAAGTCCACAGCACACAGATAAAAACAAATCATAAACAGAAAACCTGGGCTTGTCTAGCCACTAAATTACACTTAGATAGATGGCCCTCTCTATCCAGGACCCAGACTCTACCAGTCTGTGCCCAAAACAACACATATCACATATGTTACCAGTATGGAGTTTCACAGACACTCCTCTTTATGTCCGAAGGCAACTCCAATGTCCAGACTTGAGAGAGGTCACCTCCTATTCAGTCGCTATTCGCACGGATTCTCACTGTGACTACTCCTGTGTCCGGGGTACTTCCTGCACCCAGACTGAGATAGCTCACACTCTTAGAGACTGCTTCCTTGTGCCAGGACACCTCCCTGTGTCCGGGCTAAAGACAGCTCCCACACTCTTGGAGACACCTTCTGTGTCTGGACCCCTTGTCCAGACTGAATGAGCTCCCTGACTGTGCTCCCAAGCACCTACTTCTGGCTTCCTAATCAATACCTGAGTGGCCACAGGTTTGAGCTGCAAACGTGTACTTGAATGGATGGTGTAATGACCTTTCTCCACCACTAGTTTTACAAAGGCACACATTTCCCTCATACAAGTCAGCAAAGTACCTGTGAAATGTACACCCCATTCAATACATACGCTCTCACTGTCTCACATAGTGTGCATGAACAACATTCTTAGATCTAACAATTTGGATGCGCAAATCGGGCCTCATGATTCCTCACTGCAACACAGTTTTTGCCCAAACGATTTGTGTTATAATTCGGTAACCGAGGAGGACAATAGCAAAAATAGGCTAGGCAACCAGACATCCAGAGAGGTTGGTAACTTAGCGAATTGCAGACCCCTAAACTGACAACACAACTAAAATTAGCCGTGGGACGTACCTGCGATGACCTAGATGCCTCGACACAGCCAAAGAGTTAACTAAGCCTGAAGAGAGAAAGGGGAAAGCTAACTGCCCCGGAGTAGAGCCCCAAAGGAATAGATAGCTGCCAAATATATATTGCCGGTGAGTCAGATGAAGCACAAACACAGACAGAAAATAGAGTAAGCAAATCTGGGGCCCAAACTGTCTAAATAGAACAAGAGAGAAAAGGATACTGTCTGCAATCAGCTAAAAACCCTAAGAAAAATTCCAACACGTCTGAAATGCAAAAATACTGAGGCCACACGACCTCTCCCCACTATATCAGAACTCTGGTGTGAACAGGATGCAAAACAGCAGGTACTGAAATAACAGGGAACTAAAATACAGGAAAGACTAACAATTTGTGGCAATGAAAACAGAGTCCAGCACGGGCACCAGCCGGGGAACCCGGCTGAACTCACACAGCAAGGCAGAGAACAGAAAAGCAAAAGGGAACAAAATGCCACAGTAATAAACAGCCAAAGAACTTATCTGAAAGATGCAGGACACAGCAGGGAGCAAGCAGACTTTCAAATGGCTCAGGAAGAAAGCAAATCACTGACAAGAATCCTGGGAAGGCTGCTCACTTAAATCTCCCCAGTCAGTAACACCTGACCTCCAATCATCCCCCTCAGGTGAGAGACTTCTGTTAGCCAGAGCAGCTTCATTACCAGGAGCAACCACCAGAGGGAGCCCAAACTCAGAAGTCAGATTAAAAGTGTTCACAACAGATTTGTATTAGCAAATAGGGCCTCCTGGCTGCAACACAGTTATAGCACAATCTAGTTAGATGCTGGAAGATCGATTTCACAGAAGGCTGGATCCTATCTAACAAAATGACAAGATCACTTGCAGCAGGGGCATCCTCTGTGCAGTTACACTAAGAGAATTGCATTTTATATGGACAGGGACATGTGACTTCGGCAACCAATCACAGAAGACCTTGTGTCATGATGTTGTGGATGGTTTCTGCGCCCTGATTTGCTGCCGGAATGTACACACATTACGTTACTACAGGAAAAAAAAAATTACACTCTGCTGCTCCTCTGACCTAGACACACCCCCTCCCTTCATAAACACACACCCCCAGCTCATCATACATATCCTAGACAAAGTCAAAACAAAAGCATTAGTGGAAACGCATTTATAGAAGCCGAACACGTATCCGAAAAGGAATACATTTGTGCAGAATTTGACATTGGCGAACATTTTCCGAACAAGTTCGCTCACCACCTCTCGTGGCAGCTTGCTCCACTCATTGATCACCCTCTCTGTGAAAAAGTTTTTTCAAATATCTAAGGCTGGTTTCACACTTGCGGATGAAGGTGCTGCGGAGGGCTGCGTACTTTCTCAGTGAAGCGCCGCCCACCACCGCACCTCCCCCGGTTAGCTCTGCCTATGTCTGCATGCGGCCTGAGTACCTACATTTAACATGGGTACACAAGGCCATGCGGATGCATGCGGATGCCTCCGCATGCGTCGTTTTTACGGTGCGGAGACTTGCGCCAAACGCAACAAGTTGCATTTTGTTGCCGTCGCAGACGCTGCTTATGATCCTTCTGAATCCTTTCTCTGTCATCTTTAGTGTTAACCATCCCTCCTAGCTTTGCATCGCCTGCAAATATGATCAGTTTACTTTCAGTTCCCTTATCTAGATCATTTATAAAAATGTAGAACAACACTGAGGCCAGGACAGAGCCTTGTGTTACTCCACTTGAATGACTCTTCCAATTGGATGTGCAACCATTTATTACCACTCTTTTGAGTACATCACTGAGCCAGTTATGAATGCACCCAACCGTAACCTTGTCAATCCCATACTTGGTCATTTTTTCAATTAGGATAGGATGAGATATTTATCAAATGTTTTGCTGAAGTCAAGATAGTGTACAGACAATAAAGACAATACAGAAAATACAGAATAAGACATAACACATATACCAAAAGGAGTGAGGGTCCTGCTTGCAAGCTACAATCTATGTGAAAATAGAGACACAAAAGTTAAATGGTAAGAAAAAAAAAAAGATTGTTGTGTATGGTCCAACCGCCAATAAAATAAATAGGGTATTCACATAATTCTGCATGAACCAGTCACCAGCCAGTATGTAAACAGTAAACATACAGAGTGCTATTAAGTGCATGGAGGGTATGTAAGCAGATGCTACAAGGGTCCTGATTTTGAAGAAAATTTTGTATGGGCAAAACCGGGATAGTTAGATAAGTGAGGTGTGGCAATAGGCCAATCTAAAGAAATGCATTTTTAGCTCACGCTTAAAACTGTGGCTATTGGATTTAACCCCTCTCTGCCATCAGACGTACTATTCCGTCCATGTGACCCTGGACCTAATTCCCATGGACGGAATAGTACGTCATGGGCGATCAGCTGCGCTCCCGGGGGAGCGCAGCTGATCGCCGCCGGGTGTCAGCTGATTATCACAGCTGACACCCGTGACTGTGTGTCAGGAGCGGTCACGGACCGCTCCCGGCACATTAACCCTTGGCACACCGCGATCAAACATGATTGCGGTGTACCCGGGGCACAGGGGAGGATCGCGCAGGCAGGGGCTCCCTGCGCGCTCCCCTGAGACCCTCAGAGCAGCGCGATGTGTCGCGCTGTTCCGAGGGTCCGTCCTCCCTCCAGGTCCCTGGATCCAAGATGGCGCCGGGGTCCTGCAGGGAGGCGGCTTCCTCAGTGCCTGCTGAGAGCAGGCGCTGGGGAAGCCTGCAGCGATGCCAGAGCGATCGCTGGTGTGACAGAGTGCTGTGCACACTGTCACACCAGCGATCTGATAAAATACTGTGATGTCCCACCCTGGGACAAAGTAAAAAAGTAAAAAAAGTAAAAATAAAAAGTGTAAAAAAAAATCATAAAAAAAAATATATATATTCCCCAATAAATTCATTTTTTCCTGTAAATAAAAAAACAAAACAATAAAAGTACACATATTTGGTATCGCCGCGTCCGTAACGACCCCCCTATAAAACTGTCCCACTAGTTAACCCCTTTAGTGAACCCCTTAAAAAAAAAAAAAAAAAACGAAGCAAAAAATCAATGCTTTATCATCATACCGCCGAACAAAAAGTGAAATAACACGCGATCAAAAAGACCGATATAAATAAACATGGTACCACTGAAAACGTTATCTTGTCCCGCAAAAAACGAGCCGTCACACAGCATCATGAGCGAAAAAATAAAAAAGTTATAGCTCGCAGAATAAAGCGATGCAAAATGATTTTTTATATAAAATTGTTTTCATTCTATAAAAGCGCCAAAACCTAAAAAAATGATATAAATGAGGTATCGCCATAATCGTACTGACCCAAAGAATAAAACTGCTTTATCAATTTTACCACACGCGGAACGGTATAAACGCCTCCCCCAAAAGAAATTCATGAATTGCTGATTTTTGTTCATTCTAACCACCCAAAAATCGAAATAAAAAGCGATCAAAAAATGTCACGTGCTCAAAAATGGTACAAATAAAAACGTCAACTCGTCCCGCAAAAAATAAGACCTCACATGACTCTGTGGGCCAAAATATGCAAAAATTATAGCTCTCAAAATGTGGTGATGCAAAAAACTATTTTTTGCAATAAAAAGCGTCTTTTACTGTGACAGCTGCCAATCACAAAAACCCGCTATAAATAGTAAATCAAACCCCTTTATCACCCCCTTAGTTAGGGAAAAATAATAAAATTAAAAAAATGTATTTATTTCCATTTTCCCGTTAGGGTTAGGGTTGCGGCTAAAGTTAGGGTTAGGGTTGGCGCTAACGTTAGTATTAGGGTTAGGGTTGGCGCTAACGTTAGGATTAGGGTTGGGATTAGAGTTATGGGTGTGTTAGGGTTAGGTTTGTGGTTAGGGTTGGGACTAGGGTTATTGGTGTTTGGGGTTAGGGTTGGAGTTAGAATTGGGGGGTTTCTGCTGTTTAGGCACATCAGGGGCTCTCGAAATGTGACATGGCGTCTGATCTCAATTCCAGCCAATTCTGCGTTGAAAAAGTCAAATGGTGCTCCTTCACTTCTGAGCTCTGCCATGCGCCCAAACAGTAGTTTACCCCACATATGGGGTATCAGCATACTCTGGACCCCAAGAGTTATTGTGCAATTTGGCCTATTTCTCCTGTTACCCTTGGGAAAATAAAAAACTGGGGGCGACAAAATCATTTTTGTAAAAAAAAAAATTATTTTTTTGTTTTTACGGCTGTATGTTATAAAACTTCTGTGAAGTACTTGGGGCTTCATAGCGCTCACCACACTTCTAGATAAGTTCCTTGTGGGGTCTATTTTCCAAAATGGGGTCACTTGTGGGGGGTTTCCACTGTTTAGGCGCATCAGGGGCTCTCCAAATGCGACATGATGCCCCCAGACCATTCCATCAAAGTCTGCAATCCAAAACGTCACTACTTCCCTTCCGAGCCCCGACGTGTGCCCATACAGTAGTTTTCTCCCACATATTGGGTATCAGCGTACTCAGGACAATTTGGACAACAATTTTGGGGTCCAATTTCTCCTGTTACCCTTGTGAAAATAAAATATTGGGGGCGAAAAAATCATTTTTGTAAAAAAAAAAAAAGGATTTTTTATTTTTACGGCTGTACGTTATAAACTTCTGTGAAGCACTTCGGGGTTCAAAGTGCTCACCACACATCTAGATAAGTTCCTTGTGGGGTCTATTTTCCAAAATGGGGTCACTTGGGGGGTTTCCACTGTTTAGGCGCATCAGGGGCTCTCCAAATGCGACATGACTCCCCCAGACCATTCCATCAAAGTCTGCAATCCAAAACGTCACTACTTCCCTTCCGAGCCCCGACGTGCGCCCATACAGTAGTTTACTCCCACATATTGGGTATCAGCATACTCAGGACAAATTGGACAACAACTTTTGGGGTCCAATTTCTCCTGCTACCCTTGTGAAAATAAAATATTGGGGGCTAAAAAATCATTTTTGTAAAAAAAAAAAAAGAATTTTTTTATTTTACAGCTGTACGTTATAAACTTCTGTGAAGCACTTTGGGGTTCAAAGTGCTCACCACACATCTAGATAAGTTCCTTGAGGGGTCTAGTTTCCAAAATGGTGTCATTTGTGGGGGGTTTCCATTGTTTAGGCAGATCAGGAGCTCTCCAAACACGACATGGCATCCAGCCAATTCTGCGTTGAAAAAGTCAAACGGCGCTCCTTCCCTTCCAAACTCTGCCATGCACCCAAACAGTGGTTTACCCCCACATATGGGGTATCAGCGCACTCAGGACAAATTGCACAATAACTTTTGGAGTCTTGTTTCCCTTGGGAAAATAAAAATTGGGGTGAAAAGATCAATTTTGTGGAAAAAATATAATTTTTTAATTTTACGGCTCTACGTTATAAACTTGTGTGAAGCACTTGGGGGTTCAAATTGCTCACCAAAGATCTAGATAAGTTCCTTAGGGGGTCTAGTTTCCCAAATGGGGTCACTTGTGGGGGGTTTCCACTGTTTAGGCACATCAGGGGCTCTCCAAATGCAACATGGCGTCCAATCTCAATTCCAGCCAATTTTGGTTGGAAAAAGTCAAATAGTGCTCCTTCCATTCCGAGCTCTGCCATGCGCCCAAACAGTGGTTCCCCCCCACATATGGGTATCAGCGTACTCAGGACAAATTGGACAACAAATTTTGTGGTCCAATTTCTCCTGTTACCTATGGGAAAATAAAAAATTAGTGACTAAGAGATAATTTTTGTGGGAAAAAAATAGGATTTTTTATTTTCATGCCCGGGCATTATAAACTTGTGTGAAGCACTTGGGGTTCAAAGTGCTCACCAAAGATCTAGATAAGTTCCTTAGGGGGTCTAGCTTCCAAAATGGGGTCACTTGTGGGGGGTTTCCACTGTTTAGGCTCATCTGGGGCACTACAAATGGAACATGACCTCCATCAATGTTTGCATTCCAAAACGTTACTGCTTCTTTTCCAAGCCCTGCCGTGCACCCAAACAGTTTCCCCCCCCCACATATGGGGTATCAGCGTACTCAGGACAAATTGGACAACAAGTTTTGGGGTCCAATTTCCTTGGGAAAAATCAAAAATTTGGGACTAAAAAATCATTTTTGTGGAAAATTGTTTTTTTTTTTTTTTTCACACCCAGGCATTATAAACTTTTGTGAAACACTTTGGGGTTCAAAGTGCTCACAACAGATCTAGATAAGTTCCTTAGGGGGTCTAGTTTCCAAAATGGTGTCACTTGTGGGGGGTTTCCACTGTTTAGGCGTATCAGGGCTCTCCAAACACGACATGGCGTCCAATCTCAATTCCAGCCAATTTTAGTTTGAAAAAGTCAAACGGCGCTTCTTCCCTTACGAGCTCTGCCGTGTGCCCAAACAGTGGTTTTCCCCCATATATGGGGTATTGGCGTACTCAGGAGAAATTGCACAACAACTTTATCTGTCCATTTTCTCCTTTTACCCTTGTGAAAATAAAAAAAAGTTTGTAAAAGATAATTTTTGTGGCTAAAAAGTTAAATATTAATTTTTTCCATCCACATTGCTTCAGCTCCTGTGAAGCACCTGAAGGGTTAATAAACTTCTTGAATGTAGTTTTGAGTACCTTGAGGGGTGCAGTTTTTATAATGGTGTCACTTTTGGGTATTTTCTGCCATATAGACCCATCAAAGTGACTTCAAATGTGAGGTGGTCCCTAAAAAAATGGCTTTGTAAATTTTGTTATAAAAATGAGAAATCACTGGTCAACTTTTAACCCTTCTAATTTCCTAACAAAGAAAAATTTTGGTTCCAAAATTGTGCTGATGTAAAGTAGACATGTGGGAAATGTTATTTCTTAACTATTTTGTGTGACATATTTCTCTGTTTTAAGGGAAAAAAAATTCAAAGTTTGAAAATTGCAAAATTTTTAAAATTTTCGCCATATTTGCGTTTTTTTCAAAAATAAACGCAAGTTATATCGAAGAAATTTTACCACTAACATGAAGTACAATATGTCACGAGAAAACAATCTCAGAATCGCGAAGATCCGTTGAAGCGTTCCAGAGTTATAACCTCATAAAGAGACAGTGGTCAGAATTGTAAAAATTGGCCCGGTCATTAACGTGCAAACCACCCTTGGGGGTGAAGGGGTTAATCTTATTATCCTGGGTAGTGCATTCCAAAGAATTGATGCAGCACACGTGACATCTTGGAGACTGCAGTGTCTGTTTCAGATTATTGAGGATGTTAGTCTTGGGTCATTAGTGAAACGGAGGCCATGGGTAAGGAGTAGGCTGAGACGAGGTAGATGTAGGGTGGTGTTGAACCATGTAGCGCTTTGTAAGTGAGCGTAATTAAGTTGATCATGGACTCTGTAGCGAATGGACAGCCAGTGCAATTACTGGCACAGGGAAGAGGCATTAACGTAGAGGTTGGAAAGAAATATGATCCTGGCTTCTGCATTCAGGACAGCTTGGAGAAGGAAGAGTTTAGTAAGAGCGAGACCTATTAGTTGGAGAGTTGCAGTAGTCAAGATGAGAGTGAATAAGAGCAACAGTAAGAGTTTTTGCCAAGTCAAAGGTAAGAAAAGGTCGAATTCTAGAGATGTTTTTGAGGTGTTGGTGACATGAGTGAGCAAGTGATCGGATGTGGGAAGTGAAAGAAAGATCATTTAAATATGACTCCAAGACGGTGGGCATGTTGCTGGGGAGTAATGGTAGAAGCACACATGGAAAGGGCAACATCAGGCATAGGTACATTAGTGGAGGGCCGAAACACAGATTCAGTTTTAGATATGACAATGTTAGAGACAGCAGAAAGACAAACTCTAGTATTTTGTAGAAATGCGGAGCTGATATCAGGAGACGATGTGCATAATTGGGTGTCGTCAGCACAGAGATTGTACTAAAAAGCAAATCTACTGATGGTTTCTCCAATAGGGGCAGTATATAAGAAGAAGAGGAGGGGACCTAGGACTGATCTTTAAGGAACTCTGATGGTAAGGGGACGAGGAGAGGAACAGGAGCAAGCAAAAGATACAGTGAAGGAGGGGTCAGGTAGGAGGAGAACCAGCAGAGAACGGTATCTTTGAAACCGAAGTAATGCAGCATAGTGAGGATAAGCTGGTGATCCAAAGTGTTGAATGCCACAGAAAGATCCAGGAAAATCGGCAGGGAGTAGTAGCCATTAGATATAGCTGTTAGTAGATCATTAGAGACTTTAGTAAGGGCAGTTTCAGTAGAGTGTAAAGAGGGGAAGCCAAATTTTAAAGAGTTAAGAAGAGAGTTATCTGAGAGATATCGTATTAGACAGGAGTGGACCAAGCGTTCTGGAAGTTTAGAGATGAAGGGAAGATTAGAGACACCCCCTGCACAAGCACCTTCTCCTTAGCTCTCTCTAAATATATAGGAAGGTTTGATATTCGATCTATTACTAATTTAACTTGTAAACAAATACTGAGGTAAAAAAAACTTGCCAAATACTCAACATGTGCACATGGCCTTAGGCAGTGGACCTGTAGGTATTTTATGATATTAGCCTAATAATCAACAGTAATAGTTCTAAATTAAAGGAATAACTTGTACTAAAACATTTTTTTTACTTTTTTTTTAAAGGCATATATGAATACACTATATGGGTAGATAGGTCTTGAAAGATCATTTCATTAACAATTTTCCTGATCACAGCTTAATTCTGAGATTTGAAATCCTTTAGCTGGAAAAATGTGAGCTGTTAACACCCCTGCTGTCTGTAATTATTCCTTAAATATCATGTCATGCGACCGGTGAACCACATACAGTGGGCTGACTGATTTGGCGACTTTCTTCTAACTCTTTATCAAGGGTTTTAAGAAATGTTGTCAGTTAAACCTGAGGACATTGCTTTAGTAGGCTGAACTGAGAATGTACTTATGTTGGGCGACTGCCAAAGTCATTACAACTGTTGTAATTTTTCAAGCTGTAATTTTGTGGAATTTTGATGAGAAGAGTTTATGGAAGTTGGATTATCAAAGGACCTCAGGCTGTTGCTTGATACAAGAAAATTATTACAACCTCAGGCACTAAGCTCCTCTAATTTACAAGAAGGCAAAGAGTTGTCAAACATTTGTTTTAAAGGGAAAGAAGGCATAAATCAAAACATGGTATCAAGAAAGTGTTCAACCAACACAATCCAACACAATCTACACGTTAAATGAGTAAAATTGGCATGTCATAGCACATTGGTCAAGTTGGCATTAAAAGCCATAATGAGTGCAGTCTACTTGCAAGTATTTCTGTATGTCTCATGTCTTCTTTTATAAATGTGCATGCCAGGGAAAGTATTTGCTAACTACATGTTATAACATATATGAAATCCCAGAATAAAATTTCAAAGGAGATTATTACAGTGAGATCTTATAGCTTATCTAAAGGTTATTAACACATTCGCAGACAGTTTTCTGTTTCTTTCTGTAGAATTTAATCCATTATTGGTTTGTTTTGCTTCTTTTTTTAAACCATTAGAACGTTGATTTAGCATTTTGAGTTGGACTGATTTTCGTTCAATCAGATCGCACTCGGCCATTCGTGTCCATGGGGGAAAAATAAAAAAATAAAAATCGGACTGTACGTAGATGACAGAGTGCAGTCCAATTTTTAAGGACTGACAGAATGGAGGATATAGAGAATTTTTTTCTTATACATTCAAAAAAATTGGATCACACTCTGATCAAACTGTGATCAGTGTTTTAACAGCATGTGATTAGCATATTCGTCCCGATTTTATTGGATGAGAAAGAATCGGTCATGTGACCTTAGCCTAATAAATAGTCATCTTATGGTTCCAGGGCTAAATGTTTAAGCAGTTCACAGATAGTTTTTCTGTTAAATATTTCCATTTAAGAAAGTGCTATAACTGGAGACACAATATTGGTAATTATGCAGTTAAGATTTTTTTTTTCAATACATCAAAAGGTCAATACTATTAAGAATGCCATGTCTGTGTCTTAAACCAGGATGTGGTTTAATTTCTGCTATACATCAAGTTCCAGTATTGTATCAAAGGTGGAGCAGCAAAGATGTGATATCCAAGTGCCTCGTATACATGGTGGGGGTCCATCCGCTGTCCCTGTTCCCTGGGCAAGCATTACTTTCAACTGCATTGGTGAATGACTTGTTACCTATTGAGATTGTTTTGAAAACCAAGACTGGAGAAACTGGGCTTATGAAAGGCAACAGTTTGCCACTGAACACAATAGGGCTTGTTTTGCAAGCAATTTATCTTAACAAAATTAACATTTTCCATGCCAATATCCATGCAAAAAAAAAAAAGTCTGAACATATTCTAGGGTATGTTCACATTAGAATGATATTCTCCATATTATATGTCTGGATGTTCCAGCAGGAGAATCCAGGCATATATTATTACCAGAAAAGGGAGTGTAGTTTTACCAAACCTCATCCATATGCAGGGTCGTACTGGCCCACTGGAGAACCCGAGGGGGCCCTCCTGGTACCAGGGGAGCAGCAGCTGGAGCCAGGATCCTGTCCCCGCTGCTAAAGTGAAATGAATAAACACACCTACATGAATCTCATGAAAAGAGGTCATAAAGCAAAAACAAGAGCAAAACACCAAAAAAGGAGCTTTACACACAACCAAAACATTAAAAAGGTATGAATTTTATTAGAACAACAAGAAATTTAAAAGGCAGTAACCACAAAACACAAAAAGGGGTGAGAATACCCGGGCAGAAAAATACACTGTGCAGATTTTAGACCATTATGCACCTAAGGTATGAAGACAAGTGAATAATACACCAAGAAAAAATGCCAGGAGTTACACAGAGCTGAAAAATTTGTTACCATAAAAGGCCACACAGTGGTGACAATTATCAAGACACTATAATATATATAAGTAATACTCCAAGTGGAAAAAGGTAACAATAAGGCATATGTGTTCCTACCAGCAAGAAGTGTCTATGGGCACATTGTATATGAGCACATACAATAGACACATACTAACAGTAATCAAAGGAAATACATTGTACAAGTGCAAATAATGGTGATGGTCATAATATATACATGCACGTATGTTAAACACCTGTCAACAATAGTCAAAAGAAATAATGTGCAAATACAACATCATTAAATCAAACACAGTTAAGTAAAGGCATATTTACCAATAGTCAGAGCCTGGGGAACCTGTTATGAATGTGCTAGAGATGGTTTCTGAGCAGAGGCTCCCTCTGGTGGTTACAGACAGTACTGAACCTTTCAGCGAGGAATGGCAATCTGGGATCACGGACTTGTCTGATATAAGGGAGGCTCCCTCCCATGATGGTTGCCGGTGATCAATTGTTCTTGTCTCAATTGTGGTTCCTGGTTCATTTGGAAGTTTGCCGAGTCTTGCCTGCATCTTCTGCTATCAGATAAGATATTTTCTGCTTTTATTTTTGTGCTTGCTTTTTGCATTGTTCCCTGCACTTCTGTGGAGGTCAGCCAGGTCCCCTCCGGGGGCTTGTGCTCCTCTCAGTTTATCTGGAGCCACTGTTGTTTGTTCATTTGCTTTTTCCTGTTTTTTCAGTAGCTGCGGCTTAGTTTTGTTACACCAGAGAACTGATTTAGGTGGTAGAGATCGTGTGATCTCAGGTGTTTTTGTAATCAGAAGAGTTGGTATTTTTTAGGGTTTTTTTTGGATTGCAGTGAGTATCCTTTCCTGTACTTTTCTGTCTAGACAGATTGGGCCCCAGCGTTTGCTCATTCTATTTTCTGTCTGTGTCCGTGCTTCTTCTTGTCTAACCGCCATTACATGTTTGGGGGCTTCCTATTTTCTTTGGGGATCTGCTCCAGGGCAGATAGCTTTCATCTTTCTGCCTTTAGGTGTAGTTATCTCTCAGGCTGTGACGAGGCGTCTAGGATCAACGTAGGAATGCTCCACGGCTACCTCTAGTTGTGTGGTTAGTTCAGGTTACTGCAATCCAATAGGTTCCAGCCTCTCTGGTGTATTGTTTTTGCTTATTCTCCTCAGCTACCAAAACATAACAGGAACCCACCACACCCGATGCGCGTTTCGCAGGAAATGCTTCGTCCAGGGGTGGTTGGGTACTGGCCAGAAAGGGCATTTTATACAGAGAGGAGCCAATCATAGAAAGGTGACTCATTTAAGCTCCTCCCACTCTCCCGAGAAACTATCAGCCACAAAATCACCCGTTGTATTTTTTATTCTTACATAGTATTGAACATCACATAATATAACTATCTACTGAGACCAATGTTGAACGAGCTAAAGATGTGTCAGATATATGTGCGATCTCAAAATACGTGGACTCAAAATACACTCACTGAGAGGTGTGTAGTCAAGGCAACACGAATGCTAAGATGCCGGTAAGGGGTGCGTCACTACCGGAGACGTACTAATAAACGTCACATCTGGTCTTCGCTGACGTGACTTCCGGAAAGGTTACTAGCTATGTTAGTGTAACCATAGAGATCAAACACCCGGTTTCGCAATCGTCACTTCCGGTATTTGTCAGCCGAACGTCGGCGTCACGCTGTAAGTTACCATGTCAACCGCACAACAATCGTTCACATCACCCGTATCACTTGCAAAAAATATCTCATCCATTCACATCAATCAGTATTCGGAGGCAAAAAGGTCCCAGACATAATGAGATACAGCATCATAAAGTCCAAAAATTAACAGGTAAGTATCTCGGTACACTGAACCTGAAAAAGACTAAGAGAGCAATTTAGATGATAATACATACAGTGTCGCATACTGGGACATATAGTAACAAGCACTCTAAAATATCAAGATAATAAAGTGACAAGTGCATACTAAGGTGCATAATGGTAATAAAACCAAAAAGTGCTGATAATCAATATGTCACAAAGCCCAAGAAATCTCAAAAATACATAGATAACGGAAGAGATGGTTCATTCATATACATAGATAACAAAAGAGATGGTTCCTTCCAATAGGCATGGTCAAACAATAGATGAAACCAAATACAAACGGAGGTCCAACCAATCGGGAGAGAATCTATAATAGCCCTAAAGATAAAAAATTGATAAAAATAATAAAAAAATATTTAAACACAAGACCAGATAAAATGGTGTATTGTTCTCATTTGCACAAGGAAAGACTAGAAGCAATGGGATGAAACTGAATGGGAGGAGACACAGATTAGATATTAGAAAAAACTTTTTGACAGTTAGGGTGATCAATGAGTGGAACAGGCTGCCACAAGAGGTGGTGAGTTCTCCTTCAATGGAAGTCTTCAAACAGAGGCTGGATAGACATCTGTCTGGGATGATTTAGAGAATCCTGCTTTGAGCAGGGGGTTGGACCAGAAGGCCCAGGAGGTCCCTTCCAACTCTACCATTCTATGATTCTATGATTCTATGGTTCATAACAGCATCAAAAAATACTCCCTAAAGCAGGTTCATGACAGACCTATATACCAAAAGGGAGGAGTTGTTTATATACGTGGCAGAAGGACTATAGAAATAAACAAAACAGAACTCAGAGAATAAAGAGAAAGTTCTATGTAGGCAAAAAGGGGGCATAACTATTATGTTCGTTAAGACCTGATGGTGTAATGGTATCCAACTTGTAGATCCATTTTGCTTCTTTTTGAGCCAGAAGTCTTTTCCAATTGCCTCCTCTAGATCCAATAAAAACCCTATCGATGCCACATACTACCAATCCCTGTGGATCACAACCATGAGTGACCTTGAAATGTCATGGGATCGGTTTCAGTTTTTGATCATCATTTTCATAAGTGGCGTGTTCGATGTCTTGAACACGTTCCCGAACCCTTCTACGTAATTCGCGTGTGGTCATGCTGATATATATTAAACCACATAGGCATGTTGCGTGATACACAACTGCCTTTGTGTTACAGGAGATAGTATGAGTGATCTTATACATTATATTATTTTTAGAGTTAGTAAATTCCATAGTGCTACAAATATTAGCACACGCGACACACTAGCCACATTGTGTGCAGCCCCACTTGGGGCCCTTAGATCCAAAGATGTAATTAGAGGTATTGCCCCTATGGTAACTGTGGACTAATTGGTCCCTAAGGTTTTTGGACCTCCTAAAAGTAAGTGAAGGGGTCTGTCCAATACATTTGGATAATGTGAAATCCATCAAAAGTATGTGCCAATATTTGGAGATAATGCCTCTAACCTCATTACTCCTCGAATTGAAGTCCAAAATACAGCGTACCTGTTCCGTTTCTTTCTTGATTTTCTTCTGTTGTAATTCAGCTCTATCGCTTCCATAGGCCCTCTGATATGATCAACATATAGTATTTTTGCCATATCCACGATCTTTAAATCGCTTACACAAATCCAGTGCTTGTTTTTCAAACAAATCATTATTAGAACAAATTATTTTTGTACGTAGAAATTGTCCAGTTGGAATGTTCCTAATTAGATGCCGAGGATGCTGTGAAGAGGCATGTAATAAGGAATTAACAGACGTGCTTTTCCGAAACAGATCTGTATGGACGAAACCATTGTTGTCAACATTAATAAGAATATCTAAAAATTAAATCTTTTTACAATCACTTTTATAGGTCAGTTTAATATTTTGAGTTTGACATTGAGATAATTGAAGAATTCATCTAATTCACCCTGGGTACCTTGCCAGATCATTAGCACGTCGTCTATGTATCGCCACCAAGTGACGACCATATGACTCAACTTATGGGGCATAGTTATAAAAATCTCCCGCTCCCATAATCCAAGAAATAAGTTTGCATATGAGGGCACACAAGACGCCCCATAGCAGTACCCTGCGTTTGGAGGTAAAGGATTCTCGAAAAATGAAGAAGTTATGTGTAAGAACAAACTTCAATGCCTTGATGAGAAAATTACATAGATTAATATCAAGTCCGCTATTTTCGAGAAAAAAAGACGTCACTTCAATCCCATCCTGATGTCGGATTGAAGTATACAAAGACTCCACATCACAAGTAACTAGAGTCATACCTTCCTCAAGTTGGATCCCATCTAATTTCTTGAGGGTATCAGTTGTATCTTTCAGGAATGAGGGCAAAGTTTCAACCAGTGTTTTGAGATAGTGATCGATCAGTCTTGATATAGGGTCAGAGATGTTAATCCCTGACACAATGGGCCTACCTGGCGGTGTGGCTGGGTCCTTATGGATTTTCGGTAGCAAGTAAATACTTGCAATTTTTGGATCCTCAATCCACAGACCCTCCATCTGCTTGGGACTTAAAATGCCATACTCAACAGCCTCTTGTAATAAATCATGAAGCTCCATCCTATATTTGGACAATGGATTAAAGGTAAGTTTTTTATAGCAAAATGGATTTTTAAGTTGCCTTAACATTTCCTTCTCGTATGCCAATATAGACCACACCACCACATTGCCACCCTTATCAGATGGTTTAATAGTTACCTCTTTCAAATTTTGCAATTCCTTAAGAGCTCTTCTTTCATCTCAAATTAAATTATCCCTCATGATGGTTTCTGGGATATTTTGTATTTCTTGCATCACTAGTCGTACAAAAAGGTCAATTTCGGGGACAGTATTGATCTGCGGAAATTTTTTAGATCTACGGAGGAGATGCTTAGAATATTCAGAATTGGAGCCTCCTGCCTCCTCACTCAATTCCTCTAGAATCTGGAGTGCTTCTGCTTCCGCTTCTGTTGGAAACAAATAATTATTGGACTGATGGTAATACATTCTCTCATATATTAATTTTCTAGCAAAAAGTTGTAAGTCTTTGCAAATGGAGAAATGATCAGGAGCAGAAGAGGGAGAGAAAGTGAGGCCTTTACTTAAGAGATATTTGGGCCTGTGATAGTACCACATCAGAGAGGTTAATTACCTTCATGGCAGTATTGTCAGATGCCTCATTACCATCAAGGTTAGTGCCCTTTCGTCTCCTTGTATTGTATCTCGAGTAGCGATTCCATTTCTTCTTGGATTGAACCTCAAATGGTATCCACCATCATTATTTGATGACGTTATAGATGTCCCTGCACTTGAAGCACTAGTAGATTATGACATAGATGCTTCTTTGTTAGAAACATCTCTATGACTCCATTTATATACTTTGTTCTCCATTTTATCCTGTAGGTCTCTCTGGAATTTCTTGTTTTTGGTTAGAGAATATCCTCCCATTCGTCACAGCAGTTATTTATTTCTTTTTAAAAAACCTCAAATTCTTCCTGAGAGAATTCTTTCTGTGACTTCTTAAAAATCTCATATGTAGGAACACATATGCCTTATTGTTACCTTTTTCCACTTGGAGTGTTACATATATATATTATAGTGTCTTGATAATTGTCACCACTGTGTGGCCTTTTATGGTAACAAATTTTTCAGCTCTATGTGTTCCTCCTGGAATTTTTTCTTGGTGTGTTATTCACTTGTCTTCATACCTTTGGTGCATAATGGTCTAAAATCTGCACAGTGTATTTTTCTGCCCGGGTATTCCCACCCCTTTTTGTGTTTTGTGGTTACTGCCTTTTTAAATTTCTTGTTCCAATAAAATTTATACCTTTTTAATATTTTGGTTGTGTGTAAAGCTCCTTTTTTTGATGTTTTGTTTTTAAAGTGAAATGAATATTCATGGGCGTGGAGAGGAGTGTATACCATTTCACTTTAATAGCGGGCAGTGTTAGCCACAGGCTGAGGCTAACATTGCCCGCATGTAAAGCTGGTGCGGCTGCATCGGTGCCCCGGAGGTGGGCCCCTGAACGGCAGTTCACCCTGAGGGCAATCGGCAAGCAGTGAGCGATCCCTGCAGCTTGGCAGTGGAGCTGCAGGGATCCGATGGCGTCCTGCTTCCTGCCCGGCACTGCCTGAGACAGCGAGGCTGGATGATGTCATCATTCAGTGCGCTGTTTCAGACAGAAAGCTGGCATCGAGGAAGAGGATGTGCAGTGGCTGAAGGGAAAGTGCGGTGAGGTGAGTGGTGCTGTGTCTGTCTGTCTGCCTGCGTGTGTGTATGTGGTGCGGTGCTTTGTGAGAGAGTGGTGCGGTGCTGTGTGTGTATGTAGTGCAGTGCTTTGTGTCTGTGTGAGTGAGAGTGCGGCGGTGCTGTGTGTGTGCTGCTATGTGTGTGTATTGGAGATGTATGTATTGGAGATTGGCAATGATGGGGGTGGTGGGGGAAGGACAATGGGGTGGTGGGGAAGGAGGCAATGATGGAGGTAGTGAAATAGGCAATGATGGTTGTGGTGGTGGGGGGAGGCAATGATGGAGGTGTTGGAATGTTCAATGATGGGGGTGGTGGGGGAAGGCAATGATGGTTGTGGTGTAAAGGACAATGATGGTGGTGGTGGGGAGGCAATGATGGAGGTGTTGAAATGGCCAATGATGAGGGTGGTGGGGGAGAAAGCAATGATGGTTGTGATATAAAGGACAATGATGTTAGTGGTGGAAAGGACAATGATGGTGGTGGGGGGAGGCAATGATGGAGGTGTTGAAATGGGCAATTATGAGAGTGGTGGGGAGAGAGCAAAGATGGTTGTGGTGTAAAGGACAATGATGGTAGTGGTGGAAAGGACAATGGTGGGAGAGGAGGCATTGATTGAGGTGAGGAATGGGCATTGATGGGGGTTGTGGGGGAGAAAGCAATGATGGAGGTGGTGGAATGGGCATTGATGGGGGTTGTGGGGGAGAAAGCAATGATGGAGGTGGTGGAAAGGGTAATGATAAGGGTTGTGGGGGAGAACAATGATGGAGGTGGAGAGGGGCTGCATTATACTTTATGGGGGGCTGCAATATATTCTGTGGGGGGACTGCATTATTCTCTCAGGGACTACATTATATTCTGGGGGCTACTCATACTATATGATGGGGCAGCATTATGCTCTATGAGGGGTCTACAGTATACTCTATGGGTGGACTGCATTATATTCTGTAGTGGGGCTGCATTATTCTCTCAGGGGACTACATCATACTATATGAGGGGGCAGCATTACGCCCTATGAAAGGGCTACAATATATTCTATGGTGGGGACTGTGTTATACCTTATGAGGGGGTTGCATTATATTTTGTGGGGTGCTACAGTCATGGCCAAAAGTTTTGAGAATGACACAAATATTATATTTTCACATGATCTGCTGCCCTCTGGTTTTTATGTGTGTTTGACAGATGTTTTTATCACAGACAGAAATATAATAATTGCAAACATATGAGTAACAAAAGCTTATATTGACAGTTAGAATGAGTTAATGCAGCAAGTCAATATTTGCAGTGTTGACCCTTCTTCTTCAGGACCTCTGCAATTCTCCCTGGCATGCTCTCAATCAACTTCTGCACCAAATCCTGACTGATAGCAGTCCATTCTTGCACAATCAATGCTTTCATTTTGTCAGAATTTTTAGTTTTTTGTTTGTCCATCCGTCTCTTGATGATTGACCACAAGTTCTCAATGGGATTAAGATCTGGCGAGTTTTCAGGCCATGGACCCAAAATCTCTATGTTTTGTTCCCTGAGCCATTTAGTTATCACCTTTGCTTTATGGCAAGGTGCTCCATCATGCTGGAAAAGGCATTGTTGATCGCCAAACTGCTCTTGGAGGGTTGGGAGAAGTTGCTCTTGGAGGACATTCTGGTACCATTCTTTATTCATGGACTGTGTTTTTAGGCAAGACTGTGAGAGAGCCGATTCCCTTGGCTGAGAAGCAACCCCACACATGAATGGTTTCAGGATGCTTAACAGTTGGCATGAGACAAGACTGGTGGTAGCGCTCACCTTGTCTTTTCCGAATGAGGCGTTTTCCTGATGTCCCAAACAATCGAAAATGGGATTCATCAGAGAAAATAACTTTACCCCAGTCCTCAGCAGTCCACTGCCTGTACCTTTTGCAGAATATCAGTCTGTCCATGATGTTTTTTCTGGAGAAGTGGCTTCTTTGCTGCCCTCCTTGAGACCAGGCCTTGCTCCAAGAGTCTCCGCCTCACAGTGTGTGCAGATGCACTCACACCTGCCTGCTGCCATTCCTGAGCAAGCTCTGCACTGCTGGTAGCCCGATCCCGCAGCTGAAACACTTTTAAGAGACGGTCCTGGCGCTTGCTGGTCTTTCTTGGGCACCTGGAGCCTTTTTGGCAACAATGGAACCTCTCTCCTTGAAGTTCTTGATGATGCGATAGATTGTTGACTGAGGTGCAATCTTTCTAGCTGCGATACTCTTCCCTGTTAGGCCATTTTTGTGCATTGCAATGATGACTGCACGTGTTTCTTTAGAGATAACCATGGTTAACAGAAGAGAAAGTCTTAATTACTTACCGTTAACGGTATTTTTCGAAGTCCATGACAGCACTACAGAGAGAGGGGATCCGCCCCTTAGGAACAGGAAACCTACAGATACAAAAAGGGCGGCACCTCTCCCACGCATCAGTTGGATTACAGAGCATAAGAGGACTACCAAGGTTAAATGGTATACAGCAAAAAATTTATGCATCACACAGTAACATTAATCAATTATTTATTACATGTGGACTATATAAGAGGAAGAAGTGCACATAGAACACGGGTGGGAATGTAAGGGTGCTGTCATGGACTTCGAAAAATACCGTTAACGGTAAGTAACTAAGACTTTATTCGAACGTCCATGACAGCACTACAGAGAGTAAATTAACTACTTAGGGAGGGACTACAGCCTGCAGCACCCTTAGTCCAAAAGAAAGGTCTGAGGAAGCACCCAAATCTAACCTATAATGAGTGTAAAACGTGTGTGGAAAAGACCACGTAGCTGCCTTACATATCTGGTCAATGGAGACTTCTGCCCTCTCTGCCCATGAAGTCGCCACGGCTCGGGTGGAATGCGCCCTTAGCCTCTCAGGTGCCGGCTTGCTCCTCGAGGTGTATGCCAGAGAAATTGCTTCCCTAATCCATCTGGCCAATGAGCTTTTTGTTATTCTACGGCCTTTGTTAATTCCCTGAAAAGAGACAAACAATGCATTGTCCCTTTTCCAGGGATCAGTGACTGCCAAATATTGCAGGAGACATCTTCTAACATCTAGAGTATGGAGTTTTATCTTTTTTTGATTAGATGGATTAGGGATGAACGAAGGGAGAACAATTTCCTGTGTTCTGTGGAAAGCGGAAGACACCTTAGGTAGGTATGCCGGATCAGGTCTAAGTATTATTCTGTCATTCAGGACCCGAGTGTAAGGAGACAGTCTAGATAGTGCCTGGATGTCACTTACCCTCCTAGCCGAAGTTAATGCTACCAGGAATGCGGTTTTAAGGGAAAGAATTTTTATTGATGCTGCTGATATAGGTTCAAAAGGGGGCTCTGTTAAAGCAGTGAGAACAAGGTTCAAATCCCATGGCATGATTCTGTTCTTCACTATGGGTCTCGATCTACCCGCAGTTTTAATGAATCTACTGACCCAGTAATTATTGGCGATGTTGCAACTGAAGAGTGCCCCCAAAGCTGAAACTTGCACCTTAAGGGTGCTTGTGGAGAGACCTAAGTCCAGACCCTTTTGTAGGAATTCTAGAATCTGGGTTATCGGTGTTGGGTCCCCCGCTACCACCCCCGAGCTCTGGAGAAATTTTTTCCAAGTCCTAGCGTAGATTCTAGTTGTAACCTCTTTTCTGCTCTTAAGGAGAGTATTAATTACATTAGCAGAAAACCCCTTATCTCTCAGCAGCGACCGTTCAAAATCCACGCCGTCAGGTGGAGGCCCGCTACTCGAGGATGGTAGACTGGACCCTTGGAGAGCAGATCGGGAATATCCGGCAGGACCCACGGGTCGGCTATCGACATGTTCCTGAGACATGAAAACCATGCCCTCCTGGGCCAGAAGGGAGCAACTACTATTACCCTCGCCCTGTCTTTCCTGACCTTCCTCAATACTAGGGGGAGTAAGGACAAAGGAGGGAAGGCGTATGCTAGATTGAAATCCCACTTTAATAGAAGAGCGTCCACTGCCAGAGGGCGTTCTTTGGGATTCAGAGAGCAGAACCGTCTCACTTTCCTGTTGCTTTTGGTAGCAAAGAGATCTATCTCCGGTTGACCCCATTTCTGCACAATCAGGTCGAAGATGGAAGTCTTTAACGACCACTCTCCTTGACTCAGGAGATTGCGGCTTAAGAAGTCCGCCTTGGTATTTTCTTCTCCCCTTATATGTAGAGCCGTTAGAGAAAGAAAGTGTCGTTCTGCTATCTGGAGTAGGCGCCTTGCCACTTCCATGAGAGGACCTGTCATGGGTGTATCGCCACGAGGATCGTCGCGATTACACACTCTGACTTCTCACAGCTGAGTTGCTGTTTCTTTGTGTTTGGTAATGAGGGAGTTAATTTTACCTAGCTCTTTGCTAAGACTAGGTCCAGCCTCGCCCGGCTGCTTTTGATTATGTTCTAATTAGATTCCTTCATATACCTGCCAGTCTGCTTGTTAGATGCCGGTGAAAGCATTCATGTAGTCTAGCAGACTGGATCGGTTCTGAGAATATTTAAGCTAAGAGCTCCTTAGTTGTTTTTACTCTTATAGCTTATAGTTTATCTCTGAGACCTTAGGTGTTCCTACTGTGTGTGAGTGTTGTATGTAAGACTTTATTTACTTTATTTCTTGTCTTTCTTGTATGTCTTTCTGTTCATTAACCGTTACCTATTCATTCCCTTTGGTGGTAATCAGGGTCCTTCTTAGGACTAGATTACAGTTGGCAGGGATTGATAGGAGACAGGGTTTACGCTGGTGGCCTGGACCTCTGTACCTTTAACAGTACCTCCAGGTAGAGGGATTAGTTAGGACCCCAGTTTAGGGTCAGCATAGACCCCGGTCACCCTCTAGCCGGAGACAGCGTATAACGGATTCCGTATTGACCCACTGGACATTCTGTCAGGTAATTCTATGTTATCATATATCTATGCGCATGTTATATAGTATGTTGCCCTTTTGATATAGATTACTGACATCACATATATATATATATATCTGCTATACAGCGTGACATTTTCACCGGCCCATACTAAAGATTCTCCCCAGCTGTCATGGATCCAGTAGCCCAGCTGGCCCGGCAGTTGCAGGGGTTGTCCATGGAGTTTGCAGACATTAAGTCCAAGGTTTTGTCCCCCCGGAGCAAACCAGATCTGAACCTAAGGTTGCTCTCCCGGACAGGTTCACTGGTGGGCGGGACAAATTTTTTACTTTCCGGGAGGCATGTAAATTGTACTTTCGGCTGCGGCCTCGGTCATCTGGGAGTGAAGAGCAGAGGGTGGGAATTGTTATTTCACTCTTACAAGGGGACCCTCAATCTTGGGCGTTCTCTATTCCTCCAGGCTCCCCAGATCTCCAGTCAGTGGATCGATTTTTTACTGCCCTGGGTCTGGTATATGATGATCCGGATCGAGTTTCCCTTGCTGAAGCAAAGTTACGTAAAATACGGCAAGGAAATCGTCCAGCGGAGGAATATTCTTCTGAGTTCCGTAGATGGGCAACAGATACTCAGTGGAATGACCCAGCTCTTAGGAGCCAGTTTTGTCAAGGGTTGTCTGACAAATTAAAGGATGTGTTGGCTCAGTATGATTCTCCTCCATCACTGGAGGCTGCTATGGCCCTCGCTATTCGCATTGATAGACGAATTCGGGGAAGACGCGAGGTAACTCCGCCTCCCATGATGACTCCACCTACTACTAAAGTCCCTTATACTGAGGTTCCCCTGGTCTGTTCTGAGGAACCCATGCAGTTGGGAGGGACATCTTTTTGTAGGAGGGAATCGGCGGTGCGCCGCAAGACTAGAAGGTGTTTCTTTTGCGGGAGAGAGGGACATTTTGTTGGGGGGTGTCCATCCCGGGCCTCTTTGAGCAAAGGAGTTAACCTGGGAGTGTGTATTTCGTCCCCAAATCCCTCTCAGTTTCTCGTGCCTGCGGAGGTGGTGATTGGTACTAGAACTGAGAGGATTTCTGTTTTTCTTGATAGTGGGTCCGGGGCTAATCTGGTGGACGCTCGGTTTGCCCAGGTGCATGGTATGCAACTGAGTGTATTGGCCAAACCGGTCCCTATAGTCTCTATTGATTCTAGACCTCTCGGTCAAGGTAGCTTGGTACAAGCTGTTCATAACATAGATCTTCGAGTAGGGGCAATACATAAAGAGCAATTGTCTTGTTATGTGTTGGAGGGTCTACCTACTCCTATTGTGTTGGGACTTCCTTGGTTGGCTAAACATAACCCAGTGATTGATTGGCAATCCAGAAAGATAAGCCAGTGGGGTGAATTTTGCAGGAATAACTGCATGAGCACGGTCATCGGTGCGGTTGTGCCTAGGACTTTGTCTCCTTTTCTGGAGGACTTTGGGGAGATGTTCTCAGAGGAGGGGTGTAAAGAGTTATCTCCTCATCGCGCATATGACTGCTCAATAAAGTTGCTTCCTGATGCCTTATCTCGTACTTTCCCAGGGGCCGGGAAGACGGATGATCCGGTTCCTATTCCTCAGGAGGGAGTTGTAGTGTCAGCTGTATGCTCTGAGCTTGAGGGGAGGTATTGGGGGCTCAGGGGGACGCCCCTGTGGGACTTCCAGGGAGACTGATAGTTCCAGATCGGTTAAGACTGAAGGTTACGGGGAACCGTTACAAACGGATGGCTGATAGGGGGAGAGTTTCTGGTCTAGATCTGAAGGTGAACGATCTGGTTTGGTTGTCTACCAGGAATATAAAACTTAAAGTTTCCTCCTGGAGGTTGGGTCCCAGATTCATCGGGCCGTACAGGACCAGTTCCATAATTAATCCTGTGGCATTTCGTCTGGACCTCCCTCCTACGTTTAAAATTCATAATGTGTTTCACAAGTCATTACTTAAAAAGTATGTGGCACCAGTCATACCGTCACCTCTACCTCTCCTTCAGTGGTGGTCAATGATAACGTGGAATTTCATGGGTCGAAAATCATTGACTCACGTCTCAGTCGCCGAGCCCTTCAGTACTTGGTTCATTGGAGGGGGTATGGTCCTGAGGAGAGGACGTGGGTCCCTGCGTCTGATGTTAACGCAGATCGATTGGTTCGGACCTTTCACACAACTCACCCGGGCAGACCTGGCCCTGAGGGTCCGGAGTCCCCTCGTAGAGGGGGGGGTACTGTCATGGGTGTATCGCCACGAGGATCGTCGCGATTACACACTCTGACTTCTCACAGCTGAGTTGCTGTTTCTTTGTGTTTGGTAATGAGGGAGTTAATTTTACCTAGCTCTTTGCTAAGACTAGGTCCAGCCTCGCCCGGCTGCTTTTGATTATGTTCTAATTAGATTCCTTCATATACCTGCCAGTCTGCTTGTTAGATGCCGGTGAAAGCATTCATGTAGTCTAGCAGACTGGATCGGTTCTGAGAATATTTAACCTAAGAGCTCCTTAGTTGTTTTTACTCTTACAGCTTATAGTTTATCTCTGAGACCTTAGGTGTTCCTACTGTGTGTGAGTGTTGTATGTAAGACTTTATTTACTTTATTTCTTGTCTTTCTTGTATGTCTTTCTGTTCATTAACCGTTACCTATTCATTCCCTTTGGTGGTAATCAGGGTCCTTCTTAGGACTAGATTACAGTTGGCAGGGATTGATAGGAGACAGGGTTTACGCTGGTGGCCTGGACCTCTGTACCTTTAACAGTACCTCCAGGTAGAGGGATTAGTTAGGACCCCAGTTTAGGGTCAGCATAGACCCCGGTCACCCTCTAGCCGGAGACAGCGTATAACGGATTCCGTATTGACCCACTGGACATTCTGTCAGGTAATTCTATGTTATCATATATCTATGCGCATGTTATATAGTATGTTGCCCTTTTGATATAGATTACTGACATAACATATATATATATCTGTTATACAGCGTGACAGGACCGGAACGAGTAAAACCCTGGTGGTTGACGTAAGCGACTGTGACACGATTGTCGGAGAGCACTCGAACGTGGTGACCCTGTAGATAGACAAGGAGCTTTTTAATCGCTAGCTCTACCGCCGTTAACTCCTTCCAGCTCCCATAAGCCCTGAACCATAATGTCCCCCATATGAGCACCCACCAGAGGGGCTTGCATCTGTCGTGACTATCCGGGATATTTCATATTCCCAGGGAACCCCCTTAGACAGGTTCGTCTCCTCCTTCCACCAATCCAGGGATCTTATAGTAGTCTGGGACAAGGATAGCTGGCCTTCTAGGTAACCACCTAGAAAATTTTGATACAACAAGACCTCAGCTTGCAGCGTCCTTGTGTGAAATTGAGCCCACTGAACCGCGGGGATACAGGACGAGAGGGAGCCCAAAAGAGACATGGCCTTCCTAAGAGACATGGAGGGGTTATTGGAAGCGTTTAGGACCTGGTACCGTAAGCGAATCAACTTGTCTGAGGGTAAACTACAGTTCTGATTCCGTGAATCCAGAATTAGCCCTAGAAACTGCTGGACCCTCATCGGATTCAAACGAGACTTTTTGGTATTTATTAGCCATCCCAGCCTCTCTAAGGTAGATATTGCTCTTTGCAGTTGCTCTAGGCAACGCTCTGCTGTCTTTCCAATGATAAGAAAGTCGTCGAGGTAGGGGACTATAAGCATATTGGATTCACGTAAGTGGGCCATGACCTCCGACATAACTTTAGTGAACACTCGTGGGGCAACCGCCAAGCCAAAAGGAAGGGCGCTATATTGAAAATGTCGCAGCGATTCCCCCATCTGGATTGCTACTCTGAGGAAACGCTGATGCTCCACATGGATCGGTACGTGGTAATAAGCGTCTTTCTGATCTAACACCACCATAAAGCAATTTTCAAACAGAAGCTTTATTGCTGAGCTGACCGTTTCCATTTTAAATGGGTGAATAACCAGGAATTTATTGAGGGCTTTCAAATTAATAACTGTTCTAAAAGAACCGTCCGGTTTACGGATCAAAAACAGAGGGGAGTAAAACCCTTTACCCCGCTCTGCTTCCGGCACCTCCACTAAGACTTTCTTAGCGCAAAGCTCCTGAACTTCCAACTCCAGAGCGGCCTGCTCCGATGGGGATGACCTGAGGGGGGTAATTTTAAAGTTATCCCGAGGTACCGAGGAGATTCTAACCGCAGCCCTGTAGCTATGAGTTTAAGGATACAGCTACTGCTTGAGATTTCCGACCAGGCCGGGTAGAAGGCCCTCAATCTGCCTCCTACCGGCATCGCTAGTCATTGCGAGGGTTTTTTTGGTTTCCCTAGGCCGACCTCTAAACATAAACCCTGTACCTCTTCGCCTCTTTTCATCCCATTTGGCTCACTCCCTGGACGACCTTCTGCGGCTGAACCTCCTTCTGCTGAAAGGTCTTAATATAGGAAGGGGTCGATAGACTGGGAAACTTTTTCTTGTCATCCCTGCCTTTTCCAAAAGTTCGTCCAGGATCGGGCCAAAAAGATATTCGCCGTCACACGGAATGGAGCAGAGGCGAGATCTGGCTTGAATATCGCCCGGCCAACATTTCAGCCACAACGCCCTTCGTGCTGCATTAGACAGACCTGCCGCTCTGGCAGCCATTCTTACTGAGTCCGCTGAGGAATCAGCCAGGAAAGCCGCCGCGTTCTGAATTATCGGCAATGTCTTCCGAATTGACCCCCTAGAGGTTCCATCTGCTAACTGGGACGCTAATTGGTCTAGCCAGACCATCATTGATCTGGCTGTACAAGTGGCTGCAACCGCTGGCCTCAGGGCACCTGCCGACATCTCCCATGTCCCTTTCAAGAAGGAGTCTGCCTTCTTGTCTAGTGGATCTTTCAAAGACCCCATATCATCGAATGGGATGGAGGATTTTTTGGAAGCCTTCGCCACTGCTGCATCCAGCTTCGGGGCCTTATCCCATCTACCTGTCAAGGGCTCTTCAAAGGGATATCTCCGTTTAAACGCTTGGGGTAAGGAGCCTCTTTTTTCTGGCTTCTTCCACTCTCTGTCTATAAGGCCTTGGATGCTACTGTTTAGTGGAAAGGATCTGCGTTTTTTTGGATCTAGACCACCGAACATCAGATCCTGTACTGAGAGTTCTGGTCTCGCCTCCTCTACCCCCATTGTGGACCTAACTGATTTGACAAGTTTGTCCATCTGGTCCAAGGGAAAACAAAATCGAGTAGCGTCTTCTGTAGAAGAAGAGGAAGAAGCCGAAGTGGAAGGCGAGGAGGGTCCTGAAACAACTTCATCCTTGTCCTGGGCGGCAGGTGAATCTGAATCAGACAAAACTGGCACAGTTCTACGCCTGGAAGATTCTCCGTGTCTTAAGGACGCTTTCATCTCCGCTCTTATTATCTCCTTCAGGCTTTCGGTGAAATCTGGAGTCTCCTCCGCTATCTAAAAAGGGAAGGGGCATAGGGGGGGTTACTATCTCATCCCAGGCCCCTGCCCTTCCCCCTTTAATGCCCTACCGTCCGTTGCGTGCACGGCTGGCATAACCTTTTAGGGCAAGCGTCAGGCAGAGGGCAAGCACAAAAGGCACATTCCCTGTGCTTGCTTTTCACCGAACACTTCTTCCCCTAGTAACGGAACACAGAATGGGGGAAAACTGCATTACTGGGTATTCTAAGTTTGACGATCTCTTACCCAGTCCATACAGCCGTAGGTACCGGATCACGGGGAGGGGTCTTTTTCCCAGCTGCGGAACTTCTGCGGCTGGCGCCCCTGGCCATTGAAGAGGAGTGCTCTGTCTGCTGCTGCTGCTGGCTCTCCTGTTGCACCGAGGGAGCTTCTGCAGTGTCCATCTCAGAAAATGAGGCAGAAGTGCTTTACCTCCTTCCTAGGCTCATTATATCCTCCCCCGGATATCCGGGTCAGCAGGTGTGGCCAGGGGTCCACCCCTCCTGCTCCCCGCCCCACAGCCCCCCTGCACCTCCCCGCTGTCCCCACAGCAGGCGCCGCCCCATGTATGATGCAGCCGCCAAAAATTTCAAAAACGCCGGCCGGTGTCTCACTTCCGGTTCCGGCGGTGGAGACTCCGCCCCCTTTCTCAGCGCTCCCACAGGGGATCCCACAGACCCAGCCGCATCGTCGCAGGCAAGTAAAGTCTACCGCCGCATCGCCCCCCAGCAGGGACGCGAGCGGGAGATCTCAAAAAGTCCCAGCCGCGCCGCCGCAGTAGCGGCGCGCGGCGAAAACTTCAAAAAAACCCCGCCGCGCCGTCCATAGCAGTGACGCGCGGCGGGAAATTCAAAACAGCCCGCCGCGCCGTCCATAGTAGCGACGCGCAGCGGGAAATTCAAAATACCCCCGCCGCGCCGTCCATAGCAGTGACGCGCGGCTGGAAATTCAAATTTCAAAAAAAAATTTTTATATTTTTTTATTTTTTAAATTCCACGGCTGCACTACCTTAGCCGGCCCCCACCATGACAGGACCGCAGGAGAAGACAGGGAGCAGGCACCGGGACCAGGGAGAGGGGGGGATACTTACCTACCGGCGCTGGCTGGGAGACAGGGATCCTCTGGATACTGCTCCACCTGCTCCGCACACTGTCGTGGAATCCTACCCGGACCCACCGTGGCGCTTCCAGGGGCTCCGCACCGGCCGAGGTAGGAGATCCCCCCCGCTACCTGGGTCGACCGGCCGGCCTGGGTCCTCCTGAAGATCTTCATCTGTAGGAAACCCGTCCTTCAGGAACAGGAAACCAACTGATGCGTGGGAGAGGTGCCGCCCTTTTTGTATCTGTAGGTTTCCTGTTCCTAAGGGCGGATCCCCTCTCTCTGTAGTGCTGTCATGGACGTTCGAATAAACAATGATGCAAAGCACCAGCCTCCTTTTAAAGTGTCCAGTGGTGTCATTCTTACTTAATCATGACAGATTGATCTCCAGCCATGTCCTCATCAACACCCACACCTGTGTTAATGGAGCAATCATTGAAAAGAGGTTAGCTGGTCCTTTTAAGGCAGAGCTGCAATGATGTTGAAATGTGTTTTGGGGGATAAAGTTCATTTTCTAGCCAAATATTGACTTTGCAAGTAATTGCTGTTAAGCTGATCACTCTTTATAACATTCTGGAGTATATGCAAATTGCCATTAGAAAAAGTGAAGCAGTAGACTTTGTAAAAATTAATATTTGTGTCATTCTCAAAACTTTTGTCCATGACTGTACATTATATTCTATGAGAGGGCTACATTATATTCTATGAGGGGGCTACCCCAACCCCTGCTACATAATTAAGACGTGTACTATCTTATATTATACCCTGATGTTAGCGTGTTATATTGCACAATTGGTGGTCTTGTATTTATTTCTATGTAGCTACATAGTGAACCTCAAGAATGATTTTCTCTGGTGGGCCCAAGGTGCTCCAGTCCGACGCTGTCTATATGCTGTGTAAAAACAGTGTGAAAATTGATGTGGGTGTGGATTTTAAAAGGAATCTGTCATCAGGTTTCCCACTGTTAAAAATTTGCACCATGGCTTGTGCCATCTAATCAACTTCCTAACAATCCATACTTTACATCCCCAGATCAAAGATTAGCCAGATTAGCGTGATGACTCATGCATGATAATCGTGCCACTCATTGCTCATTAGCTTACAGCAAGATTGAGCTTCTGATATCATTTTTAGAAATATGCTCTACTACAGAGATGTTGTTCAGATGCTGACCAAATGCACAAAATGTGGTAACAGTTGAGCAGCAGGAAACTGGAGGACAGATTCCCTCTAAAGAAAAAAAATATGATAAATGGTTAAAATTGCAAAGAGCTTCTAAAAAGAAGCAACTTTACAATATGTTTGCTGTTAAAATTCCTATCCATTCTTCAAGAACAGTGGGATTTTTAATTCTATGGTTTACTGTCCATTGCCTAAGTTACTGCCCATTTCTGCAGTCAATCATTGATGGCCGATCTCCTAGGCGAAGAGCACTACATTTGCACACTTTGCTATAGAGCTAGCAAGCGCTGCTTTGAATCTGACCGGATTACTGGATTGGATAGCGCTCAGTTCGAGCTCAACCAGGGCCGGACTGGCCATCTAGCAATTCTGGCAAATATCAGAAGGGCCTGTCTGGCTGTGGGCTGCCTTGTCTGCTACGTTGTTAGTAGAATCTCTGTTCTCAGGACACCCATACTGTTAAGAGTTGTGACGGAGAACAAAGTTGCTGACTCTGTCACTTACCCCAGCAGGCCATGGGTATCATTAGAAATACTGGTCTTGTAGTGAATCTTACTTTCCTTCATCCAGGGTAATATTAGTATATATCCCATCTGGGGCTCGGCAAAGTGTACAGCATGAGCCTGTGTGATTTCAAATGCCAGGGCTGAATTTCAGCACCAGTTCGTACCTGGGCTCAACTGTCAATGATCCAGAGAGCACTTTGCCCCCCAGCCGGCAAGCAGGAAGCTGGGGAGTAGTGAGCTCCTGAAGCCACT
>JARQOD010000001.1:612239795-612347051 GCA_033576555.1 Oophaga sylvatica
GACAGTGAAGAAAGGACAGCACTAGTATGCAACGATGTTGTCTTTTTTTACATTGACTTCAATGATCTGCAGTTTAAAATCAGCCGTCTCAGTTTTTATTTGAGTGCCAAAACTATGCATCTGGAAAAGTCCAAAGAAACCAGAGTATGTGTCATACCTTAGTTTCCACAAAGTACCCCCTTTCTATTCTGACAGCTTTACACCCCCTTGCGTTTTCTCAAACGGATCCATTGGGTAGTCACCTAGTTTTGTAAGAACATAAAGGAATTCCCATAGGTACTAATCACTTGTTGGTTGCTTTGCCTTCATTATGCAGTTCCAACTCATGCAAAAGTATCTAAATTGGACTGAGGTGAGGTGATTGTGGAGGCCAAGTCATCTGACACATCACTCCACCCCTTCTCTTTCTTGGTCACATAGCCCTTACATAACCTGGAGGTATGTTTCGGGTGATTAACCTGTTGCAACACAAATGATGGGGCCACCAAGTGCAATCCAGATGAGAGGATATGTCATTGCAGAATGCTATGGTAGACATGTGGAGTAAGTGTGCACTGAATTTGGAATTCAACTCGACCTCCATGCTTCATGGTGAGCACCACAAATTTGGGAGACAATCTGCTCACATTTTCTGCATCTGACAAATACATAGCAGTTGGTATCAAAGATCTCATATTTTGATACATCAGACCATAGAACAGAATTTCTCTGATCCAATGTCCAGACCTCGAGTTCCTTGGCCCAAACCAGTCTTTTCTTTTCTGTGGTCCTCAGTAGTGGCTTATTTGCAGCAATTTAACCATAAAGGCTTGCTTCTCGCAGTCTCCTCTGAACAGTGAATTTTGAAGTGTGTCTGCTTCTTGATGTCTGTAGATCCTTTATGAGGGCTGTTATCTGAGATGCTGTCAATTTGAGGTTTCCGAGGCTGCTAACTCTGATAAACTAATCCTCTCCAACAAAGGTAATTCTTGGTCTTCCATTCCTGGAGTAGTCCTCATGAGAGCCAGTTTCATGTTAGTGATTGATGGTATTCATGACTGTGTTTGAGGATAACGAAGGTTTTAGTAATTTTCCGAACTGACTGACCTTCATATCTTAAAATAATAATGGACTGTTATATCTCTTTAGTTGAGTGGTTCTTGCTATATTCTGGCTTAGAACAGTTGTGGAATAGGACTCAGCAATGGAAAAATCTGTTTAATATAACTGCCACTGCAAAATATACCCGATGGTAGCAAAGACATTCTAAATGCCGGTGATTCCACAAACTAACTCTTGTCAAGACTTACATGTTCATTGTAAGTCATTCAGATGTGTAAAGATGTTATCTGAGTGAATTGGGAGAACACTGAGGAATCTAAGGTTTAAAACACATTTGGTTTTATTTTACACGTGTGTTTTGTGATTTTGCTGTCTTCAGTCTGAATTTACAACATACACATTACATTAGCAAAGAAATAAATATGCATGAACACTCTTATTGCAGTGCCAGAGTGGTGCTTCTATTGTAAGGTCCCTGCACGTAGTCTGATACCTACCTGCTGCCATCTTCCTCTTCTATCGCTGCAGCTCCCGTCGGTCTCCAGCAGTTTGTGACCTGTCTATTCGCGTCAGTGTTTTATGGACTTGCATTGAGACCTTGTGACTTAACTTCTGACTTGCGACTAGTCAGAAGCTGAGATCACAAGACGGCGCCGGACCGAAGAAAAAGTAATGATGTTGGAGGGAAAGTAATGATGCTGGAGAGGGGCAAGTACAGGGGGGCAAGAACCTTAGTTTAGTAGCACCCCTCCAGTACTGAAAAACAAAAAAAAAAAACACTGGAGTGCTGCTTTAACAAAGCATAATTGATGCAACATCCCTAAAGGAAACAGAGTTTAAGGTGTTTTTTGACCAGCGCTGGTTGACAAGTTGATCGACAGCTGTTTAAAGGCCTGTATGGGAACAGAACAATACAGCATATACCCTAATTACATGGGGTGATGTGCGGAAACAAGCTGTATTATGCTCTTATAAACGGCCAAATTACCAAATGCTCATTTGTTGGTTGATTGGCAGCACTTTAACACAGGCGTAAGCAATCGGCCAATAAAAATAGACACGTAGACTGTTCAGACTTCATCCTTAGCATTCTGCGATGCTTTAGTTGAAGGCCTGGCCTTTTTCCCTTTAATTTTTTCATAGCTTCTCTTACAATGTACTGTGCATGCCTTACCTTTAAGGTTGTGGAAAGAAAAAACAAAAACATATGTTCTGATTTGGCAATAAGAAACTATGCTTGAAAAAAAAAAAAATAGACCCTCTCGTTTTTCCTTTTCTTCAAAATTCTCAAGATGATTACCTTGTACTACCACTTTAATTGTTTCATTCTGGAATTTGAAAGTTAAACGCTGATGTATGACTAATAGAACCCATATTCACCGCGATGCTGTAAATAGCAATGGTGGTCCGACTTCCTTCTGCTTTAGATACAATAGAAAACATGGCATATTGGGTTTGTCGCTTTTATAAGAAACAAAATGAGGGCATCATCCCATAAATTAGTTCACTGATCAAAAAAGTTACAAAAGTTATTTATGGACCAAATAATATAAATGCATTGGTTTAATAACAACAGAATGTACCATTTAGATTGTGCAACAATTCGTTAAAATGCTAGACTGTTCAGGAATTCCATACACTTTAACATAAATGTCAATCAAGTAACAGTATAACAAAAAACAACCACACAAGCGTCATTTTGAAGTTTTAAACTTTCCTTGATAGAAATTGCACATTGAGAAGTGGACTATACAGCAAACTGTTTCAAGTATGCTTCATGCCAATCATCCTATAGAGTCATAACATTACTGGAAAGTACACTTGTTCATTGGAGAGGAACTGAAATCCCCCTTGTTAAAAATATACACGAAAGGAAAAAGAAAATACAAAACCAACAACTCTTTGGGCTGAATGAAACTCAAAAAAATAATCTTATTAGAACACAATAATATGACAAATTCACACCAATTATACACTGACCAAATAAAAAATAAAAAAATGTGGCACATACCTATTAGGACCTAAAAGGAATGAGAAGACTGCAGCGCAGAAAACAGTAGAAATACTGTACAACTGCAGGACTAGAATATTAGGTGAATATACTACATATCCTCAGAATACACATCTAGTCAGGTCAGGATCTTTCACCAATAGTGCACTTTTAGTTCAGTGTTGTACAACTGCCATATACAGGTGCTTCTCACAAAATTAGAATATTATCAAAAAGTTATTTTATTTCAGTTCCTCATTACAAAAAGTGAAACTCATATATAGAGTCATTACAGAGTTTTTATTTCAAGTGTTTATTTCTGTTAATGTTGAAGATTAGAGTGGAGCGACTTTGGTCAGATCGGGTTTCGGACCACCCGACTGAAACAAAATTTGAGTCGGACGAAACTGGTCCGACTAGGGCAAAAAAGGTCGGAGTTTCGTCAGAAACCCGACCCCAATGCAAGTCAATGGGGAATAAAAGTCAGCATTGAGTGGATGAATGCCATCCACTCAATGCCGTCTTTTATTCCCTATTGACTTGCATTGGGGTCGGGTTTCGGACGAAACTCCGACTTTTTTTGCCCTAGTCTGACCAGTTTCGTCCGACTCAAATTTTGTTTCAGTCGGGTTGTCCGAAACCCGATCCGACCAAAGTCGCTCAACTCTATTGGGGATTATGGCTTACAGCCAATGAAAACCCAAGTCGTTATCTCAGTAAATTAGAATAATTAACAAAAAAACACCTGCAAAGGTTTTCAAAGTGTTTAAAAAGGTCCCTTAGTCTGTTTCAGTAGGCTACACAATCATGAGGAAGACTGCTAACTTGACAGATGTCTAGAAGGCAGTCATTGACACACTCCGCAAGGAGGGCAAGCTACAAAAGTTCATTGCTAAAGAAGCTGGATGTTCACAGAGTGCTGTATTCAAGCATATTAAAGGAAAGTTGAGTGGACGGATAAAATGTGGTAAAAAAGGTGCACAAGCAACCGGGATAACTGCAGCCTTGAAAGGATTGTTAAGAAAAGGTCATTCAAAAATTTGGAGGAGATTTACAAGGAGTGGACTGCTGCTGGAGTCATTGCTTCAAGAGCCACCACACATAGACGTATCCAGCAGATGTGCTAAAAGTGTCGCATTTCTTGTGTCAATCCAATCATGACCAATAGACAACGCCAGAAGCGTCTTACCTGGGCCAAGGAAAAGTAGGAATTAATCCTACCGGTAATGTTGTTTCCAGGAGTCCATCATGACAGCACCGCCAGGAGGTTGTCCTTCATATCCTTGATAGGGACAGGAACACAGAAGAGGTTAAATAGCCCCTCCCCACCTCCACCCTTCAGTGATTTTCCAAGTACCACACCAGGATGGATGCAACACAATTTTATTGAATTCTCTACTACAATGTTAATGACACATCATAGTTAAACAATGCAAGGGGGGGTATATAAGGGGTGCTGTCATGATGGACTCCTGGAAACAACATTACCGGTAGGATTAATTCCTACTTTCCAGGACGTCCCTCCTGACAGCACCGCCAGGAGAAGTACCAAATAACTCCTCTTTAGGGTGGGACTACTGCTTGGAGAACTTTTCTCCCATAGGCCGTCTGTTGATTTGACAGAACGTCCAATCTATAATGTTTACTAAACGTATTTATGTTGGACCAGGTTGCGGCTTTGCAAATCTGGTCCATAGAAGCTCCTGCTCTCTCTGCCCAAGACGCCGAGATTGCTCTCAGCGAGTGGGCCCTAAGACCCTCTGGCGGAGTCTTTCCTGCCGAGGTGTATGCTGCAGTAATGGTTGATTTTAGCCATCTAGCCAAGGTGGCTTTTGATGCTTTCTTCCCTTTATTCTTGCCCGCCATTTGTATAAAAAGGTTTGAGTCTATTCTCCAATCTTCTGTCAGTTTGAGATACTGTAGGACTGTCCTTCTGACGTCCAAGGAATGGAGCGAGCGTTCCTTCTCATTTCTATAGTTCTGGCAGAAGGTGGGAAGTATTATTTCCTGATTTCTGTGGAAGTCTGTTACCACCTTTGGAAGAAAGGTCGGGTCCAGTTTTAAAATTATACAGTCTTCCTGGATTTTTAGGTATGGGTCCCTCATGGAGAGAGCCTGGATCTCTCCTATACGTCTGGCTGAGGTTATTGCTACCAGAAAAACTGTTTTAAGCGTTATTGATCTGAGGTCTGCCTGGTTTAGTGGTTCGTAAGGGGTCTTCCTTAGCTATTCAGTACTAGACTGAGGTCCCATGGTGGAACGGAACTACGTATTGTGGGTCTCATGCGTTGCGTAGCTCTAATAAATCTTGACACCCAAGGATGGTCCGCTAATGGGTAATCAAAAAAGGACCCTAGTGCTGAGATTTGTACCTTCAATGTACTAGGTTTTAGACCCTTATCGAATCCTGCCTGTAGAAAGTCTAGGACTTTAGGAATATCTGGGTCCTCAGTAAGGGATACTGGTTGCGCATAGTGTGAACAAAATTTCTTCCAGACCTTGAGGTATATAGATGAGGTAACAAGCTTTCTGCTTTTCTGTAGAGTAGTTATAACTGATTCAGATAAGCCCCTAAATCTCAGGATCTCTTTTTCAGGATCCAAGCTGAAAGCGCTAAGAACTGTAGGTTCTGATGGACGAGAGGGCCCTGCGTCAAGAGGTCCCGCTGTAATGGAAGATGAATCGGGTCTTCTAACGCCATCTGCTTTAGTACCGGGAACCAGCTTCTTTTGGGCCAGTATGGCACTATCAGAATAACTGCCGTATGACTCTCCTGAATTTTTCGTAGTACTCTTGGTATCAAGGGTAGTGGTGGGAGGGCATATGCTAGCTCTGTATCCCAATCCTGCGCTAGGGCATCTATCGCTGTTGGGTTGTCTTTTGGATCTAGCGAGAAGAAGCGCTCTGTTTTTGTATTTGTTTTTGAGGCGAATAAGTCTCTCGGGAAAACCCCACATACTGGTCAGTTGTGTAAACACTTCCTGATTTAGAACCCATTCTGCTGGTTGTATCTTTTGTCTGCTGAGGAAGTCTGCTATCTGATTGTTTTCGCCTTTTAGGTGTACTGCTGTCAGAGATCTTAAATTTATTTCTGCCCAGGTGAATATTTCTTCCGAAATACTCTGTAGATGACGGTGTCTCGGACCTCCCTGGTGCCGTAGAAAGGATACTGTAGTTGAATTGTCGGAGAATACTCTGACGTGACGGTTGTACAGCTGTCTCTGGCATCTCCTGATCGTCTCCCAGACTGCTTTGAGTTCTCTGCAATTTGATGAGCTGTTGCGCATCGCACCGGGCCATGTTCCTTGGAGATAACGTCCTTCCACATGGGCTCCCCAGCCGCTGAGACTTGCATCTGTGGCGATATTTATACAGGGGGATACTCTCCACGGTTTTCCGTGTTTTAAATTTGATACGTCGGTCCACCATGCTAGGGATCGCCTTACTTCTGCTGACAATTTTATTCTGTTGTCCAATGATGTATCTCTTCCGTCCCATATCCGGAGGATTTCTCTCTGCAACGTCCTTGAGTGAAATTGACTCCACTGGACGCTTGCTATGCATGAAGTCATTAAGCCCAGCACTCTCATGGCCTTCCTGAAAGTGGTGTATTTTTGTTCCTGTAGCATATGGGCTTCCTGTTGGACTGTTGTCTGTTTGTGGGGAGGAAGGAAAGAGTGTTCTTGGACTGAGTCCAGAATAACTCCCAGAAATATTTTTCTTCTTTCTGGTTCTAGACTGGATTTTTTTAGATTTATCACCCAACCTAGATTTTCTAGAAGAGATCTGGTTTCTCTAAGGTATTCCTCCATCTGCTGGTGCGAATCCGCCACTAACAACAGGTCGTCCAAGTATGGAATTATGAGGACGTTTTTTGTTCTTAGAAAGGCCATTGCCTCTGCTATGATCTTGGTAAATATACGAGGTGCTGAAGAGAGGCCGAATGGTAGGCAACGGAATTGGAAGTGACGTATCCTTCCTCTGTCCTTTATTGCGAACCTCAGGTATTTTTGATGTGCTGCATGGATGGGCACATGATAATATGCGCTTTTGTGATCTAGTGTGTACATCACTGAGTTTTCTCTTATTAGCGGTATGGCAGACTGAAGTGTTTCCATTTTGAAACGTTTGTAGGCCACCCATCTGTTTAGGGGTTTCAGATTTATGATTGTCCTGTATTCTCCTCCTGGTTTCTTTATAGAGAACAGGCTGGAGTAATGGCCCTGAAACTGTTGAGATTGGGGCACCGGTATTATGGCTTTTAACTCTCTGAGCTCCTGTATATCCGCGACCAGCCTTTGGTGGACCGCCGGGGATTGGCTCTGAGTTAGGCAAAATCTTCGAGGGGGAGGCTGGGTGAATTCCACCCTGTATCCGAGCGCGACTGTGCTCAGGATCCATTGATTTTTTGTGATCTGTTTCCATCGATCTATGAAGTATTGGAGCCTCCCCCAATTTGTCTGGCGTCATTGTCTACCTGACCCAGTTCCCTGGTCTCGAAAGGAGCCTCTACCTCTGCCGCCCTTAGGGTAACTCCACCTTCCGGTCTTACCCTTGCCCCTGTAGTCCTGTCTCGGATGAGATCGGGTTTTATGAAAGGCTGGCATTCTTTTTTGTTTTTGCTCCGGGAAACCTTTCTTTTTATCGGATGCTTTGTCCAATAATTCATCTAATACCGGACCGAACACTTGCAGCCCTGAAAACGGTATTGAGCAGAGTTTATTTTTCGACTGTGTGTCACCTACCCATGATCGTAACCACAGCGCACGTCGTGCTGCATTGGATAATGCGTTATTTCTAGCCGCAAAGCGGACTGACTCTGCAGACGTATCTGCTATAAACTCTGTTGCCATTTTAAGTAATGGTAAAGTTTTTATAATTTCCTCTCTGGGGGTTTTGTTGGAGATTTGGTTTTTCAATTCTTCCACCCAACGAGACATTGATCTCGCCACCGAAGTTGCCGCTATGTTGGTCTTCATGACTGATGCCGATGCCTCCCATGCTTTTTTAAGGAGGTCTTCCGCTCTCCTATCCATTGGTTCTTTAAGGCCTGAGGAGTCTTCAAATGGAATGGCGGTTTTCTTCGATACTTTAGCTACAGGTATGTCGATTTTTGGTATGGATTCCCAGACTTTAGTATCGTCTGGGTTAAACGGGAGGCGAAACTTAAATTCTTTCGGAATTACAAGCTTTTTTGCAACATCCTCCCATTCTTCCAATATCATGGCTGTGATATGTTTGTTCACCGGGAACACCCTGCTTCTCTTAGCCCTCAGGCCCCCAAACATCTCGTCTTGGACGGTTAGCGGCTCGGAGGATTCCTCTATTTTCATGGTATCCCTAACCGCCTGCAATAGGGTATCCGTATTTTCTGAGGAAAATAAATATCTCTTCCGTGGGAAATTTTAAGGGGACTTCTGCCTCACTTGGCTCGGAGTCCGAGTAGTGCGACATTTCTCCCTCTTCCGAGCTAGGGTTCATCTCTTGGGTGAGGGAGGCGTCAGCGAAGATACGCTCGCTTGAACCTCTTCTTTAATCATGGAGCGTATATTAGCTAATAAAGAGTCCTGCTCCTTTTTAAGCATTTTAGCCACGCATGTCTCGCATAACGTTTTTATGTCTGTTGCAGGAATTTTGGCCGAGCATAACGGGCACTTGTTATATCTTTTCCTGGCTGCTGACATGGTTTGCTTGGGAGTCTCCTTGTCCTAAAAGCAATGTGAAATGAGAGTCCTGTAGCTATCTGAACTAGCCCAGCTAAACGGACCCCCTAATTACCCACTTACGTGGTCCATGGTTAGCTCTAAGGATTGGACGTCCGGGCGACTAGCACTCTCCATGTTCACTATGTCAGTGTGTGCTGTCAGGCGTCCGTCTTAAGAAGTCTGCCTTACCCGGCTTCAAGTCATCTGATTCGTCCTCCTTCCGAGCTCAGCTGCTGGTAATCGGGCGCTTGTGTGCACACCATCTGGAGCGCACCTGGGAATCTGCGCCCCTCGGTCGGCGTCCCCTCCGTCGGCGTCCCCCACTACCACGGAGCTCAGAGCTTCCTCTCTGGCTCCGCCCCCGGATGTGGTCATCGCGCCTCTCCTGTGACGCGGCGCACCGGAAGTGACGGGGACGCCTGGGAGAGCGACCGTGCCGGTCCGACCAGAATCCAGCGGTCCCTGCTACTGGGACGCCGCTGCAGCAGCTGCGGAGCAAGAGCCCTTTGCCTGGGCATGCTGCCGACGCCGGGAGCAAGCAGCTCGACCGGACCGCTGAGGGACCTCTCCCGGTATCAGCGGTCTGAGGCCCACGACGAGCCCCCTCCAGACCCTGGAGCCTCTTAGGAGAGGACGGAGTTCTCTCTGCCCCGGGAGCAGCCGCTCTACCGAGGTAAAACTTCTGCACCGCTGTGCTTCATAGTCCTGCGTCTGTCCCTGATAGGGACAGGAAAACACTGAAGGGTGGAGGTGGGGAGGGGCTATTTAACCTCTTCTGTGTTCCTATCCCTATCAAGGATATGAAGGACAACCTCCTGGCGGTGCTGTCAGGAGGGACGTCCTGGAAAAAGGAACTGGATTGTTGATCAGTGGTCAACGGTGTTGTTTTCAGATGAAAGTAAATTTTGCATTTTATTTGGAAATCAAGGTCCCAGAGACTGGAGGAACAGTGGAAAGGCACACAATCTAAGCTGCTTGAAGTTTACACAATCCGTGATGGTTTAGGGAGCAATGTCATCTGCTGGTGTAGGTCCACTGTGTTTTATCAAGACAAAAGTCAGCACAACCGTCTACCAGGAAATTTTAGAGTACTTAGTGCCTCCCTCTGCCGACAACTTTTTGGAGATGGAAATTTCATTCTCTTGGCACCTGTCCACACTGCCAAAAGTACCAATACCAGGTTTAAAAACAACAGTATCACTGTGCTTGATTGGCCAGCAAACTCGCCTGACCTTAGCCCCATAGAGAATCTATGGGGTATTGTCAAGAGGAAGATGAGAGACACCAAACCCAACAATGCAGACAAGCTGAAGGCTGCTATCAAAGCAACTTGAGCTTCCATAACACCACAGCAGTGCCACAGGCTGATCGCCTCCATGCCACGCCACTTTGATGCCGTAATTGATGCAAAAGGAGACCCAACCAAGCATTGACTGCACTTACTGAACATACATTTCAGAAGGCCAACATTTTGGATTTTAAAATAATTTTTCAAGCTGGTGTTATAAAGTATTCTAATTTACTGAGATAATGACTTGTGGGTTTTCATTGTCTGTAAGCCATAATCATCAACATTAACAGAACTAAACATTTGAAATAGCTCACTCTGTAATGAATATATAATATATGAGTTTCATTTTTTCTATTGAAGAACTGAAATAAATTAACTTTTTGATGATATTCTAAGAACCATCTGTACATTGACGTTATATCAAAAACTATGTGAAGGCTCTTAGGCTTTTAGTATGGATACAATGTTACAAATAGAAGACATAGGCATTTGATGAATCAAGTATTACCGACCTGCATTCGATGTGGCAGTATATTTGTGTATGTATATAAAACGTATACACACACATATATACAGTATAATTATATACACACGTACAAAGTACAAGGCAAATACTTAATGCAAGTGTGCAAAAACTACTACAAAATAAGAAAACTTAAAAAAAAAATAAAGTGTTTACTTTTTATCCATTAACAAAATGGCGAGTGAATGAACAAAAGAAAAAAAAATTAAAATCAATATTTGGTGCAACCATGCTTTGCCTTCAAAACAGCATCAAATCAGCAGTTCTTTTAGGTACACTTGTACATAGTTTAAGAACGAAATTGGCACGGAGGTTGTGCCAAAGCTGTTGGAGAACTAACCATAGATCTTCTGTGGATACAACATTGCTCAACTCCTTTTGTGTCTCCATGTAATCCCAGACAGACTCAATGTTGAGATCAGGGCCTGATAATCACTTCCAGAACTCCTTGTTCTTCTACATGGTGAAGATGGTTGCTAATGGCATTGTCTGCTTCAGGTCGTTGTCCTGCTGCAGAATAAATTTGGAGCTAAACACCTTTGTGATGGTATTGCATGAAGGGTAAAGTATCTGCCTGTATTTCTCAGCCTTCAGGACACCATTAATCCAGACCAAATCCTCAACTCAATTTTCTAAAATGCAGCCCCAAATTTCCAATGAACCACTATGAAGCATGTTGCCTGCAGAATCTGATTATAGTGCCTCTCTTCAGTTTTTTGGCAGGAAACTGCGCTTTCTGTTACAGCCAAATATTTCACATTTTGACTCATCAGTTCAGGGCACCTGCTGCTCCTTTTTAAAGGTATGATTTCTGGCTGCTATTCTACCATGAAGACCATTTCTCGCCAGCCTTCTAATAGTAGATGGATTGCTGCCAGTTTTGAGCTTATGGCACCGCTGGACATGTTCATTCTCAAGAAAGTAAGCATAATGGCTTTTCATCAGCTGCACTAAGTTTCTTTGCCGATCACTGCGTCTACGTCCTCAACATTGCCCATTTATTAATGTCCTCGATGCTGGGGAATACAGCAGATACTTCTCAGTCATGCAATACCATCAAGGAGGCATCTGATTGGCTCCAAATGTTATTCTGCAGCAGACAATGACCTCAAATATCCACAATGTTATTAAGAACTGTCCTCAAGAAAAGAACAAACATTCCGGAAAGAGATTATATGGATCCCACCATAGCCCTGATCTCAACATCATCAAGTCTGTGTGGATTACATAAAGAAAAAGAAAGAATTTCCCAAGCCTGCATCCATAGAAGATCTGTGGTTAGTTCTCCAAGATGTTGGAACAATCTCTGACGGTTCCTTCAAAAACGGTGTTCTGAAGGCATAGGTGGTAGCACCAAATATTGATTTGATTACAGTATATTTTTCTTCTGTTCAATCACTTTACAGTTGTTAACTGATAAAAAAAAAAAACTATTAACTCTTATCTTTTTAAAGTATTCTAAAGGTACTGCCACACTAAACATCCCGCTAGCGATCACGATAACGACGCATACTAATGCGATCGCTAGCGGGATAGTTTCAATATCGCTAGTAGGCTTAATTTAGCGATGTCGTTAAGGACGCTATCGCGGTTAGCGATCTCCTTAACGACTTTAGCGGTACAAAATACCGCTAAATCGCTAAAAAAAGGTGCCACACTCAGCGATATATACTTACCAGCGGGATGCCACTATAAAAATAGGGTCCGGACCGATGTCAGCGACGAACAGATCACGCAGATCTCAGCAGGGCCACGTCGTTGCTAGATGCCACACTGAACAACATCGCTAACGGGATCGCTAAATAGTGACGTTTTTTAGCGATCTCGTTAGCGACGCTGTTTAGTGTGGCATACCCTTTACTTTTTGACAGATTTACCATGTGTGTGTGTTTATATATCATACAAAAGCCACAGAATGCATTGAGATTAAAGTATTATCCTTGGCTTACAACTGGACAAACTGATATGAAATAACTGGATGCTAATCTTTGGCAGTAAGCCTTACACATCTTCACTGTAAAACAGCAAGTTGGGAATGTATATTTGCAAGTCATAATACAGTGGGTTTTTAGAAAAGAATGAGCTAGCCTGTTGCCCATGTTCTAGAAAACCATGACATAAGAAACATGACACACATTAAATATAAACTAGTACAAATAGGGAGATTGTGATTGCAAAGATGATAGCTTGTCCAAAAAATCCTCTCCCGCAGTGTATCAGTTGGAATGGGAAGATGAAGATTTTAGTTTAGGGTAAAAAGCCCAATTACAATCTAAAATGCCTCTAATAGCATGGAACAGTAAGTCTGATTATGTTAATGAAATCTTTTCAAGTTTTAGTACATGCACAATAATAAAGTTCCAGTCAACATTCCAGAATATTCTGCATTGAGTATGTGAATGGTTATGTACTGAACCAATCTTGCCGCTATTTGCTAAGGGATTTTGCATAATTTCACCACAACCTGTGCAACAGGTTTCATAAATGCCCTATGGTTACTGCACATCCCAAGAGGTCAATTCATTATTTCTTCCAAAAGGAAGCAGAAACAGAAGCCAGTGCCTTTCCAGGAAAGAAAAGAAAAGAGTAATTCTATTAAAGCAAATAATTTGGGGACAAATGAGGCAAGTAATGTGGGGACTAAAATGAAAAAATATATAATTATATAATTCCTTAATATAAGACATGATATATATGTAAACAATACAATGGGTATCCAGACATCACTTAAAAAAATTGATCCCAATACAAATTAATGTATATTTTTATGGAAAAAAAATTTAATTTCCAAATAGAAAAAAGTTGACATTAATGACCATCAGATTGGTAAACATAAAAAACCCCCAAAAACTAAATATCAAATGCCATTTTGTCCATGGTAAGCAATATGTAATGTAACTGTCAGACGAAGACAGGGAAGATTTTGTAATAAATAGTCCCACATAAAGAAATCTCTACATCAATAGCATATGGCAGGGCAAGGTCCTTTTCAACAAGGAATCTGCAGACTGCCTTCACCTTTTGAAGAACTGTGTTTAGTGCAGATATATATATAGATATATCTATATATATATATCTATATGTATAGATATATCTATCTATATCTACGGTATCTATATATAGATAGATATATCTATATATCCATATAGATATATATTACACATACCCACACATACATGTATAGTCCGCATATATATAATTTAAATAGGGAAATAGTTTTAACATGAGAACATGAAAGAGAGAAAACATTGAGAAGGATACAACCACAATGAATTGAATGGACAAACATTGCAAGACTCAGATCAGCCCAAAGCCTATTTTATCATGACATCCAACTATTTTATCCAGTAAGCCTACACGTCATATAACACATTTGGCGCATTTGAGGAAGATCCTTACAATGATGTCATGGAATTAAGCAAGGATGAAGCTAAAAGTTGAGCTTGGTCCACCTCTGGGTCTACTTGTGATGAGCTTTTCTTGAATCAATAAAAATAGAAACCAAGTATTTGCTGTGTGAGCTGAGAAATGTTCTGGTGATTAGTCATTAATTCTCTGACGGCAGTCTTGCTCAAAAAATGGAGCATGTATTTTAGGATGTATGTAATGGACCTACTAGCATCTGATAGTGTCATTCCCACAATGATGTTTGGAACCTAGATACGGTAATAAATAGATCAGTCACATAGTAAGGCAGTGTGTGTGATCAAGTGTGTGTGTCACGTGGCAACACACGATACTGAACACCTCAGTTCATGAAAGAAATAATGTTGTGCATGTCTTTTTTTCAAGGCTTTCCAGGTTTAATCTCCAAAAAAATGTTTATTCAGTGTGAAGGATGATCCTTCTTTAAATGTGGTTCGCAGTATACCATTCTGGGCATACCAAACAAGACTAGTGAAAAACATCCCAGAGAGTATTTGTTTCTCCATGTTGGTCTTTAGAGGATCCAGATCTTGTTAGTTTATCCCGAACACTTCTAATCAGTTCAGTTGTTGCATTGACTCCAGTCTTGTAATTGTCCATGTAGGCAGGTTCAAAATCATACTCTCAGGATGCCCCAGAAGTTTCTAAGTAACTCTGTAATTTACGGACTGTGGTTTTGTCAAGAGAACAAAGGTCAAAGTCAAATGTTGTGTTTGTGATGTGGAAGTGCCCAGTTTCTTCAATAAGATTAACTATCTGTAAGATGCAGCAAAAAAGAAAAAGAATATTAGTTACACGGCAATTGATTTATTCTGCTCAATTAATAGTGCACCATAAATGCTTATAGCTAATTTACATAAATGTTCATTACAATTATCACCTGTAATGTTTCTGCAAAAGCATTAATATCTATGAAAACCTCAAAGTAACACCTCAACATACAGAACATAAGAAGCCATTCTAATTTTGGGAATCACAGATAGGGATGCAGCCCAAGAGGGTGGAAAAAACACCTTTAAGTTGGCTTCCACCAGGGCTAATGCTCATTTACTACTGCATAGGCACACCCTACTTATCGTGACATCTCAATTAGAAATGGGTGAACCCGAACAATAAAGTTCGGCGTCCGTACCGAAAACCTACTGTTCGGGCACGGACACCTAACACGGACTTCACCAGGAAGTCCATGTTACTGTTCGAGTTCAGCCCCCCCCGAACACCGGGTGTTTGTTGCGCTGTTATGTGCATCTCCCGAGATCTTGGTGCCGAGATCTCCATCTGCGCATGCCCAGGCAGCCATTTTCCCGGAGTCCACCGCACTTTAATCCATGTCACTGCGGGGGCTCTGGGCTTTCACAAAATGTCGGCAGAGCCCCCGCAGCGGTGCACATCGCAACACCCCCTCATCCCAGCCTGCAGTAACACTCCACTCTTGCCTCCTCCAGCAGCGACCCTGGGACCCTGCTCCACCGCGGCCAGCAAGGTATAGCCGAATTATAAGACACACCCCATTATTCCCAAAAAAATTTTGGGAAAAAAGTGCGTCTTATAATCCGAAAAATACAGTACATATATACACACAGTATTAACACTATAATATACAAAAAGTTTACATACCCCAGCAGAATTTTTGCTTTCTTGCTTTTTTTTTCTTCAGAGAATAAGAATGATAATACCAAAACTTTTTCTCCAGTCATTAGTGGTTGGGTGAAGCCATTTATTGTCAGACTACTGTGCTTTCTCTTTTTAAATCATAATGACAACCCAAAACATCCAAATGACCCTGATCAAAAGTTCACATACCCCATTTCTTAATACTGTGTATTGCCCCCTCTAACATCAGTGACCACTTGAAGTCTTTTATGGTAGTTGTGGATGATGTTCTTTATTTTCTCAGATATACATACACACAATATATATACACTATATATACATTTATGCACTGTATGCAGTATATACAGTGCATAAATACACGCACACACTATAGTCACACCAATAGGCATCTACCTCAGTACATCAAGCACCAGGTCCTGATCTCATCAGTGATTAGGCTCCGCCCCTCATGAACCTGGAGATTTCTCTGCTGGTCACCTGTCTGCAGCGTCCAGACAGGGATATCCTCTTCCATGGCTCCACCAGCCTCCACACCTCCCTGCTGTTCCCTGTTCAAAAACGATTACTAATGCCTAAGGGGAGGACTGTGGAGCTGGAAGGAAGAGTTACTCAGGTACACATTATGCCCGCTGCTGCACCTCTTCCGTTCAGCTTTGCCTACGTATGCATGCGTCCTGCGTACCTATCTTTAACATTGGGTACGCTGGCCATGCGGATGTATCGTTTTGATGCTGCGCCGAAAGCAACATGTTGCATTTTGTTGCGGTCGGCGCAGCGTCACAACGACGCATGCGGACGCAGCCGCATACATCCGAATGGCCAGCGTACCCAATGTTAAACATAGGTACGCCGGACACATGCAGACGTAGGCGGAGCTGAACGGAAGAGTTGCAGCAGTGCGCGGAGCTTAACGGAGGAAGTACGCAGCCCTCCACAGCTCTGCCGAACGTTAGTGTGAAACTAGCCTTAGTGGCAGAGATAATTTTGATCTTAATTACCAGGCCGAATTTTTTAAATCTGACCAGTGTCAATTTATGAGGTAATAACTCTGGAACACTTCAATGTATCCCACCGATTCTGAGACTATATTTTCGTGACATATTGTACTTCATAATACTGGTACATTTTGGTCGATATGATTTGCATACATTTATAAAAATATCACAATTTCACAATTTTCAAACTATAAATTTTTATGTCTTTAAATCAGATAGTTATACCACACAAAATTCTTAATAAATAACATTTCCCACATGTCCACTTTACATCTGCATCATTTTTTAACCAATTTATTTTTGTTAGGAAGTTAGAAGTTCAAAGTTGACAAGCAACAAAATTTACAAAACCATTCTTTTTTTCAGGGACCACATCACATTTGAAGTGATTTTGGGGGACCTACATGACAGAAAATATCCAAAAGTGGCACCATACTAAAAACTGCACCCCTTTAAGTCCTTAAAACCGCATCCAAATTTTTCATTAACCCTTCATGTGCTTCACAGGAACTAATGCAATAAATGCAATGGAAGGAAAAAATTAACATTTTAATTTTTTTTCATAAAAATGTTACTTTAGCCCCAAATTTTTTACTTTCACAAGGGTAACAGAAGAAAATGAACCCCAAAATGTGTTGAGCAATTTCTCCTCAGTACGCAGATACACCACATGTGGTGGAAAACTACTGTATGGGCACACGGCAGGGCTCAGAAGGGAAGGAGCAACTTTTGACTGAACACAAAAATAGCGGGAATTCAGAGCCATGTCGCATTTGGAGAGCCACTGATGTCCCTAAACTGTGGAAACCCCCCACAAGTGACTACATTTTGGAAACTACACTCCTCAAGGATTTTATTCCGGGGTATGTTGAGGATTTTGAACCCACAGGTACTACACAGAATTTGATAACATTAGGTCATCATATTGAATATGTTGTCATTAGTGTTGAGCGCAAGTGCTCACTATTCGAGTTTGCAACGGGTGCTTGGGTATGCACAGAGTATCACGGGTGCTTGAGTCCCCACCCTGCATGTTTTGCAGCTGATAGACAGAAAAAAAACATGCGGGGATTGCCTGTGTGTGGCAGGTAATACTCGGTGCATACTCAAGCACCAGAGGCAAACTCGAATAGCGAGCTATTGTGCTAATCATTCATGGTCATCCTTAATATTTACTTTTGAAAAAACCCTAACCCTGAGCCCAACCCTGAAGGCAAAGAATGAAAAAAATAAAATTATAAAATAAAAAATAAATAATCTGGTTAGGGAATTACACGGGGGGGGAGGGGATGATTTACTAGTTATTGGCTTTTAATCACTGTGACAGGCTCTATCACAGTGATCAAAAGCAACCAATAGAAAATGTTACTACTGCTTCTTTCACACATCAGTTTTTTGCCATCAGTCACAATCCGTCGTTTTTTGAAAAAAACGGATCCAGCGCTAGATCCGTTTTTTTCTCATAGACTTGTATTAGCGACGGATGGCAATACGTTTCATCCGTCGTCCAACGGATCCGTCTGAAATTCTTTGTCCGTCGGACGGAGACAACGGACATAGGAACGTTTTTTGTGTACATCGAAAAGTCGGACAGCGACGGATCCAGCGCCATCCGTCGTTGGCTATAATGAGAGCCTATGGGCGCAGGATCCGTCGCTGTCCGTCAAAAGACGGAAACCAGTGGCGAATTCCGTTTTGAATTTTTATTCCTTTAATTTAACCCCTACAGCTGCATTCTCCATTCTGGCACAAATAATATCTCTCGATCGAAGTGCAAGGGACTCTCTCGCTCACTCTCTCAAAGCGCAAGGGCCTCTATCGCTCACTCTCTCGAAGCGCAAGGGACTCACTCTCTCGAAGCGCAGGGGACTCACTCTCTCGAAGCGCAAGGGACTCACTCTCTCGAAGCGCAAGGGTCTCACTCTCTCGAAGCGCAAGGGTCTCTCACTCTCTCGAAGCGCAAGGGTCTCACTCTCTCGAAGCGCAAGGGTCTCACTCTCTCGAAGAGCAAGGGACTCTCTCGAAGCGCAAGGGACGCTCTCTCTCGAAGCGCAAGGGACGTTCTCTCCCGAAGCGCAAGGGACGCTCTCTCTCAAAGCGCATGGGTCAAAGTTTACCTCAGGCTAATGCTGCTGCGATGGATCCGTCAAAAAAACTGATCTGTCACATCAGTTTTTCAAAATCTGCGCTGGATCCGTTTTTTCCAAACTTTGACGGATTGCGACTGATTGGAAAAAACTGATGTGTGAAAGAGGCCTAACCAGTTTTTTTTTAACAATTGTTTTACAGCACTATAAATGAAAAAGGTAGATCGATATAAAATAAAATCGAAACCTTAGAGCCTTGGATTTTAGCAGTAAAGGCTTAAATGCCTATGTCCATTCTCCATTGGCACAAGGCCATTGTAACAATGGTCAGCTCTTAAGTAGCCTGGCTGATAAGGTTTCTTGCCATGTATCATTTGGTGCATATTACCAACTTATTTGGCCACAATTCCAAACTGAATACTAAATCATGAGGAAATGACAGCCATATGTTTTATAAATAGTTCCCACATGCTCAAGAAACACGCTCTTAATTTTTTCTTTTTCATCCTTTCTGTATTTTAGGAGTACTAAAAGGAGCAAAACAAGTGATCTGGCTTTATATTGCTATGGCTCGGAGTCATTCAGGTGGAAAATTGGACACTTTCACAAGTAATTTATATCCTAATCACCAGTCATTACATTTATCGGTATCCACCTTATATTGAAAATTACATTTTCTGCACTTCATACTTTTCCTTGGGTAATCAATTATTGTAGAATACAATGGTAAATTAACAAATGTGAGTCTTGGGTCTCCCAATACTGAGCTAGACAGATCGATAAGTAGAGCTGACAGCTGGGCCGCATCTTGTTTCAGACAGTGGTCTGAGGTATATCTTTGGTGCAGCCAATCCCCCTGCTCCTGACTCTAGCCAGCCAGTACTGTAGCACTACAATGTTCTTGTGTAGGCAGGCAGTATAGTCATCCTGCAGCAGGAGCATCGTGCTGCCCTCTAAAAGATACCACTCAGCACTTGCTGGCTACAGTCAGGAGCAATGTTTCACGGGGATACCACAAAAAAGTGATTTCCTCTAATTCCAGGGTCAGAAGATGTCAGCATTTGGCTACAAGTACGCCTGCACTGGTTGGATCGCATTTGGCTACAAGTACGCCTGCACTGGTTGGATCAGCTTTGCTTTCCAGTTAGCTATGCAGATTTCCCTTGTTCGCTGGTTGCAAGGGTTAAACACTCCTGCTTGTCTTCTAAAGCCTTCCATCTTGAGTTCTCAGCTGTTCTGATTTTCTCCACTCCCCTCTGGTATAAGTACTTGCTAGTAATAACCAAACGTGCTCTGATAAGGTGTTATCCGAACATGCTCGTGACCTAACTGAGTGTCTTTGGAGTACTCTAAAAATATGTTCGAGTCCCTGTGGCTGCGTGTCTGGCGGCTGTTTGACAGACGCAACACATGCAGGTATTGCCTGTTTGTTAGCAATCGCTGCATGTGTTGAGGCTGTCGAACAGCCACAAGACATGCAGGTGCAGGGACTCGAACATATTCGAGCACGCCGAAGACACTCGGTTAGCATACGAGCATGCTCGGATAACACCTTATCCGCACATGTCCGCTTATCACTAGTACTCACATTTTAGCTTGGGAAGTTGCCAGTGATAGCTTGCTATACCTTAGGATTGGTTTGGAGCTGTGAGCCATGAAAAAAGAAAAGTCGGTTAGGAGTCGTCTCCGGAGATTGCCGTTTGAAAGTTTGTCTGGCGTCATTCTTCTCCTTTTGGTTTGCCGTGTCCCTTGATATAACATTCCTTAGTCTGGGTAGACTGAGATTGATTGCTGTTTTCTTTTACTCTTATCTGTTTCCTTTTGTGTCTGTATTACAGAGCAGGACTAGCTTTCCTGATGCAACACACAGTAGCCAGGGCTCTGCTTAGGGCAAGAAAGGGATAGGAACATGATCGATGCATAGGGACATCAGGATGCACAGGGTTACGCAGTGCAAGATTCAGTGATGTCCCGCTAATCTTTTCCTAGTTGCAGTGCATCCCTTTCCATCCGTATTGCCGGGTGCCATCTGCCTCCTTGGTGGAGCGTGACATTATCCTGAGACAGTGTAAAAGGACTCTCCCCTGCCTACAGTCATCCGCAGAGCAGCTGATCCCTCTCCTCTAAAATATTCACAAAAGTCAAGCTTTGCAAAGGGCCATCAAGCAAGTTCAGGTAATAAATGAATGAAGGGCTGGCTATTGCAGTCCAAGTATAGACGGTATTAAAACAGACATGTGAACTCATAGTTAACCCTGTATGTGTTCTCTCTCTTTGAATGTTTTCATGCAGTTCTTTTTGGCACATAGGCTCCATTGGGTAATCCAATAATTCATTGCGCTCCCCTTCCTCTTTTGGTTTCTGGTGAGCTTACCCCAAGTGATTGCTGTATGTATTGGAAGAGCTCTTATCACATACATCAAATGTATTCAAAGCGTCCAAGTCAACCAACCAATGCAAATAAAGTATGGTTTTGGCCTCAAATTGCTGGGAAACTGTACGTTGATACCTTTTTCGGCTGTATGGAATAGCAGAGTCTCCATTATTCCAGATATAATTAGGTAATAATGCTATATACTTTTTATTAAATACGTGAGCCTACGGTTAACAAACAGTCGTGGCCGGAAGTGTTGGCACCATTGATATCGTTCCAAAAAATTAATTATTGCAATAATCATGTTTTGTTATACAAATTTTTATTTCCTTTGTATATATTGGGGAAAAAAAAAAAAGAAATTGGATATAAATTTCAAACAAACCCCTAAAAATGAGCCGGACAAAATTCTTGATTATGTTGCACAGCGTGGACAAAGGAACATCAACATCTCTGGAGATAGACTTGTAACCTTGAGATTGCTGATATTTTTCAACAATTTTGGCTATCAAGTCCTAATACAGTTCTCTTCTCTTTCTGTTCTACATGCTTAGTGTGGCAGACAATGCAAAGATTGAATCAGCTTTTCCCCTTTTTATCTGGTTTCAGGTGTGATTTTGATATTACCACACCTGTTACTTGCCACAGGTGAGTTTGAATGAGCATGACATGCTTGAAACAAAGCTGTTTACCCACAATTTTGGAAAGGTGCCAACAATTTTGTTCTGCCCATTTTCAGGGTTTTGTGTGAAAATTATGTCCAGTTTGCTTTATATTTGTTGTGTTGCACGCCAAAAGGAAATAAACATGTGTATAACAAAACATATGTAATTGCAATAATTTTATGGAACAATTTCGGCCATGACTGCATATCTTATCAGAGAAATCTGCTTCTCTTGGCTTTTGGACTGATCATTTTCAAAATTCTCAATTCTTCAATAAAATGTGTCTTCAGTGAAAGCAGGTTATCTTGGACCTAATTCTTACCAACAGGGAAGAAATGGTTGAGGTAGTAAAGGTGGCTGGGAATTTAGGAGGCAGCAATCATGCTATCCTCAAATTTTGGATTACAAGAGGAGGAAGACCAGCAGAGGAGGAAAACCAGACTCAGACTTTAAATTTGGACTTCAGAAAGGCAGATTTTATTGGACTCAAAAAGAGGGTAGGTCCAATGGCTCAATGTTCTTAAGGACAGAAATGTCCAAGAAGGAAGGGAGATTTTGCTAAATGAAATTCTCACTACACAATTTGTAACAATCCCGAAAATAAGGAAGAATTGAAAGCGTTTAAAGAGACCAGGACGGATGAACATAGAACTTAATCACTTGTTAAAAAGGAAAAAATAAATGTATATTAAATGGAAAGAGGAATATATTGCTGTTTGCAGTGAATGCAGGCCAGCGTTAAAAGAGCTAAAGCCGGTAATAAAGTGAGGCTTGCAAGGGAGACAAAAAACAGTAAAAGAGTATTTTGGGGGTATGTCAAAATCAAAATAAAAGTCAAAGATGCTATAGGATTTTTACAGGATAAAAAGGGTGAAGTGGTCAATTTGATGTTGAGAAGTCCGCACTTTTAAATTCCTATTTTGCATCTCTGTTCTCTAAGAAACCGATTGTAACATCAACTGATTTTCATGGTGTTATCGAAGTAATAAAAGAATCCACACTATCTATAAACAGAGAGATGGTGAGGGAACACTTAGCTAATTTAAATTAATTTAAATCTCCTGGTCCAGATAAATTACATCCTAGGGTACTGAAAGAGTTAGAGGAAATTGCAGAACCACTAGCCAGAATCTTTGAAAAATCCTGTAGAACAGGAGAAGTCCCAGTAGATTGGAGAATGACAAATGTTGTTCCTATCTTCAAAAAAGGGAAAGAAGATGGAGCCAGAAAATTACAGGCCAGTGAGCCTTACTTCTATACCAGTAAAGGTCTTTGAACAATTATTAAACACCATGGATGAAAGTACTTAGATAAGAATACAGTAATTAACCAGAGCCAGCATGGGTTTGTAGCAAATAAGTAATGCCAGACTAATCTAATTTGCTTCTATGATGGAATCACTGACAGGGTGGATATATCTCAACTTTAGCAAAACATTTGATAAAGTATCTCATACTATCCTTATTGAAAAAATGACCAAGTATGGGATTTACAAGGCTACAGTTAGATGAATTCATAACTGGCTCAGTGATTGTACTCAAAGAGTGGTAATAAATGGTTACACATCCAATTGGAAGAGTGTTTCAGGTAGGGTACCACAAGGCTGTGTCCTGACCCAAGTGTTGTTCTACATTTTTATAAATGTTGTAGATAATGTAACTGAAGGTAAACTAATCAAATTTGCAGACTATGTAAAGCTAGGAGGGATAGCACTAGAGAAGATAGAGAAAGGAATCAGAAGGATCTAGAGAAGTTTGAATAATGGGCAGCGACTAATAGAATTGTACAGGGAGAAAAAATTACATCTACAGAATGGAAGGAAAAAACTAAGCAGTAGCACATGTGAAAAAGACTTGGGTATACTAATAGATCACAGACTGCACATGAGTCAACAGTGTAATACAGCAGGAAAAAAGCAAACAGTTCTAGGATGTTTTAAGAGAAGCATAGAGTCTAGATCACGTGAAGTAATTATCCCCCTCTACTCATCCTTGGTCAGGCCTCATCTGGAATACTGTGTCCAGTTGTAGGCACATTTTAAAAAAGACATTGAAAACTGGAGCAAGTTCAGAGAAGAGCTACCAGGATTGTGAGCAGACGGCAGATTATGTTCTATGAGGAACTATTAAAGGATTTGGGAATATTTAGCTTGCAAAAAAGAAGGCTAAGAGTACTTAATATTGGTCTACAAATATCTGAAGGAATGTCACAGTGGAGCATAGGTACGATCCTTCTAATTTGCACATGGAAACAAGAGAAACAATGGAATGAAACTGAAAGAGAGAAGATACAGATTAGATATTAGAAAAAAACGTTTTGACAGTGAGGGTGATCAATGACTAGAACAGGCTGACATGAGAGGTGCTAAGTTCTCCTTCAATAGAAGTATTCAAACAGAGGCTGGACATATTTCTGTCTGAGATGGTTTAATAGATCGAAGACTCTATCTACTGGCTAACACGGTACGAAGATACACATCTTTCCTGAGATGGTTTAGTGAATCCTGCATTGTGCAGGAGGTTGGACACAATGACCCTCGAGGTCACTTCCAACTCTAACATTCTATGATTACTTTAGACATGAAACGAGTTCTATGGTCTGTCAGGATCTCCTTTGGCAGGCCCATGCAGGAAAAATATAGACTAGCTCTCGAGTTACACCCCTGGCGAAGGAGTTTATCAGTGGTACCACTTCCAGGTACCGTGTTGCGTAGTACCTGACAATCAATGTATTGGTGCCTTCTGCCGAACTTAACCATGGGTCCGACAAGAGCTATAGCAAAAATTGTAATTTTTTTTTTTTAATTTTTGACTTATGGGACCATTGGCTCCTTTCACTAGCACCGCATTTCAACTTTTTTTTGTCGAGTGCTAACCATCCTTATCCTGCAACCTAAGATCTATAGCAACACTGTCAAATGGGACCTCTATTTTGGGTAATGGCACAAGGAGACAACGGAAGTGAGAGACTGGAGCAGTTAACTTTCAGGTGGGACAGAAAAAGGAATAGTTAATCTCTTGGTGACATCCAAGCCAGTAGAACCTCTGAAGGACCTGCTCTTAGGTTTTGTCTACGCCAAAATGCCCAACCAAGACATGAGGATAGGGCAGGTCTTACGACCTACGACTATAGGGCCCTGATAATAACAGTTGTTCCCCTCAGTTTAGTAACCCGATAAAGCAAGTCCTCATTTACCGCTAAGTATGGAAACCTGGTGCCGGCCCCTGGCTCTTGAGCAACTCCATTTAGAACAGTAATACTATCACATACCCCTTTTAATGAAAGGTTCTTCATTTGAGCAGTCCCCAAATTCCCCCCAGAAAACCCCAACTCAGGAATGTTGGCCTCATGGGTCACAGTCTCGTTTTCATCGCCAACAAGGAGTGACAGGGGAAAACTCATCCGCTTCCAATGGGGATTCTTCATGGTCGAACCAGCTTTTATTTGAGTAACTTCGCACCCCCACCTTTGGCCACAAGTCACAGAATGAACTTGCTGCTTGAGGCCCCTCACCAGGCTGATAGTCCATGCTGCAGGCTGGATAGTCATAATATGAACAGGGCCTCCCTATGCTGCAGTCCATCTGTTTAGTGGACATATGATTAGCTGCTCCATGCTGTCCAACATCACTTCCTGGCTTATAGCTGTTTTCACCCAAGATATGCAGTTTGTCCGTCACACGTGGTTCCTGGAGAAGTTGCCTGCACCTCTAGCACCATCTGTGGTAGATCGACTAACCCAGCTGCTTAAAGATGTTACAGAGCCTCCCTATGCTGAAGTCCATCTGTTTAGTGGACATATGATCAGCTGCTCCATGCTGTCCAACATCACTTCCTGGCTTACAGCTGTTTTCACCCAAGATATGCAGTTTGTCCGTCACACGTTGTTCCTGGAGAAGTTGCCTGCACTTCTAAGACCATCTGTGGTAGATCGACTAACCCAGCTACTTAAAGATGTTAGTTTTCAACTGGTTTATTAAAAAACATACTTCATGAAACAGTCCAAAATTAGGTAAACAAACACGGCCCTTCAGGCATAGCAGGAAAAAACAAAATAGCATACAGTGTGTCTGCGGGGATCTGCCCGATCAAGGGAGCAAAAAAAAAAAAACAATGTTCAGTCCTCTAACACGAGCACAGCTCTGCAGATCTCATCTCTAGACACACCGAACACTGAATGAGTCCAAATGCTCCACATTTACACTCTGGACCACATCCTGAAGGTGGTGTTATAGTGAACAGGCTCCCATCCACACTTCAGATGTCCACAAAAGTCCAGGCCTTAATGTGGCCGATTAACCACTCTTAGCACTGCGTGATGGAGCATTTTTCCAGGTTCATATCACAGAGGCCAAAATCTTCAGTGACACATATTTCCCCTCCAGTATTTTACTAGCAAGCTTCTCACAATACACTTAATAATATATAATATAATATAAATACACACACATATACACACAGCTCTGGCAAAAATTAACAGACCACTGCAAAATTTTCAGTTTGTCTGATTTTTTCTCTTTTTAGCTATATTTTTGAGTAAAATGTAAATTGCTCTTTTATTCTATAAACTACTGACAACATGTCTCCGAATTTCCAAGAAATAAATTTTGTATTTATTTTCAGAAAATGAGAAATGGTCAAAATAAAAAAAATGCAGTGCTTGCTGACCTCAAATAATGCTGAGAAAAAAAGTGCATTAATCATTTAGAAACAACAAGACTAATGATTTAACTCGGGAAGAGTTCAGAAATCAATATTTTGTGATTTTTAATCACTGCTTTCATGCGTCTTGGCATGCTATCCACCAGTCTTTCAAACTGCTTTTTGATGACCTTCCTGGTACAAAAATTTAAGCAGTTCTTTGATGGCTTGTGACTATCCATCAGGAAGATTACATTCCAGATATTTTCAATGGGGTCCAGGTCTGGAGATTGGGCTGACCATGACAAGGATTTGATGTGGTGGTCCTTCATCCACACAATGAATGACCTAGCTGTGTGGTACGGCGCATTGTCCTGTTGGAAAAAACAGTCCTCAGAGTTGGGGAACATTGCCTGAGCAGAAGAAATCAACTGTTTTTCCAGGATAACCTTGTATGCGGCTTGATTCATACGTCCTTCGAAAAAATTTACCTGCACAATTTCAAGCTTGCTGAAGCATCCCCATATCATCACTGATCCTCCACCAAATTTCACAGTGGGTGCAAGACACTGTGGCTTGTACGCCTCTCCTGGTCTCCATTTAACCATTAGACGACCAGGTGTTGGGCAAAGCTGAAAATTAGACTCAGAGAAGATTACCTTACTCCAGTCCTCTACGGTCCAATCCTTATGGTCTTTGACAAAACTCAGCTTGGCTCTCCTTTGCTTCTCACTGATGAAAGGCTGTTTTTTTTAGCTTTACGTGACTTGAGCCCTGCCTCTAGGAGCTTGTTACAAACTGTTCTTGCAGTGCGCTTTACCTCAGCTGCCATTTGCCATTCCTTTTGTAGGTCACTTGATGTCATCCTGCGGTTGCGGAGTAACATTCGAATAAGATGACGGTCATCCTGGTCAGTAAACAGTCATTTTCGCCCTTTGCCGGTCTGTAGCTTTGTTGTCCCCAATATCTGCTGCTTGACCTTGTTGTAATGGACTGCCGTCTTAGAAATTTTAAGGATGGAGGCAATATGACATTCACTGTATCCCTCTGCTAGTAAAGCCAGAATTGAGCCCTTTTTTTCCTCACTCAAGACTTTTCTTTTCAACTCCTTTGGCATGGTTAAAAGTTATTTTTTCATTCCTATTACTTTTGGGATATTACCAGCACTTGTTTTGCCATCCAGCTTATCCTACTGTAAGAGGATTGAGAACACCACAGCAGTGTTTTTTATACTTTCCTTTCTTAAATAAGATTTGATTCAGGTGATCACCTAATCAGAAGCACATTAAGTAGAATGAGGTGTACTATGGTTGGAATTCAACTGACACTGGAATGGAATGGCTGTCAGACAGCTGATTTTTATAAAACTGTGCAGTGGTCTCTTAATTTTTGCCAGAGCTGTAATGAATATACAGTACAGACCAAAAGTTTGGACACACCTTCTCATTCAAAGATTTTTCTGTATTTTCATGGCTATGAAAATTGCAGAATCACACTGAAGGCATCAAAACTATGAATTAACACATGTAGAATTATACATTACACTTTACAAAAAAGTGTAAAACAACTGAAAATATGTCTTGTATTCTAGGTTCTTCAAAGTAGCCACCTTTTGCTTTGATGACTGCTTTGCACGCAGAAAAGCTGAATGGATGGATTCTACATGCCTGGTTCCCACCGTGAAGAATGGAGGAGGAGGTGTGATGGGGTGGGGGTGCTTTGCTGGTGACACTGTTGGGGATTTATTCAAAATTGAAGGCATAGTGAACCAGAATGTCGACTACAGCATCTTGCAGCAGCATGCTATTCCATCCGGTTTGCGTTTAGTTGGACCATCATTTATTTTTCAACAGGACAATGACCCCAAACACACCTCCAGACTGTGTAAGGGCTATTTGACCAAGAGGGAGAGTGTTGGGGTGCTACGCCAGATGACCTGGCCTCCACAGTCACCAGACCTGAACCCAATCGAGATGGTTTGGGTTGAGCTGGACCGCTCACCGTTTCAATTTTGAATAAATTCCCAACAGTGTCACCAGCAAAGCACACCCACACCATCACACCACCTCCTCCATGCTTCACGGTGGGAACTAGGCATGTAGAGTCCAGCCGTTCACCTTTTCTGCGTGCAAAGCAGTAATCAAAGCAAAAGGTGGCTACTTTGAAGAACCTAGAATATAAGACATATTTTCAGTTGTCTCACACTTTTTTGTAAAGTGTAATGTATAATTCCACATGTGTTACTTCATAGTTTTGATGGCTTCAGTGTGATTCTACAATTTTCATAGTCATGAAAATACAGAAAAATCTTTGAATGAGAAGGTGTGTCCAAACTTTTGGTCTGTACTGTGTATATATATATATACACACACACATATACACACACACACACACACACACACACATATACATATACATACACACACTGCTCAAAAAAGTAAAGGGAAAACTGTCACACACAAAATTAAATTGGAGTGTCCTTAAAATAAGTCAAAATGATGCTCAGTAGTGTGTGTGGCCTCCACGTGCCTGTATGACCTCCCTACAATGCCTGGGCATGCTCCTGATCAGGCGGCAGATGGTCTCCTGAGGGATCTCCTCCCAGACCTGGACTAAAGCATCCGCCAACTCCTGGACAGTCTATGGTGCAATGTGACGTTGGTGGATGGAGCGAGATATGATGTCCCAGATGTGCTCAATCGGATTCTGGTCTGGGGAACGGGCATGCCAGTCCATAGCTTTAATGACTTTATCTTGCACAAACTGCTGAAACACTCCAGCCACATGAGGTCTGGCATTGTGCTGCATTAAGAGGAACCCAGGGCCAACTGCACATGGAGGACTGTGTGGCCCTCCAAAGAAATGCCACCCCACACCATTACTGATGCACTGCCAAACCGGTCATGCTGAAGGATGTTGCAGGCAGCAGATCGCTCTCCACAGCGTCTCCTGACTCTGTCACGTCTATCACATGTGCTCAGTGTGAACCTGCTTTCATCTGTGAAGAGCACAGGGCGTCAGTGGCGAATTTGCCAATACTGGTGCTCTGTGGCAAATGCCAAGCGTTCTGCACAGTGTTGGGTGTGAGCACAACCCCCATCTGTGGACGTCGGGCACTCAGACCATCCTCATGGAGTCGGTTTCTAGCCATTTGTGCAGACACATGCACATTTGTGGCCTGCTGGAGGTCATTTTGCAGGGCTCTGGCAGTGCTCCTCCTGTTCCTCCTTGCACAAAGGTGGAGGTAGCGGTCCTGCTGCTGGGTTGTTGTCCTCCTACGGCCCCCACCACATCTCCTCGTGTATGGCCTGTCTCCTGGTAGCGCCTCCAGCCTCTGGATACTATGCTGACAGACACAGCAAACCTTCTTGCCACAGCTCGCATTGATGTGCCATCCTGGATGAGCGGCACTACCTGAGCCACTTGTGTGGGTTGTAGAGTCCATCTCATGCTACCACACGTGTGAAAGCACAACCAACATTCAAAAGTGAACAAAACATCAGCCAGAAAGCATTGGTACTGAGATGTTGTCTGTGGTCCCCACCAGCAGAACCACTCCTTTATTGAGTGTGTCTTGATTATTGCCAATAATTTCCATCTGTTGTCTATTCCATTTGCACAACAGCATGTGAAATTGATTGTCAGTGTTGCCTCCTAAGTGGACAGTTTGATTTCACAGAAGTTTGATTTACTTGGAGTTATATTCTGTTGTTTAAGTATTCCTTTTATTTTTTTGAGCAGTGTATATATATATATATATATATGTAATCTATATATATCTATATATATATATGTATATATATATACATATATATAATATATATATAGATATATATAATAATATCTATATATATATAGAGATATCATGAATGTATATACGATGAGCAGAGATATCAAATATGAAATTAACTGTTACCAGAATCTGTATTCGATGTACTCTCAATGTCCTAAAAAGTTTATTTTAATCAGTAATATTTACTTATCCATCAAACTATTTAATTCCATAATATTTAAAGACTACATTTTAAAGTACCGTATATACTCGTGTATAAGCCGAGATTTTCAGCCCATTTTTTAGGGCTGAAAGTCCCCCTCTCGGCTTATACGCGGGTCATATACGGGGGTCGGCGGGGGAGGGGGAGCGGGGTGTCGGATCATATTCACCCCTCCGCCGGCGCGGTCTCTGCAGCCCCCCTGCTCTCCCCACGATCTCCGGCTCCTTCCTGCAGCGGTCACATGGCACCGCTCATTAAAGTCATGAATATGCACATATTCATGACTTTAATAAGCGGTACCATGTGACCGCTGTAGGAAGGAAGCGCTGCAGAGAGCGCCGGGAGAAGAGAGGATGCAGAGACGAGCCGGCGGAGGGGTGAGTATAGCGATATTTACTTGTCCTGTTCCACCGCTGCATGCTGCGTCCTCGTCGGACTCCTCTGGCTGTGAATGTTCAGGCAGAGGGCGCGATGACATCATTAGTGCGCGCCGCGCCCCCTGCCAGATCATTCACAGCCAGAGGAGTCAGACGAGGACGCAGCGTGCAGCGGTGGAACGGGACAGGTAAATATCTCAGGTGCCGGGGTCCTGAGCGAGCGGTGAAACCGGCACCCGTCCCCCATAGCGCGCCGGTGTCACCGCCTGCTCACGACACCGGCACCTGACTCCCAGTGACGAGAGGTGAGTATGTCATTTTTTTTTGCAGCAGCATATGAGGCCTATACTATGGAGCATATGGGGTATAATTGTGCAGCATATGGGGGCATAATCTGTGGAACATATGGGGGCATAATCTGGAGCATATGAGGGCATAATCTGTGGAACATATGGGGGCATAATCTGGAGCATATGGGGGCATAATCTGTGGAACATATGGGGGCATAATCTGGAGCATATGGGGGCATAATTTGTGGAACATATGGGGGCATAATATGGAGCATATGGGGGCACAAGCTGTGGAACATATGGGGCATAATCTGGAGCATATGGGGGCATAATCTGTGGAACATATGGGGACATAATATGGAGCATATGGGGGCATAATCTGTGGAACATATGGGGCATAATCTGGAGCATATGGGGGCATAATCTGTGGAACATATGGGGCACAATCTGGAGCATATGGGGCATAATCTGTGGAACATATGGGGGCACAATCTGGAGCATATGGGGGCATAATCTGTGGAACATATGGGGCATAATCTGGAGCATATGGGGGCATAATTTGTGGAACATATGGGGCATAATCTGGAGCATATGGGGGCATAATCTGTGGGTCATATGGGGGCATAATCTGTGGATCATATGGGGGCATAATCTGTGGAATATAAGGGGGCATAATCTGGAGCATATGGGGTCATAATCTCTGAAGCATATTGGGCATAATCTGGAGCATATGGGGGCATAATCTCTGAAGCATATTGGGCATAATCTGGAGCATATGGGGGCATAATCTGTGGAGCATATTGGGCATAATCTGTGCAGCATATGGGGGCATAATCTGTGGAGCATCATATGGGGGCATAATCATTTTTCACCCTCGGCTTATACGCGAGTCAATAAGTTTTCCCAGTTTTTTGTGGCAAAATTAGGGGGGTCAGCTTATACACAGGTCGGCTTATACATGAGTATATACGGTAAGTAACTTTGTCATTTATCTTATCAGAGAAATCCGATTCTTCCTCTTCTTGGACTGATCTTTCACTCTCAATTCACTGGTAAAATCTGTGGTCACTGAATACAGATTTTCCCAATACTGAGATAGGAGATGGCTGTTGGTTCCTTGAACATTCTATAGAGTAGAGAAAAAGAATTAGACGCACACACAAGCATTCTGCAGAAAGTGCTCCTGAAACAGTTACAGTTCTCCAAAGAACTCAAAGAACTTTATGAGCACCAATTGTCATCTCCAATCTCACTAATGGGAAAATCTACACTCACTGAAGACACATTTTATTGAAGAATTGCGAATTTTAAAAATGATCGGTCCAGAAGGCAAGATGAGCAGATTTCTCTGATAAGATATACAGTCATGGCCAAAAGTGTTTGCCCCTTTGAAATTCATGAATATATTGCGCACTGTGGACAACGAAACATCAAGGTATCTGGAGATGGACTTCTAACCTTGAGATTGTTAACATTTTTCAACAATTTTGGTTCTCAAGCCCTCAGACAGTTCTCTTCTCCTCTTTCTATTCTCCATGCTTAGTGTGGCACACACAGACACACAATCCAAAGATTGAGTCAATGTCTCCCCTTTTTATCTGGTTTCAGGTGTGATTTTATATTTTCATATTGTTCACATCTGTTACTTGCCACAGGTGAGTGTGAACAAGCATCACATGCTTGAAACAAAGTTGTTTACTCACATTTTTGGAAATGTGCCAACAATTTTGTCTGGGGTTTGTGTGAAATTATGTGCAATTTGTCTTTCTTTCTGTTTTTTGTGTTGTTCCAATAGAGAGACAAAGGAAATAAACATGTTTATAACAATGTGTAATTGCAATAATTTTCTGGGAGAAATACTTCATTTTGTTTAAAACAATTTCAAGAGTGACAACAATTTTGGCCATGACTGTAATAAAAAGTTTCTTATTCTAATTACTACTAATGTGTACTATTGATTTATGAAATTAAAACAGTTCCTCTTCAAAATTGTTGAAATCCATTAAGAATACAATTTATAATTATGGTAAACTGCAGATGGTGTTTACTATAGGGAAAAAAATCTACAGTGAAAAATATTTCCATTATTTTGTCATACAAATCATCTGCCTGAAGCAAAAGAAAATTGAAATCTCATTAAAGAGTTTTACAATATAAACAGTTAAAATACACATTTTCTTTTTGTGTAAATCCATCTTTTATCACGGCACAAATCATTAAGTGTCCATGTGCCATTCATTTAATTTTCTTTCAAATGACTGTAACTTTGGAATGACCATATAAACTTGTGTCTACAGGCAACGGGAAGGGATTTTCTCTGCTCCTGTCAACAGGCAATCCCTGCTTCCATCCCCAGGGGCTTTTTTCTGCACCTGGCGAGGTTATTGCATGTAGGTTTTTTTTTTTTTTTTTACTTCTTTCTGGTAGTTTTGTGCATTACGTACATCTATAGCTGATCCATCAAAGAACTTAAGTGAACTAAGTGCAACGCTGAAGATTTATATTTTTAGCTTAAATCCACAAGAAACACCTGTAGATATTAGAAAATAACTGTAAGCTAGAACTTGTGGAAATAGTAATTTGATATCCTTTGTCTGATGTTTTTTAGTGCTTCAGGGATCTAATGATCGAATAAAATGTGAAAAAAATATCATGGAGGTAAAGTAAATGTTTTAAAACTTTTCTCTTTTGACAATCAATTTTTATGGTACCAGAGTAAATCTTAAAAAGGTTGTTCCGTCAGGACAAGGCCTGTTCATATGTCCGATGTGGAGAAAGAACCATCATGTAATGATCAGTCAAGGGAATCTTTTCCAGGAAAAATCAGCAATTTGATGGCTGTCTTGAAAGTCGGACATGGGGTTGATCAGCTGTCATATTAAAGAGGTTGTTCCCTTCAAAGAGTAACTGTCATTTTAATTTAGATTTCATAAAGCAATATTACACATGAAAATAAGAAACCTTGTAATTTATATTAATCAGAAAAATCTGCTTCTTTCTCCTCGTGGATTAATCTTTCACTCTCAAAGTTCTCAATTCATGGGTAAAATCAGTCTTTAATGACTACAGATTTCCCCCATAAGGGTTTGCTCACACTTGAATATATATATAAAAAATATATAAATATATATAAAATATATATAAATATAAAATTGTACACAAGTGTGAGCGATCCTTTATGGAGATCTTAGATGGTAGTTTGTGCTCATAAAGCTCTTTGGAGAACTGCAACTGTGGTTTCAGGAGAACTTGCAGCAGAATGTCTGTGTCTGCCTCTATCTAGCTCCTCCCTTCTCCTCCATAAAATTTTCAATGCACTAAACTGCTATCTCCTATCTCAGTAAATTGAAAATCTGTATTCAGTGACTACAATCTTCCACCAATAAGGAGATAGGGGGGTGATAGTTTGTGTTCATAAAGCTCTTTGGAGAAATGCAACTGTGGTTTCAGGAGAACTTGCAGCAGAATGTCTGTGTCTGCCTCTATCTAGCTCCTCCCTTCTCCATAAAATTTTCAATGCACTAAACTGCTATCTCCTATCTCAGTAAATTGAAAATCTGTATTCAGTGACTACAATCTTCCACCAATAAGGAGATAGGGGGGTGATAGTTTGTGTTCATAAAGCTCTTTGGAGAAATGCAACTGTGGTTTCAGGAGAACTTGCAGCATAATGTCTGAATCTACCTCTAGCTCCCCCCTTCTCCTCCATAAAATTTTCAATGCATCAACTCCCATTTCAGTAATGGGAAAATCTTTCTTCACTGAATACACATTTTATCCATGTATTGAGAGTGAAAGATCAGTCCAAGAGGAGAAGATAACATATATTAAAAAGTTACTTATTTTTATGTGTACTATTAATTTATGAAATAAAAACTAAAATGGTGGTTGTTCTAAGTTTTCTTTCGGTATTTGGTGAAAATCTACAGTATTACAATATTAACTAGCTGGCTCCATTTATGTCCATGTACACAGTAAGAGGAGACATCACATGTTGGCAATATTTTTTGCATTGCATATTATCACAGCAATGAAAACATTTTTTAGTAATCTGCATAAAAATGTTGAAGTTTTATTGCCTGTGTTATTATTTACCTGCTGTAGTACATGTCTTTCTCTTAGCGTCATTAATCTTCTGTGCAGCTCAACTAGTTCATCGAGATACGCCTGCAAAAAAGTCACACTGATATTTAGATGATGTCAAGGAGATACAGTCATCTTTAAAAGAGTAGCAGGAATTTGTGCGGCATTAGGCTGGGGCTACAAGGTGACCTTGGCCACAACACCTGTCGGGTGGTCAAAGTTCGCTAGGTAATGCTGCTACAGCCCAGTGCAATACAAGTGAACGGGTCACATTATGACCCCGATAGTACTGCTACTGCAAGAAGCAAGTTGCAAAGAGTCCAACTACATTCGATTTTTTTTTTCCAATTGCTTGCCATGGTCGCAGCACCCTCAGTCGCACTGCAAAGAGACCTAGCAAACTTTGCCTATATGACTTGTGCTGTGGCCAAAGTCGCTGTGTAAACCTAGCTTTACTGTAACTTCTCATCCAATGTATCATAACATTTCCTATATCTCCTGAACAATTATGCCGGAAGTGTAACTCTTCTTTGACAGTCTTTATTATATTCTATAACATAGTGGAACCATTTTTTCAATTTTAAAGAAACATTCCGGGCATGACTTATCTCCATCAGTAGTCCATAAGCGACACAACCACTGATACTTGCAGTTTGGTGCACACGGCCTGTGCAGTCTTCTCAGAGAGAGATTCTGGCTTGTCCCTCACTTTAGCTCCAATACAACCCACTCTGGTCAGCTTCCCCCTGCTGAATGCCTAAGGTGAACACCTAGCCTGGTTATTTTATGCCGCGCCAGCCAGGTACAAATAATCAGAAATGTATATATAGCTCAGGCAAAAATTAAGAGACCAACACATCAAAACCCTGTCATGGGCAGCCCATTCTCCAGACCTGAACCCCATTGAAAACCCCTGGAATTTGATCAAGAGGATGATGGATAGTCACAAGCCATCAAACAAAGAAGAACTGCTTAAATTTTTGCGCCAGAAGCAGTGTGAAAGACTGGTGGAAAGCATGCCAAGACGGACGCATGAAAGCTGTTTTTAAAAATCATGGTTATTCAACAAAATATTGATTTCAGAAGTCTTCCTGAGTTAAAACATTGGTATTGTTGTTTCTAAATGATTATGAACTTGTTTTCTTTGCATTATTTGAGGTCTGAAGCACTGGGATTTTTTTTTCTAATTTTGACCATTTTTCTTTGTCAGAAAAAAAAATACTAAATTTATTGCTTGGAAATTCGGTGACATGTCAGAAGTTTATAGACTAAAAGAACAATTTACATTTTAGTCAAAAATATACCTATAAAGAGAAAAATCAGACAAACTGAACATTTGAAATTGGTTTCTTAATTTTTTCCAGAGTTCTAGCTGTATATATATGTACACATATATATATATATACATATATATACAACGTATATAGTCATGTATAAGCCGACCCCCCTAATTTTGCTCCGAAAAACTGGGAAAACATATTGACTCGCGTATAAGCCTAGGGTGGAAAATGCAGCAGCTACTGGTAAATTTTCAAAAATAAAAATAGATGTCAATAAAAGTAAAATTAATTGAGACATCAGTAGGTTAAATGTTTTGAATTTCCATATTGAATCAGGTATCCCATATAATGCTCCATACAGCTCATGATGGCCCCATAACATGCTCCATACAAAATAAGCCCCATATAATGCTCCATAAAGGTTAATAATGACCCCATAAGATGCTCCATAGAATAATATGCCCCATATGCTGCTCCATAGATTATGCCCCATAAGATGCTCCATACATTATGCTCCCATAAGCTGCTCCATAGATTATGCCCCCATGAGATGCTCCATATGATGCTCCATAGATTATGCCCCCATAAAATGCTCCATAGAATAGGCCCCATATGCTGCTGCTGCAAATGAAAAATAAAAATTACATACTCACCTCGTCGCTGGAGCCTAGGTTACGCTGTACTGAGCAGGCGGGGACATGTGCCGGTGTCACTGTTGGCACAGGGCCCCGGCACCTGAGATAATCACCTGTCCCCGGTCCACCCTGAGCGCCGCTGTCTTCCGGGTCCTCTGTCAGTGAGTGCTCAGGCAGACGGTGCGGCGCACACCAACCACATCATCGCGCCCTCTGCTGCCTGAACGTCACTGACAGAGGACGCAGAGGATAGAGCGGCGCGCAGCGGTGGACCAGAGACAGGTGAATATCGCATAAACTTACCCCCTCCAGGAGCGTCTCTGCAGCCCCCCTGCTTCTCCCGTGGTCTCCGGCAGCTATTACTTCCTACAGCGGCCACGTGGTACCGGGGGGCTGAAGAGACGGGCCGGGGGTGAGCATGATCTGACACCCCCGCCGACCCCCAGGCGTGTATGACTCGCGCATAAGCCGAGAGGGGGACTTTCAGCCTTAAAAAATGGGCTGAAAATCTCGGCTTATACGCAAGTATATACTGTATATATATATATATATCATGATAATAATCTACTATATAATAGTCTAATTCTGAATGTCTGTAACGGAAATCGCGTGTCGCCGGATGCGACCAATCAGTGACAGGCGCAGTCCGGCCGCGAACTGGCGCAGGATTTGAACCATGCACGCCACCGCTATCATCGGGAGATCAGCGGTACTAACTGATCTCACAACGGTAGCTGCGGGTCATCTCCTGCCGCATGGAGGTCAGCGGCGATGCAGCCAGGAGATGACCGGCGCCAGCCGGTCATCTCCCGGCTGCTCGCAGAGGAAGTACCGGCCGGGAGATGACCGGAGACCTACAAGTAAACCCCAGAAGCCTCCACATATACCCCAGCAGCAGCATCCACATATACTCCAGCAGAAGCAGCCTCCACATATACCCCAGCAGCATCTATATACACTCCAGCAGCAGTCTCTATATACACCCCAGCAGCAGCAGCCTCCACATATACTCACAGCAGCAAGCAGCAGCCTCCACATATACCCCAGCAGCAGCCTCTATATACACTCCAGCAGCAGCCTCTATATACACCCCATAAACTACATACATATTCTGGAATACACGATGCGTTAGAAATGGGCCACCATCTAGTACATATATGTATGTATGTGTATATATATATATTCGTATATATATATATATATATATATATATATATATATAACTACCCAACACATACGAGACAGTATTTCTCAGCACAAGTCCACCATTCGATGTGGACGAGTTTTTCTTCCGATTCCTGCGCATTTTCGATAATATAACCATAATAATCAATTGAAGTTTCAAGTTATAGATCATGTCCCTGTGTAAGGTTCTTTGTCTCTGTTGACATGTTCCTTGAAACTCAGTTTTCCGTCGGCCATTTTGCTTTCTGTCTTTCTGCAGCTCTTGCCCTCAGTTAATATGGAGTTTCCAGTTTTCATGTTCCCGCCCTGATTCTTCCCTCTTGCTTCTTAAGCAGCCTCAGCTGAACAATCAGTGCTCCTGAATCAAGCCTCAGTCAGTCTGTGACCTGACTTCTGGAAACCTTGGACTTGTACTCCAGCTATTCCCTACTGAGGAACCTTGGAACACTTTTGGACTCTGGAAACCTGCTGTTTGGTGAATCCATGTTTGCAGAGGAATTACGGTACAGAGAAGAGATCCTGAACCTGCTTTGGAGATTTATTGTAGTGCTTGAAGTTACTCTGGCCTGCTGTGTCTCCTGTCTCTATTCCTGCAAACTGTGTGAACTTTTCAGCATGCTTGTATGAAGTAACACAAGTCATTTCATTTCAACCTATGTCTCCTGTGTTTTCCTCGCACCCAAGCACAAGACGCTATAGGAACTGTACACTATACATGACAAGATTCAGGAGCCAATGTTTAGTGTCTGCTGGGTCTGGGAAAGCCGTGTCTGCTGTGACTGTGGATATCAGATGTCCGTTTAATACCTTATGTGATGACAGTGGTTGTGACTTCTCACAACCATTCCAGGTGAGCGCATTCCCTTAAAATTTTACTCTGGAGTGTTACCACAGGTAAACACTATTGTTTTGTTTTTTTTTTCCTTTCCTCTTCTCCTTCCAGCACTTCTGCCTTAAAAGATCTGGAAGATGGAGGCCCGCATAAAGGAACTTTGCGGAGTGACTGATACAATCCTTTCAGATGTACAGACTAACCCGTTTTGCAAGCCTACAGGACCTCACTAATCATAATTTGCAAGTGTTTGGACAGACTACCCAGGAATTGCGAGCCAGGATTGAGGCTCTAGAGGAACGAGCCCAGGCTCCTGCCATAACCCCGAGTTCTGGGATCCCCAAATTACCTCCTTTTCGTTTTGGCGGTGAACGTGAGAAATTCAGGGGATTTATTAATCAATGCAATTTATTTTTCTCTGCACATGCTTCACAATTTCCCACTGAACGATCCAAAGTGCTTACTATAATCATGTTGCTTACCAATAAGGCTTTGATGTGGGCAAACCCTCTGATTGAGACTGAGGATGATTGTTTGAATCACCTTGATGCTTTTATTTCAGCCATGGGGCAGGTGTTTGATGACCCCAATCGAGGTGCAACAGCTGAAGCAGCCATGTTAACTTTGCGCCAAGGTAAGCGTTCAGTAGCCGAATATGCCCTGGATTTCAGGAGATGGGCTCTTGATACCACTTGGGACACTTCCGCTAAAAAATCTATTTTTCGGAAAGGGTTGTCTCCACTGATTAAGGATGAACTTGCTCGTGCCGACCCTCCCACTGCGTTAGGTGACTTTATTAACTATTGTATCCGTATTGATGCTCGTCTGACTGAACGCAGACAAGAGAGATGGTTCGAAAATAATCGCACTAACCTTTTACTACCTCCCTCCTCAGCTAAGGAAAGTTTGAGTAGGATCACAAGGGAACCAGAACCTGAACCCATGCAGGTGGACTCTTTACAAAGACGGGTTAGTGATGCACGCAAAGAACATCGTATAAAGGAAAATCTATGTTTCTACTGTGGTAAGTCAGGGCACTTCATTATAAACTGCCCCAGCCGTTCTCGTAAGACTACTGCAGCAGTCATTCACTGTGAGTGTTGCGAGAGGAGCTCTGTCATGTCCGAGCCTCAGGCTCCAGAGAGATCTGCTGCAAGAGATCTTGATTTCTCGGACTTAAACTCTGTTAGTTCTGGGGACGATGACGGTATAAACGCTGCAATTTTTCAAGTTTCCTCAGCGGTGTCCCAGCTGAGTTGTAAAAGAAACAATTCTCATTGCTTCCTTTCCATCAAACTCTGGGTTGACTCAGTCTGGGTGTCTAGCTCTGCTATGATCGACTCAGGAGCAAGTGGAAATTTTATGGATATCTCCTTTGCTCTGAAACAGGGGATACGTTCAGTGAAGAAGGCTACTCCAGTACAGATGGAGACTGTGGATGGCTCTCTACTGACTTCTGGACCAGTGGATCAAGAAACAGAACCTTTGAGGGTCCTTATGCGTAAAGATCATCAGGAGAAAATGTCTTTTATGCTTATCTCTTCTCCCCACTTTCCCATTATTCTAGGGCTACCATGGCTGCAGGCGCAGAATCCTACGATTAACTGGGAGACCAAGGAATTACACTTTCCGGAGAAACAGATGAGTCAAGGAGTTTCAGCTTGCTCTGTTCCTAAAGGAACCATGTCAGTCCCTGAACTACCAGCTGTATACCAGGACTATGTGGATTTATGTGACAAGAAGAACGCTGATCAGCTTCCTCCTCACCGTCCATATGATTGTCCAATTGAATTATTGCCTGGAGCCGAGATACCTTTTGGTAAGATCTACCCCCTAGCGGGGCCCGAGCTAAAAGCTTTGAAGGATTATATAGACGAAAATTTAGCCAAGGGCTTCATACGCCCCTCTTCATCTCCCGCAGGTGCACCCATCTTCTTTGTGAAGAAGAAAGATGGATCTCTGAGACCCTGCATAGACTATAGGGAACTCAATAAGGTTACTATTAGAAACCGTTATCCATTGCCTTTAATCTCCGAGTTGTTGGAGAGAGTGCGGCATGCCAAAATTTTCTCTAAACTGGATCTCCGTGGGGCCTATAACTTGGTCCGTATTAGACCTGGGGATGAATGGAAGACTGCTTTCAGGTCACGCTATGGACACTTTGAATATCTAGTTATGCCTTTTGGTCTGAGTACCCGCCCCAGCCACTTTCCAACACTTCGTGAATGATATCTTCAGGGATCTCCTAGATACATTTGTGGTGATTTATCTGGATGATATTCTAATTTTTTCTAACTCCACAGAGGAACATCATGGACATGTGAGAATGGTCTTAGAACGGCTAAGACAAAACCATCTCTACATCAAACTTGAAAAGTGTGAATTCCATAGGACCGAAATTCAATTTCTGGGGTATGTACTATCTACGCAAGGGATTAGTATGGATGGAAGCAAGACCCAAGGCATCAAGGATTGGCCAATTCGTAGAAATGTGAAGGAGGTGCAGCGCTTCATCGGGTTTGTCAACTTCTATAGACGTTTCATTAAGAATTTTCTGAGGTAGTGTCACCTATCACCCAACTTACCCGGAAACAGTCTAGGTTCTCCTGGACCCCGCAAGCTCAGGAAGCATTTTCCTGTTTAAAGGATAAATTTACCACCGCACCTATCTTAGTACATCCCAACCCCGAGCTTGCCTTCATAATAGAGGTGGATGCTTCAGACTGTGCCGTTGGAGCTATACTCTCTCAGAGAACAGGTGAGAAGAATGTCTTGCATCCCTGTGCCTTCTTTTCCCAGCAGTTGTCTTCAGCTGAGAGGAACTACGATGTGGGCAATAGAGAATTGTTGGCCATTATTGCCGCCTTCAAGGAATGGAGACACCTTCTTCAGGGAGCTGCACAGCAAATAGTCGTCCTGACAGACCATCGTAACCTTGAATTTATCAGGTCGGCTAAGTGCCTGACTCCTCGCCAGGCTCGCTGGAATCTTTTCCTAAACCAATTTAATTTTGTCATTTCTTATAGACCAGGATCGCGCAATGGAAAGGCTGATGCACTCTCTAGGATTCATTCAGCAGAGACACGTCCACTTACTCCTCCTAAGACTATTCTTCCTGACTCTAGATTCCTGGGAGTGATTCATAATCAAGACCTACTTAAGGACATCAAGGAAGCATACCATGCGGATTCTTTGTTGGCTCAACCCCCAAGGGACGTAAGTCTTGTCTTTAAGAATGGTGTGTGGATTCAGGGACAACGTCTGTATATACCTGAAACAGTCAGATTGAGAGTATTGCAACTCATCCACGATTCCAAGATAGCCGGGCATAGGGGAATTCTAAAGACACAAGAATTTCTTTCTCGTTTCTTTTGGTGGCCCACTTACAGGAAAGATGTTTTAAACTATGTCACTTCATGTGAAGTCTGTGCAAGATGCAAAACACCTCGCTCCTCACCAACTGGTCTGTTGCAACCTCTTCCCACCCCGTCCCGCCCGTGGGGATCCATTTCTATGGACTTCATTGTGGAGTTACCAACCTCTCAAGGGAAGAACACCATTCTAGTGGTGGTTGACCGTTTAACAAAGGCAGCTCATTTTATCCCTTGTGTCGGCTTACCCACTGCAAAACAGACATCAGACTTGATGATTAAGAATGTGTTTCGCTTACATGGAGTACCGGATGAGGTCATTTCGGATCGAGGGGTGCAATTCACTTCAAGGTTTTGGCAAAATTTCTGTGCAGCATTGGACATTAAAGTAAACCTTTCTTCTGCTTTTCATCCCCAGACTAATGGACAGACAGAACGAACCAATCAGACCCTGGAGCAGTATCTCCGCTGTTTTATCTGCCACCTACAGGATGATTGGGTGGATCTACTTCCACTGGCTGAGTTCTCTTATAACAACTCTCAGAGCGCCTCCACTAAGCAGTCTCCTTTTTACTCCAATCTAGGTTATCATCCTAACATTCTTCCTCGATTTCCCATAGATACGCCCTTGCCGGCAGTGGCTGAAAGAATCACTTCTTTACAAAAGAATATGGATCTTCTAAAGGAAAATCTAGAATTGGCTCAGGAAAGGTACAAGAAAGCAGCAGATAAATTTCGTAAACCTGCACCAGCTTTCAAGGTAGGAGATTTGGTCTGGCTGTCAACCAGAAATCTTAAAGTAAAGATTCCATCGTCTAAATTGGGACATAAGTACATTGGACCTTATAAGATCAGTAAGATTATAAGTGCTGTTGCTTGTCGTCTTCAACTGCCCAGAACTATGAGAATCCACCCTGTCTTTCATGTATCCCTACTAAAGGCTGCAACACCCAATACGTTTCCTGGACGTTCTTCTCCTTGCCCTGACCCAGTGCTGGTCGATGGTCAGGAAGAATTTATGGTGGAAAGGATTCTAGATTCCAGGTTGTACAGAAATCAGTTGCAATATTTGATTAAATGGCAGGGCTACCCAGTGGAGGACAACTCATGGGAACCAGTCAATAATGTAAATGCTCCTCGCCTGCTCCGCCAGTTTCATCAGAGGTACCCTGACAAGCCTGGTCTGAGGTCATCCGGAGGTTGTCCCTAAGGGGGAGTAATGTAAGGTTCTTTGTCTCTGTTGACATGTTCCTTGAAACTCAGTTTTCCGTCGGCCATTTTGCTTTCTGTCTTTCTGCAGCTCTTGCCCTCAGTTAATATGGAGTTTCCAGTTTTCATGTTCCCGCCCTGATTCTTCCCTCTTGCTTCTTAAGCAGCCTCAGCTGAACAATCAGTGCTCCTGAATCAAGCCTCAGTCAGTCTGTGACCTGACTTCTGGAAACCTTGGACTTGTACTCCAGCTATTCCCTACTGAGGAACCTTGGAACACTTTTGGACTCTGGAAACCTGCTGTTTGGTGAATCCATGTTTGCAGAGGAATTACGGTACAGAGAAGAGATCCTGAACCTGCTTTGGAGATTTATTGTAGTGCTTGAAGTTACTCTGGCCTGCTGTGTCTCCTGTCTCTATTCCTGCAAACTGTGTGAACTTTTCAGCATGCTTGTATGAAGTAATACAAGTCATTTCATTTCAACCTATGTCTCCTGTGTTTTCCTCGCACCCAAGCACAAGACGCTATAGGAACTGTACACTATACATGACACCCTGTTTCTAGGAAAGGAGGTGATAGGGTTAATCAATTAAAAGAATGTGAATCATTCTGGATACTCACATTACAAAACTCTCTCCCCTTTGGGTCTCAATAGGGAATATGAATTTTTTTATAACTAACATGTAGGCCTTTCTCCTCTTCCCACAGTCTTGTATTGATGTCCCTTTTCATTGGTTTTCTACTTTATTAATGAATTTGGTATGATGTATACTATAAGTAATGTGTCCTCTGGGTTTCTGATCGATGTTACCCTTATTCTTTTTATCTTTAGCATATGTTTCCACAAGGTGTATTATGGTAGTTCATACTTCTAGTTTATTTAAACTTAAGTGCTTGTAAAGTTATTAATATTTTCTTATTATGTCATACTGTTCTTTCATATCAGTAATCCAATTTATCATCACTTTTGTCATTCTAATCAGCCTTCCCCCTTTTTTTCTCTCCTTTCATTAGCAAGTAATCACGGAGCAGAAATGATTCATCTCCCTGCGCTCTGGCCAGGGACGCGTGCGCACTACTGCTGCTTTTCTTTCGGCACTTCGGCTACATTCGGCTGGTTCCGTCCGGCACATGCACACACTGCTCTTCACCTCTCAAGCAGTAACCCGGAAGTTGTCTTTGTGACACACTGGGCTCACATAAAAAGCTGGCACAGCGTGCTCATTCTGTCTGCACTACTCGCAACATTCACCCTGCTCACCGGACATCTTTCCCATCTGTGCTTGTCACCTGGACTTACTTTGTCTCCTCCGGTTGGACACCTAAAGGTAAATGGCTGGCCTCATTTGCTCGTGCATGTCTATATAGCACTCCCTGTTATGCTGGTTATTTGGCAATTTTCTATATATATATATATAATAGCACGAAAAACACATGCGACTAATGGAACAAATCATCATGCAGCATAATAAATAAATATCAGTACCATTATAACACTAGTCCATATAGGATAATGCCCCCTGAGGAAGGAACTTCCGAAACGCGCGTCGGGAGGGCGGGAGACGCTGTGACACCCGGTATGTACCATGATTACTTTGCCAACGTTTGGCATATGATGCATTGTTTACATGATTAATGCATTATATATCATGGTAGGGCAGGTATGATGGGGTCTTATGATTCTGTATGCCCCTAATATATTATGGTCTTTACTTGTAGATACCTGTCATTTACATTACATTATATGGTGCTTCCGAATGTGGTTGCAGCCTTTCTCTGCCCGGGCTTATGCTGGATATGCGTGTAACTTGTAGCCCTCATGTTATCCCTTTTACCTTGCTATGCTGATATTTAATAAAGGATTTTTTCTACATTATTCTCGTTGACATCGCACTGATTTGTTCTGTTTTTGATATATATATATATATATATATATATATATATATATATATATATATATATATATATATATATATATATATATAATATATAAAGCTGAATGTATGTATGTGTGTATGTATGTGGGTATGTTTGTCCGGGATTGGAATCCGCACCGTCGCACTTACGGGCATGAAATTTTGCACGCCCGCACGTCTCGACCCCGAAAGCGTCCTAGGCTATGTTTTGAATCGAAATTTTAACCCCGCGCGTTCCAAATCGCCAAACAATTTTTGCCCTATCTACATAATGGGGAGAAAGCTGAATGCTTGTGTGTATGTCCGGCATAGGAATCTGCATTTACGGGCATGAAATTTTGCACACCCGCACGTCTCGACCCCGGGAGCGTCATAGGCTAGGTTTTGAGTAGAAATTTTAACCCCGCGCATTCCAAATCGGCAAATAATTTTGGCCCGGGATAGGAATCTGCACCGTTGTACTTACGGGCATGAAATTTTGCATGACCGCACATCTCAACCCCAGGAGCATCATAGGCTATGTGTTTAATGGAAATTTTAACCCCCGCACGTTCCAAATCGCCAAACAATTTTGGCCCTATCTACATAATGGGGAGAAAGCTGAATGCTTGTGTGTATGTCCGGCATAGGAATCTGCATTTACGGGCATGAAATTTTGCACACCCGCACGTCTCGACCCCGGGAGCGTCATAGGCTAGGTTTTGAGTCGAAATTTTAACCCCGCGCATTCCAAATCGGCAAATAATTTTGGCCCGGGATAGGAATCTGCACCGTTGTACTTACGGGCATGAAATTTTGCATGCCCGCACATCTCAACCCCAGGAGCATCATAGGCTATGTGTTGAATGGAAATTTTAACCCCCGCACGTTCCAAATCGCCAAACAATTTTGGTCCTATCTACATAATGGGGAGAAAGCTGAATGCTTGTGTGTATGTCCGGCATAGGAATCTGCATTTACGGGCATGAAATTTTGCACACCCGCACGTCTCGACCCCGGAGCGTCATAGGCTAGGTTTTGAGTCAAATTTTAACCCGCGCATTCCAAATCGGCAAATAATTTTGGCCCGGGATAGGAATCTGCACCGTTGTACTTACGGGCATGAAATTTTGCATGCCCGCACATCTCAACCCCAGGAGCATCATAGGCTATGTGTTGAATGGAAATTTTAATCCCCACACGTTTTGGTGTGTGATTTTTTATGTGCAGAATAAATTTTTGTTAACATAGTCTATTTTGTTACAGCTAACAGCAGTTATTAATTAACCCGGGCGAAGCCGGGTACTACAGCTAGTATATATATACACACCGTACAGACCAAAAGTTTGGACACACCTCATTTAAAGATTTTTCTGTATTTTCATGGCTATGAAAATTGTACATTCACACTGAAGGCATCGAAACTATGAATTAACACATGTGGAATTATATACTTAACAAAAAAGTGTGAAACAACTGAAAATATGTCTTATATTCTAGGTTCTTCAAAGTAGCCACCTTTTGCTTTGATGAGTGCTTTGCACACTCTTGGCATTCTCTAGATGAGCTTCAAGAGGTAGTCACCGGAAATGGTCTTCCAACAATCTTGAAGGAGTTCCCAGAGATGCTAAGCACTTGTTGGCCCTTTTGCCTTCACTCTGCGGTCCAGCTCACTCCAAACCATCTTGATTGGGTTCAGGTCTGGTGACTGTGGAGGACAGGTCATCTGGCGTAGCACCCCATCACTCTCCTTCTTGGTCAATTAGCCCTTAAACAGCCTGGAGGTGTGTTTGGGGTCATTGTCCTGTTGAAAAATAAATGATGGTGCAACTAAACGCAAACCAGATGGAATAGCATGCCGCTGCAAGATGTTGTGGTAGCCATGCTGGTTCAGTATGCCTTCAATTTTGAATAAATCCCCAACAGTGTCACCAGCAAAGCACCCCCACACCATCACACCTCCTCCTCCATGCTTCACGGTGAGAACCAGGCATGTAGAGTCCATCCGTTCACCTTTTCTGCGTCGCACAAAGACACGGTGGTTGGAACCAAAGATCTCAAATTTGGACTCATCAGAACAAAGCACAGATTTCCACTGGTCTAATGTCCATTCCTTGTGTTCTTTAGCCCAAACAAGTCTCTTCTGCTTGTTGCCTGTCTTTAGCAGTGGTTTCCTAGCAGCTATTTTACCATGAAGGCCTGCTGCACAAAGTCTCCCCTTAACAGTTGTTGTAGAGATGTGTCTGCTGCTAGAACTCTGTGTGGCATTGACCTGGTCTCTAACCTGAGCTGCTGTAAACCTGCGATTTCTGAGGCTGGTGACTCGGATAAACTTATCCTCAGAAGTAGAGGGGACTCTTGGTCTTCCTTTCCTGGGGCGGTCCTCATGTGAGCCAGTTTCTTTGTAGCGCTTTTTGGTTTTTACAACTGCACTTGGGGACACTTTCAAAGTTTTTACAATTTTTCTGACTGACTGACCTTCATTTCTTAAAGTAATGATGGCCATTCGTTTATCTTTACTTAGCTGCTTTTTTATTGCCATAAAACAAATTCTAACAGTCTATTCAGTAGGACTATTAGCTGTGTATGATGGTCCCAACCCCATTTATAAGGCCAGAAATCCCACTTATTAAACCTGACAGGGCACATCTGTGAAGTGAAAACCATTACTGGTGACTACCTCTTGAAGCTTTATATGAGAAGGTGTGTCCAAAGTTTTGGTCTGTACTGTATATGTTTGTATATATATATATATATACATATATATATTATATATATATACACACATACACACATTATTGTGAGACAGTGAGGATATGTGGTGAATGGGGTGTACATTTCACCTAGGTTCTTTGCTAACTATAAGGGAAATATGTGGCTTTGTAGACCTGGTGGTAGAGAGGGTCACTACACCTTGCATTCATTGCACACTTGCAGCTTAAACCTGAAGCCAATCAGCTGTTAATTAGGAAGCCAGAAATAGGTGTCTGCGGACACAGTCAGAGAGCTAGTTTAGCCTGGACACAGGGAGGTGTCCTGGCACAAGAAACAGTCTCCAAGAGTGTTAGAGCTGTCTTCAGCCTGGACACAGAGAGGTGTCCTGGCACAAGGAAGCAGTCTCTGTGAGAATGCATGCGGATAAGCTACTAAAGAGGAGGAGAGCCGTCTCAGTCTGGGTGCAGGAAGGACCCCGGACATAGGAGTGTCTCTGTGAACCTCCATGCTGATGATTACTGAAGAGGAGGAGAGCCGTCTCAGTCTGGGTTAGATGTACCCCGGACATAGGAGTGTCTCTGTGAACCTCCATGCTGATGATTACTGAAGAGGAGGGGAGCCGTCTCAGTCTGGGTTAGAGGTACCCCGGACACAGGAGTGTCTCTGTGAACCTCCAGCATAATGACTACTGAATAGGAGTGGATCTCTCTCAAGTCTGGACGTCGGGTGGACCTTCAGACATAAGGAGGAGTATCTGGGAAACTCCATACTGGTAACATATATCATATGTGTTGTTTTGGGCACAGACTGATAGAGTCTGGGTTCCTGATAGAAAGGGACATTACATAAGTGTAATTTAGTGGCTAGACAAGCCTAGGTCTTTTGTTTATGCTTTGTTTTATCTGTGTGCTGTGGACTTTAATAAAACTGGTTGCGGCCAGTTTTTACCATAATTGCTGTCTGAATGAACTGTTTCCGTGCCATTCTGTCTACCCAGACAGCGATCTCAGAGCTAAAACCCCCTGAAAGGCTACAATTGGTGGAGAATGCTGGGGCAGCGCAGGGCCTGGTACAGTTAGTGCTGGAGTGTGCATGCAGCACAGAGGCTTAGAGACAGCATTAAAGGTAAAGTCTAAATAGCAACAGAGGAAAAAAAAAAAAAAAAAGTGTGTCAGCAGAAACGTCTGTTTGGAGCAGTCTTGGAGAGACAGTGGCCCTGATAGGGTCTGCAGAGAGAAAATGTATGCACAGCAAAGCTGAACTTGTTGTGAAAATGACTGTGGAATGTGCAGCAGCAAAAGAAAAGTTTGTGGAGCAGTCTTAAAGAGACAGTAGCCCTAATAGACTTTGCAAAGGAAAAAAAAAAAAAAAAGTGTCTGCACAGCAGAGCTAAATTTTTCTATGGAAAAGACTGTAGAGTGTGTGTATGTCTTGAGTGAAGACTACCGTTGTGAAGACAGAGAAGTCTGACAGCATGGATGACAGCATGGAGGCGCTGTTTGAACAAATGGCGCAAGTTATTGTGCAACATAAGACTGCTGTGATTGAGACAGATGAGTCCGGCAGTATGGAGGGGTTCGTTGAGTACCTGGTACAGGCCCAGCGGAGCATGGAGCAACAGCGCCTGCAGCACCAGCAGCGCATGCAGGAGCACCGGCAGAAATTCCTGCAGCAGCAGCAGGAGAATAACCGGTTGTTGGAGCAGATTGCAGCTCTCCGCACCGCGTCTCAGAGTAATGTTGTGAAGGCACCTGACTTGTCCGATGTAAAGAAGGCGGTAAGACGGTCCCTGGAAAAGATGACACCTCGTGATGATGTGGAGGTATATCTCACTAGGTTTGAGAGACTGCAGAAAGGAGAATCTGCCCCTATCTGAGTGGGCCATGATGGTCGCACCCTATCTGATTGGAGTGCCCCAGGTGGCCTATGCTGACCTGAGCAAGCAGGACAGCGAAGACTATGCCAAGTTGAAGGCGGAGATTCGTACCCGGCTGGGTGTTATGGTGACAGCCCATGCCAGGGGAGTTCATGACTGGAGATACAGTTGGGAGTCTGCAGTCAGCAGGCCTGATTATGGAGTTGAAAAGGTGGTAGTGAACCGCTACACCCGAGCATGTCTTACAGTGAACCGCTACACCCGAGCATGTTCTCCTGAGGTACAGCCGTCTGAGAGGACGTCACTTCAGAGTTCCCGGACGTCGAACTCTCCCGGTAAGAGCGTTCCAGCTGTTGGGGACATGGGGTATGCTGATAAGCGGGTTCAGGCCCGAGGGGACATGTGGGTGGAAGAGTGTGATGGACAGTGTTGGAGATGTCGTGAAATTGCAGCCAACTGTCCACTAGAGGGGGAGCCTATGTGCCGTGATGTTGGCAGATCCCTCTCTCTCTGCGCAGAACCTGTGTGTGTGACCACCGCAACCGAAGAGACTGGACCACAGGTGTCCCCGGTGGTTACAAATGGTTGCTCAGCGCAGGCCCTCTTGGACTCAGAGAGTCCAGTGACTTCCGTATGTGACAGCCTGATTGATAGGGACTTCATCCCTGATAAGCACTTGAGTATGGTGTGCATCCATGGAGACACCAAAGTCTACCCAGAGACTGCCGTGGACTTGGTCCCTAAACTCGGGGAGGTTTCATGTGAAGTGGGGGTAGTGAAGAACCTGGTGCACCCCGTTGTGTTGTGTAATGACTTTCCCCGGTCTAAGGATCTCTGGGGGAAGGGTGATTCTGATGGACAGTGTGATGAAGCCCCTACTGAGGGTACGCAGTCCCGAGGGGCGGAACACAATGTTAGTGGGCCGTTTATCTTGTGTGATAATGATGATGATGCTAATCATAATAGTGATGATACTGATGATGACCGTGATAAAGATGAAATTTCTTTGCAGGTGATGTTGGGAGACGAGGATGCTGGTTCTCGGGAACCGAGTGTCCCTGACCTGCCTGTGTCCTGTGACAATTTTGGGAGAGAGCCGGTGCGAGACCCCACTCTTAAAACGGCACAGGAAAATGTAATTGTTCTGAATGAGGTTCCCCAAGAGCCTGGCTCTGAGGAGAGGTTTCCTCATGCTGCCATGAACAATAACCTATTGTTTAGGGACACTGAAGTCCAGGGAGAGGTCGTGAGTCAGCTCCTGGTACCTGAGCTATATGGAGGTATAGTGCTGGGGTTGTCACATAGTCACATACTTGAGGGACCAGATGGTGAAGTTAATGTTGAGGATAACATGTTAACTAAGGTTCCAGATCAAGATGTGAATGGGAATGAGTTGTATAACCCTGACAGTGAGCAAGATGTGAATGAAAATAAATTGTATTCTCCTGAAAGTGAGCAGGATGAGAATGAGAATAAATTGTATGACCCTGACGGTGAGCCGGATGTGAATGAAAGTGAAGTGTCTAGCCCTGAAGGTGAGCCAGATGTGGCTGAGAAAAAGGGGTCAGACAGGGATAGTGGGAGTGATAATGAATCATCTGATGACAATAAAGCAACCAGTGCAAATGAGGAAGGCATGGTAGCAGAAGAGGTTGAGAGTCCTGAGAAGAAGGCTGATGCTGACCTTACAGCCAGACAGAAGATGCCATCTGAGGATGTTTTACAGTTGGAACAAAGAGAGCGACTACTTCCAGCCCAAGAAAGGGAGAGACGAGAGGCTTCCCTGGGGATTGGCAGTAGACGTGCTAAAACAATGAGGGGTAGAGATGACGCTTCTGTTAGCTCACGGCTGAGGGTGAGACCCGGTGGCGGACGAAAAGACAGAGAGTCAGACTCAGAGCTACCAGTAAGCTTGACTGGACGATGGACTCGTGGCCGCAACGACGGTAGGAGTCAGTTCGGGAAAGAAAGGTCGGGTGAGGTGACACCGACACAAGGACAAGGCCAACGTTCTGACCGCTGGGGGCGGGAGAGGCCCAACAAAGAGGTGATATTGCATAGTGCCCAAAATCAACTGAGACGGGGTGACTGGCAGAGGCGACCGAGGGGGATCTCTGGTCGGGTGGCAGGTGTTCGACCCCACAAATTTGAACAGAGGGGGCACTGGGTATGGCCCTCAGGATATGCATGGAGGCATGTGATGGATGGACGGTATGTATCGCAGAGGTGGGTGGCCCTGTGGTGGAAGCCTGGATATATTTTGGTTCAGCAGATCTACTGCTGAGACTTGTGCTATACATTGGGAGGCTTCCAGGTGACTTGGAGAGCTGGGCGGGTCCAGTCACCTACAAACCCACCCAAGGGGTATGTGTCTAAATACCTAGGATAAAGTTGTATGCAGAGGGGACGGATGGGTAATGCAGCGCTGGCTGGCATCCATTTAATGGATCAGTGTGTATGTTTTGACTGTCCATGTTCCTTCCCCTCAAGCTGACTGGTTACATGACTGTGACATCACACAGTGTGTGTGTGTGTGTGTGTGTAAGGGTATAGAATCCCTGCTTAATGGAAAATATAGATGAAGCTAATGATGGTTATACTTCAGGTAAAGATGAAGCTGATGTTGGCTATGACTTGAGCTGTGTTCACTGTCTCTTTAGGTTTGTTGACCAGTCCTCCGGTCTGGATGACCAGCCCTCCGGTCTGGAGAAGAGGGGGGGATATGTGAGACAGTGAGGATATGTGGTGAATGGGGTGTACATTTCACCTAGGTTCTTTGCTAACTATAAGGGAAATATGTGGCTTTGTAGACCTGGTGGTAGAGAGAGGTCACTACACCTTGCATTCATTGCACACTTGCAGCTTAAACCTGAAGCCAATCAGCTGTTAATTAGGAAGCCAGAAATAGGTGTCTGCGGACACAGTCAGAGAGCTAGTTTAGCCTGGACACAGGGAGGTGTCCTGGCACAAGAAACAGTCTCCAAGAGTGTTAGAGCTGTCTTCAGCCCGGACACAGAGAGGTGTCCTGGCACAAGGAAGCAGTCTCTGTGAGAATGCATGCGGATAAGCTACTAAAGAGGAGGAGAGCCGTCTCAGTCTGGGTGCAGGAAGGACCCCGGACATAGGAGTGTCTCTGTGAACCTCCATGCTGATGATTACTGAAGAGGAGGAGAGCCGTCTCAGTCTGGGTTAGATGTACCCCGGACATAGGAGTGTCTCTGTGAACCTCCATGCTGATGATTACTGAAGAAGAGGGGAGCCGTCTCAGTCTGGGTTAGAGGTACCCCGGACACAGGAGTGTCTCTGTGAACCTCCAGCATAATGACTACTGAATAGGAGTGGATCTCTCTCAAGTCTGGACGTCGGGTGGACCTTCAGACATAAGGAGGAGTATCTGGGAAACTCCATACTGGTAACATATATCATATGTGTTGTTTTGGGCACAGACTGATAGAGTCTGGGTTCCTGATAGAAAGGGACATTACATAAGTGTAATTTAGTGGCTAGACAAGCCTAGGTCTTTTGTTTATGATTTGTTTTTATCTGTTTGCTGTGGACTTTAATAAAACTGGTTGCGGCCAGTTTTTACCATAATTGCTGTCTGAATGAACTGTTTCCGTGCCATTCTGTCTACCCAGACAGCGATCTCAGAGCTAAAACCCCCTGAAAGGCTACAATTTATTATATATATATTATATATATATATATATATATATATTATTGTAGCCTTCCGGGGGGTTTAGCTCTAGGATCGCTGTCTGGGTAGACAGAATGGCACGGAAACAGTTCATTCAGACAGCAGTTTGGTGAAAACTGGCCGCAACCAGTTTTATTAAAGTCCACAGCAAACAGATAAAAACAAATCATAAACAGAAAACCTGGGCTTGTCTAGCCTCTAATTACACTTAGATAGATGGCCCTCTCTATCCGGGACCCAGACTCTACCAGTCTGTGCCCAAAACAACACATATGATATATGTTACCAGTATGGAGTTTCACAGACACTCCTCTTTATGTCTGTAGGCAACTCCAATGTCCAGACTTGAGAGAGGTCACCTCCTATTCAGTCGCTATTCGCACGGATTCTCACTGCGACTACTCCTGTGTGCGGGGTACTTCCTGCACCCAGACTGAGATAGCTCACACTCTTAGAGACTGCTTCCTTGTGCCAGGACACCTCCCTGTGTCCGGGCTAAAGACAGCTCCCACACTCTTGGAGACACCTTCTGTGCCTGGACCCCTTGTCCAGACTGAATGAGCTCTCTGACTGTGCTCCCAAGCACCTACTTCTGGCTTCCTAATCAACACCTGAGTGGATTCAGGTCTGAGCTGCAAGCGTGTACTGAATGGCAGGTGTAGTGACCTTTCTTTACCACCAGGTTTACAAAGCCACACATTTCGCTCATACCAGTCAGCAAGGTACTTAGGTGAAATATACACCTCATTCACCACATATTCCTTCACTGTCTCACATATCCCCTCCCTCTTCTCCAGACCGGAGGGCTGGTCATCCAGACCGGAGGGCTGGTCAACAATCCAACAGAGACAGTGAACTCTGGACCAGTCATGACCCTCATCAGCTTCATCCTCACCACTGTCATAGCCAACATCAGTTTTCTCTTCATCTGAAGCATCCGCACTACCCTGTACCCTCCCAGGCTATACTCTCTGCGGGCCTCGGGTATCCTGCACGGTTTCATCTTGACTTTAGTGCCAGCCTCAGTCTGGGTATAGTGGCTCACCAGATAAGTACGACCAGGCACGTCAGAACAGCTCTGCTGATTCTTCCTCAGAAACTTTCGTACCTCCTGTTTTTGGGGCACTGACCCTGTGTCACCAACTGTCACAGGAGGTATAGGGGTTTTCTCTAATTCCCCCTGAACTTTCTTTAGCACATCTACTTTCTTAAATATCAGTTGATTCATAAATTCTACCTCACAGAACCCAAGCGCCTCTGTCATGGTCTCTGACCATTCCGAGCCACACTGTTCAAACGATTGGCACTGTAGAGGGAGCTGATCGTTTTTCTTGGTCGGTACACATAATTTATCCTCTTCTGGTACAGGCTCACTTTGCATAAGACTCAGAGCTCTTACTTCTTTCTCCAGGAGATCCTCATGGCTACGCATCTTCTCCTGTAGTTGTTGGACGTCCTTTACGTCTTCGGCCCTTTCTTCAGGCTCTTCTGGTAGGACATGCTCAGAAGCCCTACCATCAGTCTTCTTTTCCACCACGTTCTGCATCCCATCTGAGCTCCCGTGTATCTGCAGCGGCAACGGAGCGACACATCGCCCCTCCCACTCACTGGGACGTGGTTCAAGTGTAGACTCCAATGAGTAATGCGGCCCTTTGGGATTTATCCAGATCCTTTGGGTCGCTCGGGAACTCCGATGGCGCACCGGGCGCCGAACTTCCGGCCCGAGCTTCGCGAGTCGCAGCCACGGATCCGGACAGTACACCGTCCACGCCGCTGTCTCCAGCAGAAACATATTCCGGGGCAGAGTCATTCCCCACATCTTCAGTCTTGTTCCTCACAGCTTCACTTGAGACATCAGCCTCTGGTGAGGCACCTGGCCTGGTGTCCACCACTTCCATGGCTTTCTCCACCTCTGCAGCATCACCTTCCGAGTCCTTGGCCTGATGCAGATCCACACCATACATTGATAACTTCTCATTTTCAACAGCATCCACTTGTGCTGTGTTCAGTTTCAGAGTCCTGTCTTTCACCTTAGTCTTCGCCAGGGAACCGGCCAACGGTACAACATCTTCAGATGCCATCCTCCGTCCGACTGCAAGGTCAGCCTCAGCCTTCCTCTCAGGACTCTCAATCTCCTCTGCTACCATGCCTTCCTCATTTGCACTGGTTGCTTTATTGTCATCAGATGACTCACTATCACCACCACTATCCCTGTCTGACCCCCTTTTCTCAGCCACATCTGGCTCACTTCCAGGGTTAGACACTTCATTTTCATTCACATCCGGCTCACTGTCAGGGTTATACAATTCATTCTCATTCACATCTTGATCTGGAACCTTAGTTAACATGTCATCCACAACATTAACTTCACCATCTGGTCCCTGGTTTCCCTCAGTGGTCCCTCAAGTATGTGACTATGTGATAACCCCAGCACTATACTTCCATATAGCTCAGATACCAGGAGCTGACTTACGACCTCTCCCTGGACTTCAGTGTCCCTATACAATAGGTTATTGTTCATGGCAGCATGAGGAAACCTCTCCTCAGAGCCAGGCTCTTGGGGAACCTCATTCAGAACAATTACATTTTCCTGTGCCGTTTTAAGAGTGGGGTCTCGCACCGGCTCACTCCCAAAATTGTCACAGGAGCCAGGCAGGTCAGGGACACTCGGTTCCCGAGAACCACCATCCTCGTCTCCCAACATCACCTGCAAAGAAATGTCATCTTTATCACGGTCATCATCAGTATCATCACTATTATGATTAGCATTATCATCATTATCAATATCAGCATCCTCATCATGGTCATCATCATTATCATGATCATCATTATCATTATCAATATTATCATGGTCATCATCATTATCACATAAGTTTAACGGCCCACTAGCATTGTGTTCCGCCCCTCGGGACTGCGCACCCTCAGTAGGAGCTTCATCACACTGTCCATCAGAAACATTTTTCCCCCAGAGATCCTTAGACCGGGGAAAGTCATTACCCAATATAACGGGTGCACCAGGGTCTTCACTACCCCCACTTCATATGAAACCTCCCCGAGTTTGGGGACCAAGTCCACGGCAGTCTCTGGGTAGACTTTGGTGTCTTCATGGATGTACACCACACTCAGGTGCTTATCAGGGATGAAGTCCCTATCACTCAGGCTGTCACATATGGAAGTCACTGGACTCTCTGAGTCCAAGAGGGCCTGTGCTGGGCAGTCATTACAACCACCGGGGACCCCTGTGGTCCAGTCTCTTCGGCTGAGGTGGACACACACACAGGCTCTGCGCAGGGAGAGAGGGATCTGCCAACATCACAACACATAGGCTCCCCCTCTATTGGACAGTTGGCTGCAATTTCACGCCAGCTCCAACACTGTCCATCACACTCTCCCACCCACATGTCCCCTCGGGCCTGAACCCGCTTATCAGCATACCCCATGTCCCCAACAGCTGGAACGCTCTTACCGCGAGAGTTCAGCGTCCGGGAACTCCGAAGTGATGACCTCTCAGACGGCTGTACCTCAGGAGGACGTGCTTGGGTGTAGCGGTCCACTATCACCTTTTCAACTCCATAATCAGGCCTGCTGACTGCAGACTCCCAACTGTATCTCCAGTCACGAACTCCCCTGGCACAGGCTGTCACCGTAACACCCAGCCGGGTAAGAATCGCCGCTTTCAACTTGGCATAGTCTTCGCTGTCCTGCTTGCTCAGGTCAGCCCAGACTTTTTGGGGTTCCCCAATCAGATAGGGTACGACCGCCATGGCCCATTCAGATAGTGGCAGATTCTCCTTCTCTGCCAGTCTCTCAAACCTAGTAAGATATACCTCCACATCATCACGAGGTGTCATTTTTCTCAAGGACCGTCTTACCGCCTTCTTTATAGCGGACAACGCCGGTGCCTTCACAACATTACTTCGGGACGCGGCACCGAAATCCTTTTTTGGTGCTGTCATCTGCTCAACAAATAACTGGTTATTCTCCTGCTGCTGCAGGAATTGCTGCTGGGCCTGCTGCATGTGCTGCTGGTGCTGCAGGCGCTGCTGCTCCATGCTTCGCTGGGCCTGCACCAGGTACTCAACGAGTTCCTCCATACTGCCGGACTCATCTGTTTCAATCACAGCAGTCTTATGTTGCATATTAACTTGCGCCGTTTGTTCAAACAGCGCCTCCATGCTGTCAGATATCTCTGTCTTCACAACGGCAGACTTCAGTCAAGGCATACACACTACACAGCTTTTTTCCACAGAAAATTCAGCCTTGCTGTGCAAACACTTTTTTTTTTTTTTCCTTTGCAAAGTCTATTAGGGCTACTGTCTCTTTAAGACTGCTCCACAAACTTTTCTTTTGCTGCTGCACATTCCACAGTCATTTTCACAACAAGTTCAGCTTTGCTGTGCATACATTTTCTCTCTGCAGACCCTATCAGGGCCACTGTCTCTCCAAGACTGCTCCAAACAGACGTTTCTGCTGACACACACTTTTTTTTTTTTTTTTTTCTGTTGCTATTTCAATAGACTTCACCTTTAATGCTGTCTCTCGCCACTGTGCTGCATGCACACTCCAGCACTAACTGTACCAGGCCCTGCGCTGCCCCAGCATTCTCCGCCAATTGTAGCCTTCCGGGGGGTTTAGCTCTAGGATCGCTGTCTGGGTAGACAGAATGGCACGGAAACAGTTCATTCAGACAGCAGTTTGGTGAAAACTGGCCGCAACCAGTTTTATTAAAGTCCACAGCAAACAGATAAAAACAAATCATAAACAGAAAACCTGGGCTTGTCTAGCCTCTAATTACACTTAGATAGATGGCCCTCTCTATCCGGGACCCAGACTCTACCAGTCTGTGCCCAAAACAACACATATGATATATGTTACCAGTATGGAGTTTCACAGACACTCCTCTTTATGTCTGTAGGCAACTCCAATGTCCAGACTTGAGAGAGGTCACCTCCTATTCAGTCGCTATTTCGCACGGATTCTCACTGCGACTACTCCTGTGTGCGGGGTACTTCCTGCACCCAGACTGAGATAGCTCACACTCTTAGAGACTGCTTCCTTGTGCCAGGACACCTCCCTGTGTCCGGCTAAAGACAGCTCCCACACTCTTGGAGACACCTTCTGTGCCTGGACCCCTTGTCCAGACTGAATGAGCTCTCTGACTGTGCTCCCAAGCACCTACTTCTGGCTTCCTAATCAACACCTGAGTGGATTCAGGTCTGAGCTGCAAGCGTGTACTGAATGGCAGGTGTAGTGACCTTTCTTTACCACCAGGTTTACAAAGCCACACATTTCGCTCATACCAGTCAGCAAGGTACTTAGGTGAAATATACACCTCATTCACCACATATTCCTTCACTGTCTCACAATATATATATACACACACATACATTCATTCATACACACACATGCATACATACATACACACATAGCATTTGCAGTGTGTCTTCAGCAATATGGCGCCGGACAGCGCTGGAGCACAGGGAAGAAAGGTGAGTATAAATTTTTTTTGTGTTTTTTTGTATATGTGCAGTTTAATAGGGGTGAGGGGGACCATACATATCAGGATAGGGGGGTGAGAGGGAGAGAGACATGCATATCAGGATTGGGGGGTGAGGGGACCATGCATATCAGGATTTGGGGGTGAGAGGACCATGCATACTAGGATTGGGTGGTGAGAGGACCATGCATATCAGGCTAGGGGGGTGAGGGGACCATGCATATCAGTATTGGGGGGTGAGAGGACCATGCATATCAGGATTGGGGGTGAGAGGACCATGCATACTAGGATTGGGGGGCGAGAGGACCATGCATATCAGGATTGGGAGGTGAGGGGACCATGCATATGAGGATTGGGGGGTGAGGGGACCATGCATATCAGGATAGGGAGGTGAGGGGTAGCATGCATACCAGGATAGGGGGGTGAGAGGACCATGCATACCAGGATAGGGGGGTGAGAGGACCATCCATAGCAGGAAAGGGGGTGAGAGTACCATGCATAGCAGGAAAGGGGGGTGAGGGGACCATGCATACCAGGAAAGGGGGGTGAGGGGACCATGTATACCAGGATTGGGGGTGAGAGTAACCATGCATACCAGGATTGGGGGGTGAGGGGACCATGCATATGAGGATTGGGGGGTGGGGGACCATGCATATCAGGATAGGGGGGTGAGGGTAGCATGCATACCAGGATAGGGGGGTGAGAGGACCATGCATACCAGGATAGGGGGTGAGAGGACCATGCATACCAGTATAGGGCGTGAGAGAACCATGCATACCAGGATAGGTGGGTGCGTGGACCATGCATAACAGGATTGGGGAATGAGGGGTACTATGCATACCAGGATAGGGGTGAGGGTACCATGCATACTAGGATGGGGGGTGAGGGGGCCATGCATATCAGGATGGGGGGGTGAGAGGACCATGCATATCAGTATTGGGGGTGAGAGGACCATGCATACCAGGATTGGGGGGTGAGGGGTACTATGCATACCAGGATAGGGGGGTGCGTGGACCATGCATAACAGGATTGGGGAATGAGGGGTACTATGCATACCAGGATAGGGGGTGAGGGGTAGCATGCATACCAGGATAGGGGGTGAGAGGACCATGCATAGCAGGATAGGGGTGAGAGGACCATGCATAGCAGTAAAGGGGGGTGAGAGGACCATGCATAGCAGGAAAGGGGGTGAGGGGACCATGCATACCAGGAAAGGGGGTGATGGACCATGCATACCAGGAGGGGGGTGAGAGGACCATGCATACCAGGATGGGGGTGAGGGACCATGCATACAGGATAGGGGGGTGAGGGGACCATGCATATCAGGATAGGGGGGTGAGGACCATGCATACAGGAAGGGGGTGAGAGGACCATGCATACCAGGATAAGGGGGTGAGAGGACCATGCATACCAAGGTAGGACTGATAGGGTGGGTGGAGGGACCATGCATATCAGATAGGGGGTGAGAGGACCATGCATACCAGGAAAGGGGGTGAGAGGATCATGCATACCAGGATAGGGGGTGAGGACCATGCATACCAGTATAGGGGTGAGAGGACCATGCATACCAGGATAGGGGGGTGAAGGGACCATGCATACCAGGATGGGGGATGCATGGACGATGCATACCAGGATTGGGGGGTGAGGGGGCCATGCATAACAGGATTGGGGAATGAGGGGTACATGCATACCAGGATAGGGGGTGAGGGGTACCATGCATACCAGGATGGGGGGTGAGGGGGCCATGCATACCAGGATTAGGGAGTAAGGGGTGCCATGTATACCAGGATTGGGGGTGAGGGGTACCATACATCCTAGGATAGGGATGAGGGGGTACCATGCATACCAGGATAGGGATGAGGGGGTACCATGCATACCAGGATATGATGAGGGGTACCATGCATACCAGATGGGGGTGGGGGACCATGCATACCAGATGAGGAATGGGGTGCCATGCATACCAGGATTGGAGGGGGTGAGGGGACCATAAATACCAGAATAGGAATGAGGGGGCCATGCATACCATTAACAGGGATGAGGAGCCATGAATATCAGATAGGAGGGGGCAGCACATACCAGGATGGAGACCATATACCAATAAAAAAGCTGCCACCCAGGCGTAGAAATATATATATATATATTCTAAACACTGTTTTTCTGTGATCTCCGTTCATATTGCACCCACACAAATGATATACTATTTGAAAGGTAAACTTGCCCCCTTCAGCAAGAAAATAGCCAAACAAACCACACATCCACAATTTGATCACAAAATCCAGTTTAAACATTAATTTTCATAAACCTGCAGTAAGTAAAAATGACCTGCAGGTGGCACCACACTATCCCAAAGCACACTACCACAAACTGCTTACAGACATCACAAACAAATCCAAACATTTGCCTTGGGGTCTTTCCAGGTTGCCCAAGTGCTTGCCCAACCTATTTTAGGCACATTGGAGGATTACACACTTCACTGCAGGTGAGTCACATAAGCAAACGCATTTGTAAACGTGCACGGCTTTTTTCGGTGATTACTTCGCCTCACACACAAATGATACACCATTTGAAAGGTAAACTTGCCCCCTTCAACAAGAGAAGAGCCAAACAAACCACACATCCACGATTTTATCACTAAATACAGTTTAAACATTAATTTTCATAAACCTGCAGAAAGAAACAATGACCTGCAGGTGGCACCTCAACTGGAAGACATTTTTTGGCCTCTACTTATCAAACCAATTTATTGTATTACCAATCTACATATATAAATACCTGTCTGTGTTCATCATGTCATGAAATACATTTACATTTGACCAGCTTGCTTTTTCTGAAATTGCCTGCGCCCCCGACGACCAATGTGCAAAAATTTCGCACGGGCCAAGCTAGTATATATCTATTTATATAATTGCCTTGTAATGTTTTCATTTCCTGTTCTGTCCAGATGTCACCGTATCCCAGAGTTCCAAGCGGAGGAAGTTCACCAACCGCCATATTGGGACACCCAAGTGATGGGTGTCTCAATATGAAAACTGCTGGTGGTACCACATACCACAGCTCCTGGGCAGGGGAAGAAGCAAAACACAATACTGACATTACAGCAGGGGATCACAGAGGATTCATTTTGTGAGGTAAAATATTTCACTGAATGTTTTTAAACAAAATTTTACCTGACAAAATGTATCCTCTGCGATGTCCTGCTGTAATGTCAGCATGCGCTGTACGCACCACACACACTGCTTACGCACCACACACACACTGTATACGCCGTACGCACCACACATTGTATACGCCGTACGCACCACACACACTGCATAAGCCGTACGCACCACACAAAGTACGCACACCACACATTGTATATGCCGAACACACACAGACTGTATACGCCGTACGCACCACACACACACTGTATACTCCGTACGCACCACACACAATGTATACGCCGTACGCACCGCACAATGTATATGCCGTACACACCACACACACTGTATATGCCGTATGCACCACACACCGTACGCACACCACACATTGTATATGCCGAACACACACAGACTGTATACGCCGTACGCACCACACACACTGTATACTCCGTACGCACCACACACAATGTATACGCCGTACGCACCGCACAATGTATATGCCTACACACCACACACACTGTATACGTCGTACGCACCACACACACACTGTATACGCTCGTACGCACCACCACACACACTCTGTATGCGCCATATGCACCACACACACACTGTATACGCCGTACGCACAACACACACTGTATACACCATACGCAGCCTCTTGCGCAGTACCACCAGCGGAACACCGTCACAAACACGCTGTCGGGATCAGCCGATTGATTCACTGACCGCCTCCATCTTTGTACAGGAGGAGCGCATGCGCAGTTTTAAAGAGAGAGTGGATAGGTGGGTGAGCACATGGGGGGGAAGAGACTCAACGCTGCAAAGCCTGCCCCCATCGTGAAAATACCGCCCCATCTAATATATATAAATAATATATATATATATATATATATAATATATATATATATATATAATATATATATATATATATATATATATAAATAAATCTTCAGTTGAGCCGAACGTCATTAGATTCGATGGGAGTAGACATTACCAAATATGTTCGAAACAGATCAGAAAACATACATTCGGCAAGAATAGGGTACCAATATGGCACGAATATGGCAAATTCAGATTTGGCAACCGAAACCAAACAAATTCGCTGAACTCTAGTTGTTACTGACATCTGGTGAAAATGTCATGTCAGTAGCACCTTTAGAAATAGATCTACTTAGAAAATTGGTGACATGTTCAATACTTATTTCACCCGCTGTATATATTTTTATGTGTTCTCACGGTGTGAATAAAACAAATATCACAGTTGATTGTGAAGATTAAACAGCTACAGTTCTAACATAGGATACACAGTTCACCTTCCCTGACTGTATACTGATAGTTATTAGCTCACTTAAGAGAATATAGAGGAAAGGATAATTGGAGTGTCACCACTGCAGACAAAGATCATACCGGCTCTAGCTGCCCATTTGATGTTGTGCTCATCATAGGATGGATAGCACAGCATATACAAGACGGAAGCAGAGTGAAATCTGAAATTTAAGATGGGGTCTGAACAGGAGAAAACAGGAGGATGAACTATAAGGAAGTAGACTGTATATGAGAGAAGAGCAGTAAATCATTTGGGAGCTGCAGTGATAGAAAAAAAAAAGCTGGAGCGCTTCATTAAAATATTTAAACCTGGCTCATGTGAACTGAATTTGAATAGTGATGAGCGAGTATACTCGTTGCTCGGGTTTTCCCCGAGCAGCTCTGGTTGCCTCCCGAGTATTTTGAAGTGCTCGGAGATTCAGTTTCTATTGCCGTAGCTGCATGATTTGCGGCTATTTGACAGCCTGAATACATGTGGGGATTCCTTAACAAGCAGGCATTCCTCACATGTGTTCAGGCTGTCCAGTAGCCATAAATCATGCAGCTGCGGCAACAGAAACTAAATCTCCGAGCATTTCCAAATACTCGGACACCACCCGAGCTGCTCGGGGAAAATCCGAGCAACGAGTATACCCGCTCATCACTAAATTTGAAGCATCAGAACAAGTTTTGAGCACAAATTATGCCAGCAATCAATGCTGGAAGACGTCAGGTACAACGTTTTCAGATTGGTAAATGCAGCTAATGGGAACTTGGTCTTGTACACTATTAGAAATACAATTAATTTGCAATAATACTTAAGATCCCCAAACAAATCATATTATACAAAGTGGATCCCACCTTATTCTTCTATTCTATAATTAGATAAGATCCTGCCAGAGGTTCCTGGCAGTGGCTCTTTCTGCTTTCCCCATAGAGAACACACAAATGCTTGACTGACACAACTGTTCGACCGGCAGCCATCTAGGAAGCTATAGTTTTTCTGTAGGTATACTGTTAATGTGTGCATAGAGGGTAGTCATACATTTCATCCTGCAACATTATTCCCATGGTACATTTTACTTTTTTAACAAGAGAACAGGAAAAAGTTAGCAGTAGTCCACTATACAGTCATGGCCAAAAGTTTTGAGAATGACACAAATATTAATTTTTACAAAGTCTACTGCTTCACTTTTTCTAATGGCAATTTGCATATACTCTAGAATGTTATAAAGAGTGATCAGCTTAACAGCAATTACTTGCAAAGTCAATATTTGGCTAGAAAATGAACTTTATCCCCCAAAACACATTTCAACATCATTGCAGCCCTGCCTTAAAAGGACCAGCTAACCTCTTTTCAGTGATTGCTCCATTAACACAGGTGTGGGTGTTGATGAGGACATGGCTGGAGATCAATCTGTCATGATTAAGTAAGAATGACACCACTGGACACTTTAAAAGGAGGCTGGTAATTGGCATCATTGTTTCTCTTCTGTTAACCATGGTTATCTCTAAAGAAACACGTGCAGTCATCATTGCAATGCACAAAAATGGCCTAACAGGGAAGAGTATCGCAGCTAGAAAGATTGCACCTCAGTCAACAATCTATGGCATCATCAAGAACTTCAAGGAGAGAGATTCCATTGTTGCCAAAAAGGCTCCAGGGCGCCCAAGAAAGACCAGCAAGCTCCAGGACCGTGTCTTAAAAGTGTTTCAGCTGCGGGATCGGGCTACCAGCAGTGCGGAGCTTGCTCAGGAATGGCAGCAGGCAGGTGTGAGTGCATCTGCATGCACTGTGAGGCGGAGACTCTTGGAGCAAGGCCTGGTCTCAAGGAGGGCAGCAAAGAAGCCACTTCTCTCCAGAAAAAACATCATGGACAGACTGATATTCTGCAAAAGGTACAGGCAGTGGACTGCTGAGGACTGGGGTAAAGTTATTTTCTCTGATGAATCCCCTTTTTGATTGTTTGGGACATCAGGAAAACGCCTCGTTCGGAGAAGACAAGGTGAGCGCTACCACCAGTCTTGTCTCATGCCAACTGTTAAGCATCCTGAAACCATTCATGTGTGGGGTTGCTTCTCAGCCAAGGAAATCGGCTCTCACAGTCTTGCCTAAAAACACAGCCATGAATAAAGAATGGTACCAGAATGTCCTCCAAGAGCAACTTCTCCCAACCCTCCAAGAGCAGTTTGGCGATCAACAATGCCTTTTCCATCATGATGGAGCACCTTGCCATAAAGCAAAGGTGATAACTAAATGGCTCAGGGAACAAAACATAGAGATTTTGGGTCCATGGCCTGGAAACTCCCCAGATCTTAATCCCATTGAGAACTTGTGGTCAATCATCAAGAGACGGGTGGACAAACAAAAACCTAAAAATTCTGACAAAATGAAAGCATTGATTGTGCAAGAATGGACTGCTATCAGTCAGGATTTGGTTCAGAAGTTGATTGAGAGCATGCCAGGGAGAATTGCAGAGGTCCTGAAGAAGAAGGGTCAACACTGCAAATATTGACTTGCTGCATTAACTCATTCTAACTGTCAATATAAGCTTTTGTTACTCATATGTTTGCAATTATTATATTTCTGTCTGTGATAAAAACATCTGTCAAACACACATAAAAACCAGAGGGCAGCAGATCATGTGAAAATATAATATTTGTGTCATTCTCAAAACTTTTGGCCATAACTGTACATACGGCAGTTTGAAAAAGAGTAAATACAAACTTACTTCCCAGATTATCTTTAGTACAGACCAGTTCAAAAACACCCATTCTTTTTCAACCCACCATTCCTCAGTATAGGTGCAGTTGTCAATGTGTGACCAGTATACTTCAGAAGATAATATATGAAGGGATAGCTAACATTGTTATACAAAATAGAGTTGAGCAAGAAAGATTTGCAGAGTCTTCGTACGGTGGCCACGTTGCAGCTCATGGCTGCCTAACCATGGCCATTTTCAATCTCTTTCTACTTTCTAGCATACTTTTAGGCCCAGCGCAACATCATGCCACAACGATGCCACTACGCTGGGACTACTGATCACAGGAGGTGCTAAGATATCTGCAGGTAGGAGAATGTTTGCAGGGCTGCTATCTGGTGGCCAAGGACAACCGGCAAAGTCGCTGGACTAGAGATGAGCGAACCCGAATGGTAAAGTTCAGGGTCCGTAACGGACGCTTCTTACTGTACGTTCGTATCACTGTTAGGGTTCCGCAGCCTAATAAAGCTTGTTGGAAGGCTGCAGCGCAGCCAATCAACAAGGATTAAGACTGTGGGCACTTGAGGCCCCATCACAGCCATGCCAAGCAGCGGTATTGCTGTGATTGGCCGGCCCACCACATGACCAGGCCTGACGGTGGCCAGCTGCTGACATCAACCCCACAATTCCATAATTGGTCTTATCAGGCTGGAAAGGGGCCAATATCCATGGCCCTTTCCAGCCTATTAATATCAGCCCCCAGCTGTCTGCTTTGACTTGGCTGATTATTAAAAATTATGGGGAACCCACGTCATTTTTTCAAGGGTCTCCCCATTTTTAATAACCAGCAAAGGTAAAGCAGACAGCTGGAGGCTGATATTAAAAGGCTGGGAAGGTCTATAAATATTGGCCCTTTCCCAGCATAAGGATTCCAACTCACAGCTGTCTGCTTTCCCTTGGCTGGTTATTTAAAATAGCTGGGACCCTACATAATATTTTTATTAGCAAGTATAGTAAACTACACAGGCAAGACACTGTTCCACTCCTCCACTTGGACCTCTGCCTCCTGGTTTAAGAGTTTTTTTTATTATATGTTATTTTAAATCATTTTCCTATCCACATTTGTTTGCAGGGCATTAGTCCTGCTCTTACCACCCATTTTGCTTCCTTTAACAGCCTACTAGCCCTTACTACGACCATTTTACAGCACGAAAGATCAGGTCCCCATTGACTTCTATTGGATTTAGGTTTGTGGCACGTTCGTGTTAAGTTCTGGTACCCGAACCGAACTTTGGACTCAAGTTCGGCCAAATCTGAACTTCCACATGTCCGCTCATCACTATGCTGGGCCAGTGACCTTCAAATCGTTTTGCTCAACTCTAATATAGGACAACAGGGACTTAAAGCTGTACCTATACTAATGAAAGGAAAGTTGAAAAAAAATTATAGGTGGGATTTTATCTGATCAACATTAAAGACCATCTGAGGTATAGAGTTTACTCTACACCTACCAAACCTTCAATCAGAACCTTCACACACTTTTATTGGCTTGACCACAACTTAATTTGCTTTGAAACTATTTTACTAACAATTTTTATGACTGGAAACGCATACATTGATATTGAAATCTTAAACTTCATTGCTCTATAAATGTACTCTATATATTCAACAAAACTCATCTTAATACTTGCTTCACAAAGAAGCCATTCAGCAAATGTTTGTTAAATTGCCTTCATAGAAAATTACATTGCAGTAATGCTTTTAAAAACCATAATCACTGTTCTTGCATTTGTTTTGTTCTAGTCAATAGAAAAGAATCATATAATAATCCTGAAAAAAGTGATGTGGATCAATAACACTCAGCAGTCCCCAAAACCCCTTTGCATTCAAACATAAAAAAACAAGGGAATTGGCATAGCAGTACCTTGAATTATTTCAATTTTGAAAAACAAAACTAACAATCTTAACCTTTACCTGTCCAAAACATCTCAACATTCTCTACAGTAATTTCTTTCAACAGAGCAACCACTGAAGTGTCTCAGATTTATGCTTTCGAAATCAAGATGGCTAGGATTTGTATTTTATTGCATTCTTCTTAGTAATTTTAAACCCATCATAAATGTTTAGTCTTCTAAAAATAGCAATTAACACTATAAAATATATCAGAGAATTTATTCCATAACCAATTTACTTTGTTTCTTCTGGAGAAATGTAGCTGAAAACTCCAGAACCAACATCTCGTGTGGAGGGAAAGTAAACTAAGTTGATTGCCAGTATAGGAAATAAAATCGGAAATGTTGAAGTTGGGAGGGAGTTATATAATATTTTAGGCTTGTAAAAAATAAATTGGAACATTGCGGTGTTTTTTTGTTTTTTTTTTAAGGAAGAGAAAAGGGCATGACTATACTCAAAAGAAGCATTTCATCTAGTTAAATATCAGACCTCAACCCCTTGTTCTGGCCAGTCACAGATTCAAATTTACCTTATCACAGTCTCCATTTTTAATTTGCTTTTCAGACTTGTTTTGTTTAATTGGACTCTTCATTTCCAGGATCTAAAAAACATAACAAAATACAAAAGGATGCTCAATTCAGTCTGAATTAACTTTTTTTTGTTTTCTTAACACAGGTATAAATATATATTGCATGTAAACTTGCATAGGTATGTATTTGCATGTGTGTGTTTGCAAAAATAATACATATATATATATATATATATATATATACATATATACATACACACACACATTATAATTTATATATATTTCCTTTGCATTTGGCAAGAACATATATATTTTCATCTTTTACATTTTAAAAATGACAAAAAGAAAAATGAGAAAATGAGCAGATGCAAAAGATTGGGCACCTTGCATGGTTAGTACTTAGTAGCATCCCCTTTTGAAAGTATCACAGCTTGTAAACATTTTTTGTAACCAGACAAGAATCTTTAAATTCTTGTTTGAGGGATTTTCATCCATTCTAATTTGGAAAATTCTTCCAGTTCTGAAAGATTCCTGGGTCTTCTTGCATGCGCTGCTATTTTGAGGTCCAGCCACAGCTTTTCAATGATGTTCACATCAGGGGACTGTGAGGGCTATTGTAAAACCTTCAGCTTGTGCCTGTTGGGGTTATATACTGTGGATTTTTATGTGTGTTTAGGATAATTATCCATTTATAGAAGCCATCTTCTTTTCAACTTCAGCTTTTTTACAGATGGTGTTATGTTTGCATCAAGAATTTGCTGAAATTTCATTGAATCCATCCTACTCTCTACGCGTGAAATGCTCCCCGTGCCATTGGCTGCAACAAAACCCAAGGTATGATTGATCCACCCCCCATGCTTAATGGTTGACGAGATGTTCTTTTCCTGAAATTCTGTGCTCTTTTTACTCCACACACCACTGATCATTGTGGCCAAAGAGTTCTATTTTAATCTCAGCAGTCCACAGGACTTGTTTCCAAAATGTCTCAGGCTTGTTTAGATGTTCTTTTGCATACTGCTGAGGCTGAATTTTATAGTCAGGACGCGAGAGGTTTTCTTCTGATGACTCGCCCAAGAAGGCCATATTTGTGTATGTGTCTCTGAACAGTAGAACTATGTACCACAACTCCACAGTCGGCTAAATCTTTGTGAAGGTCTTTCGCCGTCAAGCGGGGGTTCCAATTACCTCTCCATTAATCCTACGAGCAGCTCTCACTGAAATTTTGCTTGGTCTTCAGACCTCATCTTTACCGCCACTGTTCCTGTTAACTGCCAGTTCTTAATTACATTTCAAACTGAGGAAAAGGAAACTTGAAAACGCTTTGCTATCTTCTTATAGCCTTATCCTGCTTTGTGAGTCTCCGCCATTTTCATTTTCAGAGCTCTAGGCAGCTGCTTAGAAGAAACCATGGCTGCTGTTTTTTGACACAAGGTTAGAGGAGGCTGGGTTTTTATAAAGCTGGGAAATTTCCATTACCTGGCCTTTCCTAACAATGGTAGTAAATAAGCCATAAGCCCAACTGGAATGCCATTAATGATATTAATATGTTATTAAATGTGTATGTATAATATGTATATGTAAATATGAATGTAAAATAGTGTGTATGCATTAATATACTTACCTGCCACCGCTTTCTCTGGGATCCAGCTTCATCCCGCTCCTCTTCTCAGTGACGTCACCACTCTGCAGACTTTTCGGGTCACTGTATGCTCTATGTATAAGCCGAAAGCTTATTTTACAATATAATCCTGTGGAGCCTCGCTCTTGTGCTCCATAGGCTTACACTGTAAAAGCCACTCTTGGGTCACGCAGCGAGATGACGCCACTGAGAAGAGAAGCTTAACGGTGCTGGATCCCAGAGAAGGCGGCGGTACGCGAGTATATTAATACACTCGCACTACACTACAGTCCCTGACAGAAGTTATGTCGCTTATCCATGTTATGTAAATCAAAGCTTATAACCTGACGTTAAATTCATCCATTGGTTTTATAAATTACTCTTTTGAAAGATGAAACCCTCCCAAATTTGGTTTAGGTTAAGAAAATAAATTGGCATCAATGCTGAAATATTGATCATTTAATGAACACAGAATGGTCAGGTTTTGGCAAGACAAAAGTTTTGTCACCTGGTCATATAATGCACCCAATCCTAGTTTACATCCTCACCAGTGCTCAGTAAATGATCGGTTAATTAGTGAGTGTGTATAAAAAGAAACCCAGCAAACCAGACCTTCACTTGAACTGCAACTTGAGCTCTGACAACATGCCTAAAATCCACCCTGCGACCAAATCCTTGACTATCAAGAGGCTGAAGACCAGATCCACTGCAGAGGTGGCTGGCACCTTTGGTGTGTCTCAGCGTCAAGTACAAAGAATTAAAAAAAGATTTGAAGAGACTGGAGATGGGTTTGACAAGCCCAGGTCCGGCAGACCCCACAAGACAACTGCTAAGGAGGAACGTTTGTTTGTTAGAAAATCCAAAGCAAGCCCCTCTTCCACTGCAGCAGAGGTCCAACAGGCCTGGTCACCTCAAGTCCCTGTGTCAACTAGAACAGTTTGTAGGATTCTGTCTTGAAATGGCCTCCATGGTCGATTCAGTGCCCAGAAGCCAGCACTAAACAAAAGGCAAATAAAAAACCATGTGGCATTTGCAAAGTCCCACAGCCTGCTAAACAGATGGATGCTGGAAAAGTGTCAGAAGGTGGATTTCTCTGATGAATCTTCAGTAGAATTACACCACAGCCACCGCAAATACTGCAGGAGACCTACTGGAGCCCATATGGATCCAAAATACACCCAGAAAACAGTTAAATTTGGTGGTGGAAAGATCATGGTCTGGGGTTAAATTCAGTATGGGGTGTGCGAAACATTTGCAAGGTGGAAGGCAATATCAATAGCCTAAAATATCAAGAAGTATTAGCTACCTCTTACATTCCAAATCATAAAAGGGGTAAAAATTCTGCAGCAGGATGGTGCTCCATCACATACATACATCTCTACAACAAAGTTCCTCCAGGCAAAAAAGATCAAGGTGCTCAAGGACTGGCCAGCCCAGTCACCAGACATGAACATCATTGAGCATGTTTGGGGTAGGATGAAAGAGGAAGCTTGGAAGACAAAACCAAGGAATCTAGATGAACTCTGGGAGGCATGTAAGACTGCATTCTTTGCTATTCCTGATGACTTCATTCATAAATTGTATGAATCATTGTTGAACCGCATGGATGCAGTCCTTCAAGCTCATGGAAGTCACACAAAATATTAAATATGACTCTAATAGCACCACAACTTAATTCACCAATGCTATGCAACATATTTGTATTTTAAGATAATTATTTGTTTGAATATCACATTAATTTCTGTGGACGACAAAACTTTAGTCTTGCCAAAATCTGACCATTGTATGTTCATTAAATGATCAATATTTCAGCATTGATGCCAATTTATTTTCTTAACCTAAACCAAATTTGGGAGGGTTTCAGCTTTCAAAAGAGTAATTTATAAAACCAATGGATGAATTTAACATCAGGTTATAAGCTTTGATTTACATAACATGGATAAGCGACATAACAGCTGTCAGGGACTGTACATGCACATATACCCACATTTAATGGGATGGCTTCTTTAATAGTTGTCTGAGGAATGTACTGTGACACTGAATGCACTTGGGCCAATCATCAATATCCACTACTGGCAGCTCAATTTGCAATTGCCAACCAATGATGTACCAGATCTGCTTGATGGTAGATAAGTCCGGAGATGACGCAAGTTATGGTAGCACCTTTAAGGTACTGCCACACTTAGCGATCTCGTTAGCGATCACGATAACGACGCAAGCTAACGAGATCGTTGGTGTGATCGCTTTTAGGTCGCTAGAAGCTGCCAAACAGGAGATCTCATAAATGACTCATCAGCGGTCAGCGATCTCTTTAACGACTTTGGCGGTCGTTAGGATCTGTCATTAGCATGTACTGAGCGCTTCTGATTCATAGGAATTTCCAGCATCGCTCCTGCTCTCTGCGTCCTGCTAGCCTGCTTTGCAACTTCTGTGATCCTCTCTGTGACGCAAAAGAGAACTTACAGATATTGCGATCCATTCCGTGATGCAAAAAAAACCCTAGTCCTGTCTGCGCCGCTGTCATATGTGTCACAAACGAGGTCGCTCGTCGTTCGCAAAAGGTGCCAAACACAGCGATATAGGCTCACCAGCGGGACGCCAACGATCAAAAAGCGGTCCAGAACGCTAGTGAACGATCAGCGACATCACAGCAGGGGCCACATCGTTGCTACATGCCACACACAACGAGGTCGCTAACGAGATCGCTAAATAGTGACGTTTTAGCGATCTCGTTTAGTGTGGCATACCCTTTAGGCTTTGTAGGCTGCTCACAGTTGCAGCAGTAATAAGCAGCCTGGCAATGTCGCCTCTTGGGACACTTTTTTTTATAGCATTTGCATATCTTTAACATGCCTTTTGATACCATGATTTCAATAATTCCACAACTTTTTCTTCTTGGTGTTGCAATTCAATGTTTAGGTGTGTAATCTGAGATTTAAAAGGTGTAAAACAATTTGTGTTGAGTTAGGAAAGATTCCACAAAAGGACTGTAGGAGAACTAAACTAGCATTCATCAGCTTCCTGACTGAAGAAAAAGTTTCAAATTAAGAGGAAACATAACCACATAGAAAGTGACTTGTTTCTTTGCCTCCCCCACTTCTACCTATGTTAAGCCTTCAAATGAAGAGTTAAGAAAAAATAAAAAAAGTAAATTGTTGGTCAATCTTGTACTGTATCTGGTGGACCTGTCAAGCACTTTATGGTTGTCTGCACATTGGATTCTGCGCGAGAAGTAATTACTGCATTTTAGAAAATCAGGCCAGCAAATCTGGAATAGGAATACAATTGGGCAGCAATTCTGAATTTATCCCTTTATTTGGAACGCATTTAATACAAATTGTTACCCTTATGATAACTTAGAAACCAAATATTATTTACATTAGAAATAAAAAACACAACATGTATATGGATGATTAAGGTCTTCAAGAATAATGAGCCATTTATACCAAAATCATTCAATATTAATTAATATTTACAGAAAATTTCATATTTTAGATTCATTAACAGTAATGAATAAATTTTAGATTTTTGAATACTATGTTGATACCTAATGATGATAACGAAAAAATGTACACAATAAAGTTAGCAGATAAGTAAGGCTCATTGAAGAGACCTTATTCTAATACTTGCAATTTTTACCACTTCTTAACCATTCAAAGTACATCCATGAGGCTTTCAATAAAATTTGATTTTTATCAAAAACCATAAAAGGATAGGAAAGTGCGAATCTGTGAATAAGGAAATCTTGAAATATGCTCTAGAAGCTGGCTTTAAGACAGAAAGTAAATTTTTTAACAATGTTTCCAGAAGTGTGATCAGCCAAGGGTAGTTATTGAAAAGGAACATTAATTTAACATTGTATCTTTTTAGAAAGTTTAAGGATCTGGGAAAAGTATCCTGTTGAGCAAAAAGTTCAGACCTTGTGGGAACTTGAGGGTTATAGCATTTGGTAAATACAAAAGCCAGACAAATAGGCTGCGTGTGCAGGAAATGTACAGTTCTGTCGCATTACATGAGCTGCATTTTTCTGTGAACAACGGCTGAATTGCGCTTTGACTTTTGGTACAGAGTAATGCAATGCAACTGTTCTCAAGTCAGAGACTTGTATCTATAAAGCAACCTTTGGTATAGTCATCTACAAGTCACAATCAACGTTTAAGAGTCTGTAATATGACTAGGGATAAAGCAAATCAAATGCCATTTGAGACACGGTGTTCTACTTTGCCTGTCAGTGTCAAGTGGAGACTATTGCTAGCTGGAGGCTCTGGACAGGTTCTAGGGAAGGTTCTCCTTGGAGTGAAATCCAGTCTGGGTGTTCATTAGTCAGCTATCGGCCGTGCACTATTGCCAAAACACTGTAGATTGTGTTACTACTTTGTTTTAGGTGTAAATCAAGTTTTTACGCACTCATCTCACAACTAGATTTTCTTGTGCGTGTAATTGGAGAGGCAATGTTTACTTTTATTAGAAACAAATTTTTGGATGACTATGGCTTAGGACAATCTTGTTCCTATCCCTAGGGTGCACAGGCTATTGCCTCTCCAGAGAATAAAGATCGTCCACTTTCTCGATCCCGTTGCTTCCAAGTCACTGCCAGGATAATGGAACTTTATTTATGACTTTTTTTCTGCTGTTCAAACACGCTTATATCATTGGATGGTGAAATGTTAATTTTTTGAGACAGGTTTTTGGGTTATCAGGAGTTGTATGCCAAAATCATCAGTATTAAAACAATAAAAGACCTGACAAATTTCAGTTGGTGTGTAATGAATCTAAAATATATGAAAGTTTAATTGTAATCATTACATTATGGAAAATAATGAAATTTTGCACTATATGCTAATTTTTTGAGAAGGACCTGTACATAGAAGTACAAAGAACCTTCTAAGCAGCTGGTATAGGAGTGATTAAGAGTTCAAGATTAATGAGCCATTTTATACCAAACAAGCCATCAAAATTACAATATTTTTATGCAGGAAAGATGTATATCTTTGTACCGTGTTAGCCAGTAGATAGAAAAATATTTAGAATTGAGAGTACTCAGTGGTTGATACCTTTGAATGGATAACTGAAAAGATGGTAACAAATTGCAAGCTTTCCAGACTAGTCTAGCTGATGAAGAGACCTGAGTAGTCTGGAAAGCTTGCAATTTGTTACCATCTTTTCAGTTATCCATTCAAAGGTATCAACCACTGAGGACTCTCAACTCTAAATATTTTAATATTTTTATGCAAATATAACAGAGGTAAAAGATAGGAAAAGTAGTGCAGGAATCTGTGAATATGGAAATGCTTAAAGTATGGTTACTTGAAATCTTGGCTTTGCAAGAATTAGCATTTTTATTTATTTTATAGTTTTTCAATAAAACTGTGAGATCAGTTGCAGTTTTTATTGAAACAATTGGGAAGCATATAATTTAACATTTATTCTTAATTTTTTAAGGGGATATGGAAATAAGTCTATCCCTGCCTCTGTGCAAAAAGTATATACTTTTCATATTAATTCAGGTTTTAGCAATTTGGTAAATAAAAACATTTTATAGGGAAAAAAAATTATGGCATGTCGCTATACGCAGAAACGTTTTACTTTCTTGTAGTCATACATGGGCTTGTTTTTTCTGTGACAAAGTTGTCTTTTCTGTTTGCATTATTTTGTACTATTATAATATGCAAATTGCCTCTTCAAACAAAGAGGACTTGTACTCTATAGCGCCACCTATTGGAAGTAGCGATCCTACAAGTCACAATCAACCCTTTAACGAGTCTTGTAATATGACTTAGGATAAAAGCCAAATCAGAATCTCCATTTGCAGACACGGTGTTTCGGACTGTTGGTCCTCGTCAGTGCAAAGTAGGAGAACTGATTTGGCTAGATGAGAGGCTCTGGACTGGGTCTGGGGGGTAAGGTTTCTCCTTGTGGAGAGTGACATACCAGCTCTGGCGTGTCGAGGTAAGGAGGCTTATTCGCCGTGCACTATTGTATATTGTACTATTATGTAATTTACAGGTTGATGTTCATTTTTTCTTTTAGGGGAAAATCACAGTTTTTACGGCATCATTTCAAGACAGTATGTTTTTCTTTGAGCTGCTACAATTGGGCAGGCATTTTTTTACCTTTGTATTTAGGAAAAATTGATTTTCTGATACTATTTGTTTAGGCTAATAGTTTTTTTTTTTATCCCTAGGAGGGTAGAAACAGCTGTCTTTTGCCTTATCTCACAGAAAGAATCAGCCATGATCCCCAGCTGTCCTCTCTGTATCCTCTCTTTTGCTTCCTACCCTGCCCAGGAGATGTGGTATAATCAGACCATGTTCCTGCACGGTCAGACACGGCCATTACACAGTAGGGGCACATTTATAAGATTATCTCAGGACAGGAACATTTTGTTTTTAAACACGTCCAATTGATTAAAATTAACTTTGTATGTGGGGAACCCTTTTAAAATGCTGGTTATCAGTAATTTCAAGTGGTGTTAAACAGTAGCGAACAGAGGAGTGATAAAATTCTTGTTTCTGCAAGGAAACTCTGCGAAGGATATTCATGGTTGATATGTTGCAGACATTGGGGGATCAATTCCCTTCATATTCTACAGTTAAAAACTGGGTTGCCTAATTTAAAACGGGCCACTTTAGCACCAACGATGAGGAACGTCCTGGACAACCGAGAGTGGTTGTTGTTCTGTAGATAGTCGATGCTGTGCACAACCTTATACTGGAGAATCTGCAAATTTCAGCTAAAGCAATAGCAGACATCATGGGGATTTCCAGTGAACGGGTTTGTGTAATTATTCATGAACATTTGGACATGAAGAAGCTATCTGCAAAGCGGGTCCCCAAATATTTGACAACAGATCAGAAAAGCATGCAAGTGAAAACTTCCCGGGTCCATTTGTCCGTGTTTCCAGACTGATAAGAACTTCCTGGTCACTATGGACGAGACCTGGATTTATTTGTATGACCCTGATACCAAGGAGCAGTCAAAAGAGTGGAGACACAGTATTTCTCCTCGTCCAAAGAAGTTCAGGGAGCAAAAATTAGCCACTAAGGTCATGGCGTCTGTGTTCTGGGATAAGGAGGGCATGCTGCTAGCGGACTACCTTCAAAAGGGTTCCACCATCAATGCAAGGTATTACATTGAACTTTTGGACCAATTGAAAGCAGCTATGAACGGCAAAAGGTGCAGCAAGCTGTCCAAAGGAATCTTGTTCCTGCAAGACAAAGCCTCCACTCACACTGCACTAGTGACCAAGGCAAAACTGGTGGAGCTGAGCTTCCAGCTGGTTGACCACCCACAGCTTATTCACCAGATCTAGCTCCCTCCGACTATAATCTGTTTCCAAACCTGAAGAAACACCTCAAAGGTACCAAATTTTACAACATTTCTGATGCCATGGCTGTTAGGGATGCCTGGTTTGAGGCACAATCGAAATCCTTCTTTTTGCAAGGCTTACAAAACTTGGAAATCGATGTAAGTAGTGTGTTGACATCAGTGGAGAGTATGTGGAATAAATGTAAAGTTTCATCTTCTCATCTCATTTCTTTCTGGGTAAAGCGAAAGACTTATTAGCAGCCCCTCGTATATCTCTACATTATAATAAACTGGGTAGTTTGGTTAATGAATGATGAGATGCTGCATTTTTCTGTGCAAAGTGAATCAAGTGAATTATGTCTAGTACTACCCATACAGTGGTGTTGGGGGCTCAGATCTGCACAGGGGCCCCACCGGGGGAATGCCCTATTACCCTATGGGCCAGTCGGAGCCTGGGCATATGAATCTATGGCACTTCTATCTCAGGTAGTCCAACTTTTGATGTGCCACCTACTTGTTGGAGCAGCTTTCCTGACAGAATGCACAGCTCTCCTGTACTTAAAACAATGTAAAAAGTGAGCAGACCGGTCTATCAGCCTCCTCCAACTGAAAGACTCCTTTCACATGTGCAATGTTTTTCGACAACGCAGAATAGGCGGTCAAATGGAGAATAAGGTTTTTTAGTATAATGAGGTAACAGCAAAGTGACCAATCACAGATCACTTCCATAATGTGAACATAGTCTAGGTCGCACTACTCAGCACCCAGACAAAAAGAAGCAGGTATGATTTCACCCTTTAGCTGCTGTGAGCTAATGGACAACAAAGAGGCAGCATGGTTGATCAGCGGTGAGCACCATTTCTTTAACCCTGTCTCGACAAGGCGATTTTCCTTTTTTTTTTTTTGCACTTTCTATTCCAAAAGTTATGGTTTTTTTTTTTATTTTTTCTGTCAACATTTCTACATGAAGACTTATTTTGTCGGATGAGTTGCGCTTTTGCAAAACACCTTCCATTTTATCATGTACTGGAAAGCGGGAGAAAAAATTCCAAGTCCAAAAAGCGTAATTCCACAATATGTGTGTTTTTTTTATTGAGAGCGTTCATTAAATGTTAAAAGTGAACCAGGCAATATGATTCTCCAGGTCATTAAGATTATGGAAAAAGCAAACATGCATATTTAATTTTATTCTAAGTGGTGAAAATTTTTTTGGGAAATTTTTGAATTAAAATGAATAGATAATAAATGAAATGTAATAATCAAGGCATGCCCTGCTTATTGCTGTGTGACTGCTGTGTTCCTTCTGCAAGAAGGCCATTGCTACATAAAAAGGGCAGTCAGGGTACTTATGTGCAGCTCCACGAGGTCTGAAGGCACTGGCATTATGCCAATCACTTGTATTGCCTGTTAGTGGCAGGGCATCACAAGGGGGCCTGATAACAGTAATTAACGTTTATTTTTGTGAATTTTCAGCATATGCAGCGTTGAACAGACAACGGACTGTATCTTTTTTTTCAGTATGTTTTTATTTAAAAAGTTATTTATGTAGGGCATGGCTTGGCAGAGCATCAAATAATCCACAGGAACGGTGAAATGCTGCGTGAACAAAGGGGGGATCGGAACAATATGCACACAGAGTTCAAAGGAACTTCGAAGACGCTCACAGGCAGCTTTTATCTCGGAACAATGGCTAGGTTTAAGAATATGGCCGATATATGACTTTCTCTGACAGTTCGGACAGGACATGTTATATTATCTCTACTTAGGGTAAATTGAATTAAAGGAAAAAAAAAAACTGCTTTCTATATTTGGCCTTCATTCTTCTGCACCGTCCTCAATTCTTTTCCATATTAGTGTCATATTGTAGATTACATTTTATTTAGATGGATGTAGTTGTGGATTCAAGTCCCTCTCTTCTAGACTACTAAAAAAGTTGATTTTATTACATGCGACAGATGCAAATGTATTGGGAGTTAAAATAGCTTTTACAGCGACGCTAACTATAATGAATCGTACGCCTTGTTCCATACAGACAAATCTAATGTTATTCCGTAAACTAAAACCCAGACAGAAATGGTAATGTGTCATGGGCCCGCAGGAGCAATACATGGGTAACGTGCCGCAGCGTAGAGGGCGGCTATTAGCGCTGTTAGGTATACACACGGGGTGAGCCTGCTGCTATAGCAGCAGTGGTTAATGATGGCAGCATTGTATCCCTGTGAGAAGCCAAATCGGCACTGCGTATTATGTGCCCTGTGTAAAGAACAGTGTGTGGGCAGCTCATATGCTTCTGTTCCCATTGTAAGGTTAACAGATTTGCAGCCGTATCAAGAACTTGATGTGGTGTGGAAAAAACGAGACAAAAGCGAGTGTAGGTAGTTTAACACCGAGGAATGGAAAACACATGCTATACAGTATCATTAGCATAGCACAATCCAAGAAAGAAAAAAAAAAAAAACCTACATTCTTTTAGACCCTTTGAAAAATTAAAGCAGCAAGATTTCTGGACATGATGGGAAAATTGCTCCACTTTACACCTTTTTCCAGAGTTTTTGCAACATTTTCAGGACTATTTAGATTTGGAGCCCCAATAAGAACAGCGATGATGATGTCTGTAAAGGGCTGAGGAATTAATGGCGGTATATAGGCGAGTAAAATGAAATAAAGACTATATGCCAATGAGGTTTACAATGCTTACCTGATTGTTGTTCGTTTTTAGCAAGGTTGGAGGCTCGTTCCGTAATGGTGATGAAACAGAACTGCTTTCACTATTGCTCCCATCGCTGAGACTGATTCTGGGAATGAAGATGACAGGAAACGTTAGCTAAAGCTCTGAACGCACAAAGATATTAAAATATTCATATATTTCTATAGAAGATAACACCAAGAACCTCACAACTGGTTTTAGCTGACTCATTTCGGTGCTTAGCGTTTCAACTTAATTTGTCGTGTATCCCCTGATGAAGCTGCACAGCGCAACGCGTGGTGTCTCTCTCCAAGCATTTCATGACCCTCCTCCACCAACTAGGCAGTATCGGTTTATCATTCTTTAGTAATTATTTTTAGTATTTGGTTGGAAACATACATTGTTGGTTTCTGATCTCCATTTATTGTGCCACATTTAAAAATTATATATTAAGGTTTTTTTTTTCCTTTTTGTAACTTCTTTACTATTGTGCCATTATGGAACTTTTATTAACCAGGCATTTGAGGTATTATAGTTAAAAGATCTGAGTCTGTATTTTAGAGAAACGTTATACAGATTACTTCCTTTAACCATATAGGGGGTTTTGTTTATGAGTATTTTAAAGGGAACCTGGCAGCTGATACTAGCAGCCCAATCCACTGCTGGCTGGCTGGATGGTTTCAGCCTGGTATGTCTGACTCCGAAAAGCTGCAGCGTTTCAGAGAAAAACATTCTTTAAAAGCTGCCTGGGACAGAGTCATGCTGGAGACTAGTCCCTGGCTACTTCTCCCCGGCCACTTCCCTTGATTGACAGGCCTCTCCCTGCTTGCACGTATAGAGAACTGTCAGTTGTTGGCAGTGAGAAAAGTCAAACATGAATGGCTGAAATAAAACAGTCAGTATATGATACCTGCTGCTCGCGGTTCAAGCATCATGCATCTACGGTCAGGTTCTCCTTAAATGATCACGGTTGCTTCAAACTGAAGAAATATATTATATTACATTTCATGTATTTGCTTATTCTATTGATATATGCAGGTTGCATCAGACACTGCGCTGTATGATATCAGCCAGGTATATTTGACGCTGAGACACCTCAGCATTTCAGAGAAAAACATACGCTAAAAGAAGCAAGGGACCAAGTCACACAGGATACTAGTCAGACAGGCTGGTCCCAGAGGCTTCTCCTGCCCGCTGTTACTGACTCACAGATCTCTCCCATATGCAGGGAGAGACCCGTCATTCATGGGAGTGGGTGGGGAGAAGCCGTACAGGAGAATAGTCGGACAGGCAGGTCCCGGAGGCTTCTCCCGCCCGCTGCTAGTGACTCACAGATCTCTCCCATACGCAGGGAGAGACCAGTCACTCAAGGGGAGTGGACGGGGAGAAGCCGTACAGGAGAATAGTCGGACAGGCAGGTCCCGGAGGCTTCTCCCGCCCGCTGCTAGTGACTCACAGATCTCTCCCATACGCAGGGAGAGACCAGTCACTCAAGGGGAGTGGGCGGGGAGAAGCCGTACAGGAGAATAGTCGGACAGGCAGGTCCCGGAGGCTTCTCCCGCCCGCTGCTAGTGACTCACAGATCTCTCCCATACGCAGGGAGAGACCCGTCAATCAAGGGGAGTTGGCGGGGAGAAGCTGTACAGGAGAATAGTTGGACAGGCAGGTCCGGAGGCTTCTCCCTACCTGCTGCTAGTGATTCACAGGTCTCTGCCTATACACGCGCACAGGGAGAGACCCGTCACTCAAGGGGAGTGGACGAGGAGAAGCCGTACAGGAGAATAGTCGGACAGGCAGGTCCCGGAGGCTTCTCCCGCCCACTGCTAGTGACTCACAGATCTCTCCCATACGCAGGGAGAGACCCAGAAGCCAACAGAGACCAAGCCGCACAGGAGAATAGTTGGACAGGCTGGTCCCAGAGGCTTCTGCCGTCCGCTGCTAGTGACTCATAGATCTCTCCCATATGCAGGGAGAGACCTGTAACTCAAGGGGAGTGGGCGGGGAGAAGCCGTACAGGAGAATAGTCAGACAGGCTGGTCCCAGAGGCTTCTCCAGCCCGCTGCTAGTGATTCACAGGTCTCCCTATACACGCACACAGCGAGTGACCAGTCATTCAAGGAGAGCGCGTAGCGTGTCAGAGTCAAACATACCTGGCTGAAAACATGCATCCAGTGCCCGATATATGCTGCCCGTGGATTAGATCGTATGTATTAGCGGTCAGGATCACTAATTGTTGTTAATCTGTGCCTTATTTTGTAATTTTTTACTTTCTGTATATATATTTTTGATATTTGTGGGTGTGCACAGATTTCTTTGTATATGAATCCTTTTTTCTTCTATAGTAAACGTTGACATGTACAGATTGCATTATGCCTGGCTTTTTTTTTTTTTAAATAGTGGTACCTGTCCCCACTCTTTCTCTTTATTTTGTAAATAAAGACGACAAGTAACAGAAGATAAAGGTCTGAAAGCACATTAGAAATGAATATATTCCTATACTAATACAAAAGGAAGACCAAGAACTTCACTAATGGTTCTGACTGATTCAGGTCTGAGGTTAGAGTTTAAACTAAATTTGTGCCGTGTCTCTTCATGAACCCACAACCATTATTATTTCACAATTTAATGCTTTCTTTCAAGCAATACACAAATAAATGTGATTTCAATAAATTAAAAGGATTTTAAACATTTCCATCTGGTTCCCAGAGCGCTGTCTCGCTTCCTACATCTGAGGACTAGAGATAAATTATTTATTTCCATCACGGCCATAAAGATGGGTTCGATATTTGCTACTTACAAGCATACAGAACATGGACAGAAAATATCTGGACAGTGCAACCCAACGGTCTATTATTTACTTACTACTGTTCTGTGATTGGTAATGGTTACGACACCAAAAAGCTAGCTTATAAATCACAGAAATTTACTACATATAGACAAAAATAGACTTTGCAGATAACATTACAGAGAATCTGTCAGTATCAGCAACTTTCCTAATCCGTCTATAAGGGCATGTAGGTCATACGAAGCTTAATAACAGGATACCTTGATATCGGTAATCTGATGTCTTATTCAAGAGACAACACATTATCCTTATATGTAATGAGCTGATCAGGACTATGGGTCAGACACTAAATGCATGACAAATCTGCCTCTACAGCTTATTTTACATGAAAGGGGGAGTTACCAGTGTGAGACATGTAATGACTAACAGTCTGCTCTCCTGATCTCACTGCAGAGCTGTGTGTGATTATACCCAACACATCTGCAGGTTCCTCTCAGCTTCAGCTTCCAGCTCATGGGCAGACAGGGTTGCAATATTGTTTTATCAGATACAATTCTAGAAAATTCTACTATATTATGATAGTTCCATATCTCAAACTGGCAACTTCCCCAGGCCTTTCTATGGGTACTATGGATGTTATATAAGGTCTGAAAGCAAGTAGATACAAACTCGATTTACCGTATTTTTCAGATTAAAAGACTCACTTTTTTTACCCAAAAGTTTGGGTAATTTTACCCAAATTATAGCTATGATGCAGCTTACCAGCTGCTGTGGAGTGGGGTCCTAAGGTCACTGCTGCCGGAAGCTGGTGGGAGATGGCTGTGACCCCAGGCTGGTAAGACGAGGTATATTTTGTGTCAGCTGGGATCCCCGCACTTTCCATATTGTTCCATGAGGTGGACCTCTATAAAATGGCCGCTGCCAGCTCCCGAGATCTCAATTGTACATGCGCCGCCTTCGGTGAACATTTTCCCGGAGTCCACCGCATTAGAAAGTATGGAAGGTGCGTGGCTCCGGGCTGTCACAAAACATTGAAGCCCGTATCAAAAGGCAGGGACATGGTCGATGACGTAAATATAAGTCATCGTTCATGAAGGGGTTAAAGGGCATTTGTCACCCCATTTGAGTATTTTTAACTAATAATATGGGTATAGAAGTTGTATAAAGCTGAAACTAGCTGTACCTGCTTGCCTCCTTGAAGATGGCTTGTTCACTAAAAATCATCTTTTTCATTTTAATCTTCCAGGCTATGCGGCATATGCTGCCCGAAAGATAACACTGCCTTCTCATGCATTATACTAGATTTCTCCTTCCCCTCTTCACTTTGATATCAGATGCGCGGCCGGAAATCCTGTGCATTCTGCCTGCAGTCTCTTCTGTGCACTGTTTGTCCATTATCAAGGCAGTTACTTTAATTTTCTTGTGCACAGGTGCCAGAGTCAAAAGTTTGAAGTCAGGTGTGCACTGGGACCAGACGTGACGTGACTCTTTATACAATCTGTTTGTCAATATTAGCTAAAAATGCTCAATTGGGGTGACAGATACCCTTTAATGGAATGCATTGGCTTTTCCCTTGTTAATACATCAGTTAAAAAGTAAAAGGTCCGGAGCTAATTCCAGGTGTGGCTTTTGCATTTGGAAACTGTTGCTGTGAACACACAACATGCGGTCAAAAGAGTGCTCAATGGAAGAGAAACAGACCATCATTAGGCTGAAAATAGGATGAAATCCATCACAGAGATAGTAGAAATGTTCGGTGTGGCCAAATCAACAGTTTGGTACATTCATGGTGACCATGGGAACTGAAAAAGGCCTGGACGTCCACGGAAGACAACAGTGGTGGATGACTGCAGAATCCTTTCCATGGTGAAGAAAAATCCCTTCTCAACATCCACCTAAGTGAAGAACACTCTCCAGGAAGCAAGTGTTTCAGTATCTAAGTCTACCATAAAGAGAAGACTTCATGAGAGGAAAATACAGAAGGTTCATCACAAGGTGCAAACCATTAATAAGCCTTAAAAATAGAAAGGCCAGATTTGGCTTTGCCAAAAACCATCTAAAGAAGCCAGCCTACTCCTGGAAAAGCACTGTTTGGACAGATTGATGGCATGGGCATACATGGCTTCCAATGGCACTGGGTCACTAGTGTTTATTGATGATGTGAGCAGCCGGATGAATTCTGAAGTGTACAGGGCGATACTTTCTGCTCAGATTCAACAAAATCCAGCAAGGTTGATTGGACAGCGCTTCACAGTGCAGATGAGCAATGATTTAGCCCCTTAACCTCTGGAGCTTTTTCAGTTTTGCGCTTTAATTTTTCGCTTCCCTTCTTCCCAGAGCCATAACTTTTTTATTTTTCCGTCAATATGGCCATATAAGAGCTTGTTTTTTGCTGGACAAGTTGTACTTTTGAAAGACACCATTGGTTTTACCATGTCACGTATTAGAAAACGGGCAAAAAATTCCAAGTGAGGTGAAATTGCAAAAAATGTGCAATCCCACACTTGCTTTTTGTTTGGCTTTTTGTTAGGTTCCCTGAATGCTAAAACTGACCTGTCATTATGATTCTCCAGATCATTACGAGTTCATAGACACCAAACATGTCTAGGTTCTTTTTTATGTGGTGAAAAAAACCCTCCAAACTTTGTTTAAAAAAAAAAAAAATTGCGCCATTTTCCGATACCCGTAACGTCTCCATTTTTCATGATCTCTGGTTGGGTGAGGGCTTATTTTTTGCGTGCCGACCTGAGATTTTTAATGATACCATTTTGGTGTAGATACGATCTGTTGATCGCCCATTATTGCATTTTAATGCAATATCGCGGCGACCAAAAAAAATTTTATTCTGGTGTTTTGACTTTTTTTTTTCTTGCTACACCATTTAGCGATCAGGTTAATCCTTTTTTTTATTGATTCATCAGGCGATTCTGAAAGCGGCGATACCAAATATGTGTATGTTTGATTTTTTTTTTTATTGTTTTATTTTGAATGGGGCGAAAGGGAGGTGATTTGAACTTTTGTTTTTTTTATATTTTTAAAAATATTTTCTTTTTACGTTTTGGCATGCTTTAATAGTCTCCATAGCAGACTAGAAGCTGCCACTACCAGAACGGCCCAGCTACATAGTAGCGCTGGGTGGCGCTCACAGCAAGCCGGCCCTGACAACCATAGAGGTCTCCAGGAGACCTCGGGTTGTCATGCCGACGCACCGGTGACCCACGATCACCTGACGCGGGTCACCGGTGAGTGTATTTCCAGCACGATGGTTAGAAGCACAATTTAAATGTCTCTGTCAGTGTTTGACAGCGGCATTTAACTGGATAATAGCTGCGGGTGGATCGCGGTTCCACCCCGGCTATTTCGGGCACATGTCAGCTGTTCAAAACAGCTGACATGTTCCGGTAAAGATGTGGTCTAAGTGCCGGAGCCCACATTATAGGGAGGGAGACGGACATCAGCGTAAATATACGTCCTATGTCGGTAAGGGGTTAAAACACACTGCAAAAGCAACCCAGGAGTTTTTTTTTTAAAGCAAAGAAGTGGAATATTCTGCAAACCCACAAACAAGCAACAACTGAAGACAGCTGAAGCAAAGGCTCATAAAGGAGAAAACCCAGAGTTTGGTGACGTCCATGGCTTCCAGACTTCAGGCAGTTATTGCTTGCAAAGGATTCTCTACAAAGTATAAAAATGCACAATTTGTTTAAGGGTATGTTTCCACTAAGCGCATTGCCTGCGCTTTGGACGGAGTGGAAAGCCTGCTCCGCCCAAAGCCCCGCCCCCTTTAGAACACGCCGTGATTCCGGATGTGTTCAGTGAATACATGCGGTATCACTGCATCGCATACATAGACCGGGTTATTTACCTTGCGGAGACTGAGCGTCTCTGCAAGGTAAACGGACATGCTGCTAACCTAAAAAGACACGCCGTCGCATGTCCGGTTTCGTGGGTGTGTCACTTGTATGTTAGGACGCATAGCGGAGACGGAATTTCATAAAATCCCCTCCACTATGCTGTAACATCTGGACGCTGCAGAATAAACGCTGCGGATGTATGCAGCGTTCAATCCGCAGCAAATCCTGATGTAATACGGCCCGTGGAAACATACCCTTAAGATAAAGTTAATTTGTCCAATTACTCTAGTGCCCATAAAATGAGGAGGCTTTGTAGAAAAATGGTTGCAATTCCTAAACATTTCATAAGATATTTTTGTTCAACCCCTTTAATTAAACCTGAAAGTCTCAACTTCAATTGCATCTCAGTTGTTTCATTTTAAATCCAAATTACTGGCATGCAGAGCTCAAATCACGAAGATTCGGTCACTGTCCAAATATTTCTGGACCCAACTATACATACCTTATGTTTCCGAGAAGAAAATGCAGTAGTCATGCGATGGTAAAAGATAATACTAAGACCACACAGTTTTCTTAACACCTTTAATAGTTTGTAACAAATATACCAAAAGTCAATTATAATTACATATGATGCAGGAAGAAAAATTAAAGACATGTATTAACATACCTGCGTGCCCGGCTTCCTCCATGCATGTGGATAGTCCTCTCATTTTCAGAATCATTGTCTTCTGCATCATCTGATTCATCCTCATTGTCATCAGAATGTAAGTCCTTCATTATGGACCTCAGAGAGCCTGGACAAGACATAAGGAAACCTGAGAAAATTAACATTCTAGTCTACAAGTGCAATGAACAGAAATTATTAGATTTCTACATTGTACTTAAAATATTTGCTGCTTCTTGATGATTGATAATAAATAAAATAAAAAAATCAACTCATTAAAATGGCAGAGGAGAAAGTAATTAATATTATATATATATATATATATATATATATATATATTACACACACATATATACATACACACACACAGCCGTGTAAAAGATTGGAGTCACTTAGAATTTTCCTTATATTTGAAAGAAAAGCACAGGTTTTTCCAATGAAGCCAACATTAAATGATTCAGAAATACACTCTATACATTGCTAATGTGGTAAATGGCTACTCTACCTGCCAACGTCTGGTTTGTAATGCAATATCTTCATGTATAGGTGTATAGAGGCCCACTTCCAACAACCATCCCTCCAGTGTTTTTATGGTACTTTGTGTTTGCTAACTGTGTAAGAAGGCTAATGGATGGTTAGAATACCATTGGAAACCCTTGTGCAAGTATGTTAGAACAGCTGAAAACAGTTTGGCTGATTAGAGAAGCTATAAACCTGACCTTCCTTTGAGCTAGTTGAGAATCTGGAGCATTACATTTGTTGGTTCCATTAAACTCTCAAAATGGCCAGAAAAAAAGAAATTTCATGTGAAACTTGACAGTCTATTCTTGTTCTTAGAAATGAAGGCTATTCCATGCAACAAATTGCCAAGAAACTGAAGATTTCCTTCAACAGTGTGTACTACTCCCTTCAGTGAAGAGCACAAACAGGCTCTAACCAGAGTAGAAAGAGAAGTGGGAGGCCCCGCTGCACAACTGAGCAACAAGACAAGTTCATTAGAGTCTGTAGTTTGAGAAATCGATGCTTCACAGGTCCTTAACTGGCAGTTTCATTAAATAGTACAAGCAAAACGCCAGTGTCAACGTCTACAGTGAAGAGGCTACTCCAGGATGCTGGCCTTCAGGACAGAGTGGCAAAGAAAAAGCCATATCTGAGACTGGCTAATAAAAGGAGAAGATTAATATGGGCAAAAGAATACACACATTGGTCAGAGGAAGATTGGAAAAAAGTGTTAAGAACAGGCGAATCCAAGTTCGAGGTGTTTGGATCACACAGAAGAACATTTGTGAGAAGCAGAACAACTGAAAAGATGCTGGAAGAGTGCCTGACGCTATCTGTCAAGCATGGTGGAGGTAATGTGATGGTCTGGGGTTGCTTTGATGCTGGGAAAGTGGAGATGTACACAAGGTAAAAGGCATTTTGAATAAGGAAGGCTATCACTCCATTTTGCAACGCCATGCCATACCCTGTGGACAGCGCTTGATTGGAGCCAGTTTCATCCTACAACAGGACAATGACTCAAAGCACACCTCCAAATTATGCAAGAACTATTTAGGGAAGAAACAGGCAGCTGGTATTCTATCTGTAATGGAGTGGCCATCGCAGTCACCAGATCTCAAAACCATTGAGCTGTTGTGGAGCAACTTGACCGTATGGTACGCAAAAAGCAGGGCTGTGGAGTCGAAGTCGTGGAGTCGGAGTTAGTTTTGGTTGGAGTCGGAGTCAGTAGACTCCAGCTTTTAAAAAAAATGTATTAATATTTCATAATTGAACTTTCATATGAATTTTATAAATGTTACTCAAATATATATGTTCTATCAAACTATGAACAACAGTGATAAGCAGTTCTGTTGGAGATAGACATTTCTTACTTCTTGTGTGTCACTGTTCTCCACTGCCCTTATCTAATCTTATACTTGGTTAACCTCATGCTGCCCCAACCCCCTACTTACAATGTATGAAACTGAAAGTGAAAATGTGTTGCAAATTCTTAGTAGTAAAGCTCCTCCTCTAGACTAGATGTTTACTAGGTGTGCGTCTTCCACGCATCTCACAGCTGCTACTCAGAAGAGGAAGACTGTAAGAAGTATCATCCTTTCAACAAACTTTTCATCAGTTAACTGAGTACATGAGGGATAACAGTATTACTGACCACTATATCAGTTGTACGACCTGGCAATAATTTTGTACAATTGTTTTTAGGAAAAACAATTGTCATTTGGATTGTGAATGCAGAATTAAAAACCTGAGAATGTCAAAGAAGCGTCACATTAAATCAGCTGTATTTGAACATTTCACCATCACTCAAGATAGAAAACATTATGTCTGTCAGTGTATGACAAATGATCCAGACGAAAACAAATGCTGTGAAGCCAAGATCAGTGCATATTCAGGCAAAGATAAAAATGCTCCTACCAGAGCTTCTAATCTAAAGAGACATTTACAGCGCTTTCATCCAGAAGTACTGAAGGCAGTGGATGAGAAAGACTGCATCCAAACCAATGAACCAGTGCCCAGCTCTTCCAGCCAAACAAAGGAGCAGAGAAGTTTGCAGCCATGAGTTGCAAGATATTTTGTCAGTGACAAAGTTACTGTGACAATGACAGTAGATACATTTAAAAAACAGATCATAGAGCTTGTTGTAAAGGATAGTGTGCCTATTTCATTATTTTCACGACCAGCTTTTATGTGTCTAAATGGGGAAATGGCCCGCAAGCTTGGTGTTTCTCTGGAGAGAGTATTAGAAAATTAGTAATCGAAGAAGCTTTTAAACAAAAGGAAGAACTTAAAAAAACTCTCAAGGGACGCTTTCTGTTTCTTAAAATGGATGCCTGCACACGTCACAGAGTGAACTATTTTGCCATCAATGTCCGATTTGTTTGTGACAAAAATGAAATTGTTACCAAGACATTGGCAGTAAAAGACACCAAAGCTCATCACACCAGTGAGTTTCTCCAGGTCTTGGTGGAAAAAGTTCTGCAAGACTATGAACTTAAAAAAGAGCAAGTTCTTTCTGTCGTAACTGACAATGCTTCAAATATGATAAGTACTATTAAGCTAATGAATGAGAGTAATGATGGTGACCAGCAGCAAGAAGAACATTCTGGGTCCACAGACACAGAAATGTTTGAAATAGAGGAACACAGTATTGTAACTGAGGAGCAAACTGAAGTTGCTTCAGATGAACAGCAACATGATAGTTTAGATCAGGGGTCTCAAACTCGCGGCCCGCGGGCCAACTGCGGCCCTCGGGACACAAGTTTGCGGCCCCCACCTCATGGGCCCTTGGTACGGTATTTTGCGGCCCTCGGCTGGGATCTCACATGCGAGAAACACCGCATGTGAAATCCCAGTCACTGGTAGTACCGGTCATTAAGGTCATGAATATGGTCGCCACTCCTCTCATAGGCGTGGCGCCCATATTCATAAGCTTAATGAGCGATACCACAGAAAGATGTCGCCGGGCATACTCACCTCATCTCCTGCTGCTGCCCGCGCTTCCTGTCTCTGACTCAAAGAGCAGCGCCGCTGAATGACGTCATCATTCAGCGGCCTGCTCTGTCAGAGTGAGGAAGCCCGGGCGCCGGTGATGCTGCGGACAGGTGAGATGTGGTGTGTGTGTGTGTTATGTGTGTGTGTATGTACAGGTGAGAGGTGTGTGTACAGGTGAGAGGTGGTGTGTGTGTGCATGTGTATGTACAGGTGAGAGGTGGTGTGTGTGTGTGTGTGCAGGAGAGTGATGGGGAAAAGCAGTGATGGGGAAAAGCAATGGGGAAAAACTGATGGGGAAAAGCAATGTGGGAGTAATGGGGAAAAGCAATGTGAGAGTAATGGGGAAAAGCAATGTGAGAGTAATGGGGAAAAGCAATGTGGGAGTAATGGGGAAAAACAGTGATGGGGAAAAGCAACGTGGGAATAATGGGGAAAAGCAATGTGGGAATAATGGGGAAAAGCAATGTGAGAGTAATGGGGAAAAGCAATGTGGGAGTAATGGGGAAAAACAGTGATGGGGAAAAGCAATGTGGGAGTAATGGGGAAAAACAGTGATGGGAAAAGCAATGTGGGAGTAATGGGGACAAGAAATGTGGGAGTAATGTGGAAAAACAGTGATGGGAAAAGCAATGTGGGAGTAATGGGAAAAAGCAATGTGGGAGTAATGTGGAAAAACAGTGATGGGGAAAAGCAATGTGGGAGTAATGGGAAAAAGCAATGTGGGAGTAATGTGGAAAAACAGTGATGGGGAAAAGCAATGTGGGAGTAATGGGAAAAAGCAATGTGGGAATAATGGGGAAAAGCAATGTGAGAGTAATGGGGAAAAGCAATGTGGGAGTAATGGGGAAAAACAGTGATGGGGAAAAGCAATGTGGAAGTAATGGGGAAAAACAGTGATGGGAAAAGCAATGTGGGAGTAATGGGGAAAAGCAATGTGGGAGTAATGTGGAAAAACAGTGATGGGGAAAAGCAATGTGGGAGTAATGGGAAAAAGCAATGTGGGAATAATGGGGAAAAGCAATGTGAGAGTAATGGGGAAAAGCAATGTGGGAGTAATGGGGAAAAACAGTGATGGGAAAAGCAATGTGGGAGTAATGGGGAAAAACAGTGATGGGAAAAGCAATGTGGGAGTAATGGGGAAAAGCAATGTGGGAGTAATGTGGAAAAACAGTGATGGGAAAAGCAATGTGGGAGTAATGGGGAAAAGCAATGTGGGAGTAATGCGGAAAAGCAATGATGGGGAAAAGCAATGTGGGAGTAATGGAGAAAGCAATGATGGGGAAAAGCAATGTGGGAGTAATGGGGAAAAGCAATGTGGGAGAAATGGGAAAAAGCAATGGGGAATAATGGGAAAAGCAATGTGAGAGTAATGGGGAAAAGCAATGTGGGAGTAATGGGAAAAACAGTGATGGGGAAAAGCAATGTGGGAGTAATGGGGAAAAAACAGTGATGGGGAAAAGCAATGTGGGAGTAATGGGAAAAGCAATGTGGGAGTAATGTGGAAAAGCAATGATGGGGAAAAGCAATGTGGGAGTAATGCGGAAAAGCAATGATGGGGAAAAGCAATGTGGGAGTAATGGGAAAAGCAATGATGGGGAAAAGCAATGTGGGAGTAATGGGGAAAAGCAATGTGGGAGTAATGGGGAAAAGCAATGTGGGAGTAATGCGGAAAAGCAATGATTGGGAAAAGCAATGTGGGAGTAATGGGAGAAAAGCAATGATGGGGAAAAGCAATGTGGGAGTAATGGGGAAAAGCAATGATGGGAGTAATGGGGAAAAGCAATATGGAAAAACATTGATGGGGAAAAGCAATGATGGGAGTGATGGGGGGAAAAACAATGATGGGGAAAAGCAATGATGGGAGATGGGGAAAAGCAATGATGGAGTGATGGGAAAAGCAATGATGCGGAAAAAGCAATGATGGGTGTGATGGGGGAAAAAGCAATGCTGGGGAAAAAGCAATGATGGGAGTGATGGGGAAAAGCAACGATAGGGTGATGGGGAAAAAGCAATGGGGGAGAATGAGCGCTGGGGGGAATGACTTCTTGCTGTTAACCAGTTAATGTTTTCTTGTCCACCACACTGCAGTGTCAAAAGAGGAAGGAAGCGAGACAGGCAGCAACATCGCATCAGAGAGCTCTTGACCTCGAAACAGAAAATCCTCAGATCCTGGTATTGTAACATATTAAGAATAATTCATTTAGTCGTGATAGCCTATTTCCACCTGTTTTGTAAGAGCTTTTCTTGTGGAAAACCTGATGCGGCCCAGCCTCACCCAGATTCTACCTCCAGCGGCCCCCGGGTAAATTGAGTTTGAGACCCCTGGTTTAGATGATCTTGTTGAAACTGTGTCAATATGTTCTTTCATTCATCACATGCGCTGTGTTGTGCATACGCTACAGCTGGCTATAAGAGACAGTCTGCAAGAAGGACATGCTGCTGCACTGATTGGCAAGGTGAGAAAATTGGCTACTGTTGCCAGAACCCCTAAAGTTGACTCAATTTGAAGAGACGTGCTGGAAAAGGGGCAATTATTGATCAAGCCACAAGATGGGGCAGTACTTAATGATTCAGCGCTTGGTTGAACTGAAAACCTTTCTTGTAGACATGGCTAACCCTCAACTGACGCTACATGAAAGTCAGTGGAATCAGGTGACTGAGCTGGAAAAATTGCAAGAGCACCCACTTACAGTGACTAAAAAATTACAAGCAGAAGACTTAACTCCAGGTATTTTCTTAAAGGAGTGGAAGAACCTGATGTTTCGCCTGTCCCAAAGAGGAGGGTTAATTGCAAGTGGCATTGCTACATCAATGAAACGGAGAGAGGAGCTACTATTACAAAATAACATTCTTTTGGCAGCTGTTTATGTAGACCCAATGCATCGGATTCTTCTAGATGATCAACAGCTAACTAAAGGAAAAGAAGCTCTGTTTGAAATAGCAGTAAGGATGAAAGGGTTGCAGAACAGTCAGGAGGAACAAGAAGAATTTGGTCGTCCTGCCACATCTTCACCCTCATCAACTGATGAAGAATTTAATTTAAAAAAATACTTGGATCACAAGGACCGTGCAAAGCGTTCCCACATAGAAGAGTCATCCCCATCAAAGAACACAGCCAGTACATTTCAGTAGAATTTTTCATGTGCACTAAGGGTGAGTTTCCATGATCAGGATTCCTTCAGGAAATGCTGCGTGTTTGGCGCTGTGAGTTGGCGCAGCGCCAAACACGCAGCGTCCAGATGTTACAGCATAGTGGAGGGGATTTCAAGAAATCCCGTCTCCACTATGCGTAACAACACGCAGGCGGAAGACCTGCGTTTACGGACATGCGGCTCGTCTTTTCAGACCGCAGCATGTCCTAGCGTATTGCGGCGACTCTGCGTCGCCGCAACGGAATTTAACACAGGGCTATGTAGCCCTGCGTTCTTTCCGGATGTGTTCCGGAGGTGTCCTGAACACATCCGGAAAGAGCGCGCGTCAGAAAGGGGGCGGGGCTTTGGGCGGTGCGGAATTTCCGCTCCGTCCAAAGCGCTGTGGTTCCGTACCGTGGAACCACAGCCTAAAAGAAATTGAGAAATTTGACCGTTCATCAAAAATAACAGTGCAACAAGCGATTCCTCTGTATCCTGACATTGTTAGAGATGTTGCCTGAGTGGTTACTGCTTTGCCACCAACCCAAGTTAGTGTAGAGAGGTTGTTCTCTGCTCTCAAAATAATTAGATCAAATTTGAGGGCATCCATGAAGGAGGATCTGACAGAGGCAATACTTTTTCTAAGGACAAATTTATAGAATTCTTCTTATTAACTGCATAACAGTGTTTATTGCATATTTACTTACAAGGGTTTAGAAAAGTTTATAAAAGTTATTTGCTATATTCTAATTGTATTCTAATAAACATAGTTTTTGCTCTAAGTGGTCTGATTACTTGTAATATGATGGTGAGAAACTGAATAAGCAAGATGTTAATATTTTACAACAGTAAATTTATTGTTACGAATTGGCCATTTATGAAGGAGTCGGAGTCGGAGCCGGAGTCGGAACCTGATAAAATCCAGGAGTCGGAGTCGCAACTGTGGCTTACCGACTCCACAGCCCTGGCAAAAAGTGCCCATCAAGCCAAACCAACATGTGGGAGGGGCTTCTGGAAGCATGGGGTGAAATTTCTCCAGATTACCTCAGCAAATTAACTGCTAGAATGCCAAAGGTCTTTATTTTATTTCAAATAAAAATCTTTTTTTCAAATCTTGTCAATGTCTGGACTAGATTCTAAATTCATTTGGCAACTCATATGATTAATAAAAGTATGACTTTTCATGGAAAACACAAAATTGTCTGGGTGACCCCAAAATTTTTAACAGTAGTGTAATGTAATATATATATATATATATATTACACTACTGTTCAAAATGTTGGGGTCACCCAGACAATTTTGTACATACATACGTACATACAATGAGGGAAATAAGTATTTAATCCCTTGCTGATTTTGTAAGTTTGCCCACTGACAAAGACATGAACAGTCTATAATTTTTAGGATAGGTTAATAATCAAAAATAAGATCCAGAAAAGTCACATTGTATAAATTATATAAATTTATTTCCATTATGCAGTTAGAAATAAGTATTTGATCCCACTGGCAACCAAGACTTAATACTTGGTGGCAAAAACCCTTGTTGGCTAACACAGCAGTCAGAGTTTTTTGTTAGTTGATGATGATGTTTGTGCACTTCAGGAGGAATTTTGGTCCACTCCTCTTTGCAGATCATCTCTAAATCATTAAGATTTTGAGGATGTCGCTCGGAGCTTCAACTCCATCCATAAGTTTTTTATGGGATTAAGGTCTGGAGACTGGCTAGGCCACTCCATGACCTTAATGTGCTTCTTTTGAGCCACTCCTTTGTTAAATCGCTGTAAGTTTTGGGTCATTGTCTTTATGGAAGACCCAGCTATGACCCATTTTTAATGTCCAGGCGGAGGGAAGGAGGTTGTCACTCAGGATTTTACGGTACATAGCTCTATCTATTTCTCCATTGATGCGGTGAAGTAGTCATGTGCCCTTAGCAGAGAAACACCCCCAAAACATAATGTTTCCACTTCCATGCTTGACAGTGGGGACGGTGTTATTTGGGTCATAGGCAGCATTTCTCTTCCTCCAAACACGGCGAGTTGAGTTAATGCCAAAGACCTCAATTTTTGTCTCATCTGACCACAGCACCTTCTCCCAATCACTTACAGAATCATCCAGGTGTTCATCGGCAAACTTCAGATGGGCCTGCACATGTGCCTTCTTGAGCAGGGTGACCTTCTGGGCACTGCAGGATATTAAATCTTTACAGCGTAATGTGTTACCAACGGTTTTCTTGGCGACTGTGGTCCCAGCTGCCTTGAGATCATTAACAAATTCCCCCCCTGTGGTTTTAGGCTGATATCTCACCTTCCCCATGATCAAGGATATCCCATGAGGTGAGATTTTGAATGGTTATCCAGATCGATGTCGATTGACAGTCACTTTGTATTTCTTCCATTTTCTTACTATTGCACCAACAGTTGTCTTCTTCTCACCCAGCGTCTTACTTATGGTTTTGTCGCCCATTCCAGCTTTGTGCAGGTCTATGATATTGTCCCCAACATCCTTATAAAGCTCTTTGGTCTTGCCCATGTTGTAGAAGTTAAAGTCTGACTGACTGAGTCTGTAGACAGGAGTCTTTTATAAAGGTGACTCCTGAGACCGTAGACCCCTGTAGAAGCACCGGACACTCCCGCAGCACCGGACACCCGCAGCGGACACCCTCATCCCAGCCTGCGGCATCACCCCACTCCTGCCTCCTCCAGCAGCGACCCTGGGACGCCGATTAACCGCAACCACCACCCCCGGTAAGCAATGGATTATAAGAAGCACCACAATTTTATTTAAAAAAAAAAACAAAAAACTATTTTTTCTACTCAAAATATGGGGTGCGTCTTATAATCCAGAGCATCTTATAATCTGAAAAATATGGTGTATATGTATGTATATCTATATATATCTATATCTATCTATCTATCTATCTATCTATCGACATACATACATATACACCGTATTTTTCGAATTATAAGATGCTTCGGATATAAGTCCACACGAGTAAAAATGTAAAATGTGTATGTACGTATATATATATATATATATACACACACACACAGTACAGACCAAAAGTTTGGACACACCTTCTCATTTAAAGATTTTTCTGTAGTTTTCATGACTATGAAAATTGTACATTCACACTGAAGGCATCAAAACTATGAATTAACACATGTGGAATTATATACTTCAAGTGTGAAACAACTGAAAATGTCTTATATTCTAGGTTCTTCAAAGTAGCCACCTTTTGCTTTGATGACTGCTTTGCACACTCTTGGCATTCTCTTGATGAGCTTCAAAAGGTGGTCACCGGAAATGGTCTTCCAACAATCTTGAAAGAGTTCCCAGAGATGCTAAGCACTTGTTGGCCCTTTTGCCTTCACTCTGTGGTCCAGCTCACCCCAAACCATCTCGATTGGGTTCAGGTCTGGTGACTGTGGAGGCCAGGTCATCTGGCGTAGCACCTCATCACTCTCCTCCTTGGTCAAATAGCCCTTACACAGCCTGGAGGTGTGTTTGAGGTCATTGTCCTGTTGAAAAATAAATGATGGTCCAACTAAACGCAAACCGGATGTAACAGCATGCCGCTGCAAGATGCTGTGGTAGCCATGCTGCTTCAGTATGCCTTCAATTTTGAATAAATCCCCAACAGTGTCATCAGCAAAGCACCCCCACCATTACACCTCCTCCTCCATGCTTCACGGTGGGAATCAGGCATGTAGAGTCCATCCGTTCACCTTTTCTGCGTCGCACAAAGACATGGTGGTTGGAACCAAAGATCTCAAATTTGGACTCATCAGACCAAAGCACAGATTTCCACTGGTCTAATGTCCATTCCTTGTGTTCTTTAGCACAAAAAGTGTCTTCTGCTTCTTGCCTGTCCTTAGCAGTGGTTTCCTAGCAGCTATTTTACCATGAAGGCCTGCTGCACAAAGTCACCTCTTAACAGTTGTTGTAGAGATGTGTCTGCTACTAGAACTCTGTGTGGCATTGACCTGGTCTCTCATCTGAGCTGCTGTAAACCTGTGATTTCTGAGGCTGGTGACTCAGATAAACTTATCCTCAGAAGCAGAGGTGACTCTTGGTCTTCCTTTCCTGGGGCGGTCCTCATGTGAGCCAGTTTCTTTGTAGCACTTGATGGTTTTTGTAACTACACTTGTGGACACTTTCAAAGTTTTCCCAATTTTTCAGACTGACTGACCTTCATTTCTTAAAGTAATCATGGCCACTCGTTTTTCTTTACTTAGCTGCTTTTTTATTGCCATAATACAAATTCTAACAGTCTATTCAGTAGGACTATCAGCTGTGTATCCACCAGACTTCTGTACAACACAACTGATGGTCCCAACCCCATTTATAAGGCAAGAAATCACACTTATTAAACCTGATAGGGCACACTGATGAAGTGAAAACCATTTCTGGTGACTACCTCTTGAAGCTCATCAAGAGAATGCCAAGAGTGTGCAAAGCAGTCATCAAAGCAAAAGGTGGCTACTTTGAAGAACCTAGAATATAAGACATATTTTCAGTTGTTTCACACTTTTTTGTTAAGTATATAATTCCACATGTGTTAATTCATAGTTTTGATGCCTTCAGTGTGAATTTACAATTTTTATAGTCATGAAAATACAGAAAAATCTTTAAATGAGAATGTGTGTCCAAACTTTTGGTCTGTACTATATATATATATATATATATATATATATAATTATAATATATATATTATATACATACAACAACACAACACACACACACACACACACACACACACACTGTATATATACACACATAAATAAATGTTTTTTATTCATGTAGATGGCAGTTAACTAAAGTGTTGATATGGCACATTTAATAGTGTGTGCATTAAGAATTGTGTGCAGCTCCTTAGGCCTCTTTCACACATCCGTTTTTTTGTATCAGGCATGATCCGTCGAACACCTGAAGGGACGGATCCGGCACTGAAACAAAAAAACTGATGCAACAGATCCGTTTTTTTGCTGGATCCGATCTGAACTTTTGAACCCGAAAAAGAGGGTTTTGGATGTCCGGAGACACTGGAAAATGTAGTAGTAGTAGTAGTAGTAGTAATAGTAGTAGTAGTAGTCCCTGATTTCCAGAATCCGGATCAGACTTTTGACGGATTGCACAAAAGTCTGATCCGGTTCCATTGACTTCTATTGTTTCCGGCCGCCTGATGCGCCGCTTCAGGCACTATCAGGCGGCTCCGGTAAACAAAAAAAACGTTACATGCACCGTTTTGTCCGGCCGCCGGAATGTACATTTCCGCCGGATCCGGACAAAAACGGATACAACGCAATGACATCAGGCACGATCCGGCGCTAATGAAAGTCAATGGTAAAAAAACGCATCCGGTACTGGATCCGTTTTTTTAGCAACACGCCGGATCATGCCTGAAGTCAAAAAACAGATGTGTGAAAGCAGCCTAACTGTTCTCTGTATCAGAAACATTTGCAAGCAGGAGTGATGCAAATAGGGAAGATAACAACGGCAGGGTCAGCAAAAATGTGTTGTACGTGCAGTTGCCCTACTAACTGCAAGAAAAAGAGTAGCTACATCATTGAGAATTTACTGGAAATCATGCAGTTTTTAAGTCAAAGCACATAGTAGTTTTTGGTTGCATTGTGGTTGTGCTGTGGCCACTATATGTGACCTCAATCTTAAAGTTCCTTAGTAAATTTGCCACTTATTTATTATGCTTTGTTTATATAGCGCCAACATATTCCGCATAATGCAGTCTGTTGAAAAAACTATTACTCCCAGCAGGCTGTGAAGGTCAGTAATAGGCACAGCATGCTGGAAGTAACCATTCGCCATGGAGAGAAAAGAGCTGATAGGCTTTATATTAAATATCTAGAAAACAGGGGACACACTTTTTCCAGTGTTAATTTGTTGCCTGTTCGTTCTATGAGCCGGGTATACATGCTTAAAAAAACAGCAGGCCAAAAGCAGAAGCAGGTCAGCAATATGCTGAAAAACAAGGGTAAGGCTACTTTCAGACATACACACAAGGATAATCTAATAGGAATGCAAGATTTTTAATGTCCTATTGGATTGTGCAAGAGAAAAGTGTGAAAGCTAGCTGCCAGTATGGAGCGTTCTAACAACTTAAAGTGGATACCAGTATTTGGACCTTTGGGACAATCATATAATCTTTAAACAGTCAGCAGTGTGTTATTCAGCAGCCTAACCAGTCACAAATCGACAGAGAAAACAAGGTTTCCTAAAAACATGGCTGTCTCCTGCACACGTCAGGCAGGGTGAAGAATTGTTGTTGCAGCGTTTTGACGTGCCTACGATTACTCTAGTGTTAACATAACCTTCAACTTCACTGTTCACTTCTCAGTCATCAACTAAATTGGCCAATTTATTTTTGATTATTCTTTTCTAAAGCTCCTATTACTTATGAAGAGAAATTTCTGTTTTGAACGTCAATTGACAAAATGGTGAATTTTAATATTGCAAAGACGTGCACTCATATGTTACAATAATTGGTTGTTTTTTCTTGATTGCTAGAATAAGGGTTCTATTCACACTCAGATATCTTTCGGACATCTCTGCCTAATGGAGGCCTGTGTCTATTATCATTTTTAGGTCATGATTAAAGGGACGAACAACAGCTAACAAGCTGATTCTTAATATTTACCATTGTCTGGATTGCAACAAGAAAAGTTGCACCAAAACATCAATAAAGTTAATACATTTTACACAATTCTTACACAGTTACCTTATCTTTAGCATTAAATATGGCAACCAGTTCTCTAACAGTACCTGTTGGAAACTACAGGCATAACAAACGATTATCACTAGAGAAAAATGTCTGATACATTTTTCTAAGGGTATGTTTCCACGTACCGGAACCAATGTGGTTTGGACGGAGCGGAAACCCCGCTCCGCCCAAAGCCCCGCCGCCTTTTGAACGCGCGGTGAATCCGGATGTGTTCATTGAACACATCCGGAATCACCACACCCCTACATAGGACTCTGCTAATTAAGGTAAATAGACATGCTGCGATCTGAAAAGACGCGCCGCATGTCCGTTTACACAGGTCTGACGCCTGCGTCTTTTAACGCATAGTGGAGACGGGATTTCATGAAATCCCCTCCACTATGCTGTAACATCTGGATGCTGCGTGTTCGACGCTGCGGCTGTACACAGCGTCAAACACGCAGCGTTTCCTGACCGTGGAAACATACCCTAATACAGGGGTCGACAAAGTTGTTCAGAATCTAGGAGCCAGCCAAAAAATTTAGGAGCCAGAATTTTTTTTTCATTTCATCATCATCTTCATCATTGCCTCCCCATCATCATCATGGCCTCCCCATCATCATCAATGCCTGCCCATCATCATCATCGCCTCCTCATCATATCATCGCCTCCCCATCATCATCAATGCCTCCCCATTATCATCAATGCCTCCCCATTATCATCAATGCCTCCCCATCATTATCATCGTCTCCCCATGATCATCAATGCCTCCCCATTATCATCACTGCCCTCCCCCCACCACCATCACACAGACAGCACGGCAGCACACAAGCACTCTCTCACATACACACACAAAGCACCATACTGATACAGACACACACACACACATCTCACCTGTCCGGCGTCCGCGCGCTCTCTGCGACAGCCGGCCGCTGAATGATGATGAGAGGAAGCGCAGGCGCCCCCTGGAGCCCGGAGCTGCGGCACGGGGAGCGGTGAGTATTGTGCCAGCTGCTGCCGGGGCCCTGAGCAAGCGGGGCGGGGCCAGTGGCGGCGCTGACACCGCTCTCCTCCGCTAACGGGCGCTGGGGTGCCCGACGGCGAGTGGGCCCCCCTGCCTGCTCAGGGCCCCGACAAACCCAGGCGCCAGGCATGATTTTCTAGGCGCCACTGGCGACCGGGTTTGTCGAACCCTGCCCTAATAAGCTGGTGTCAGTCACCCTGCTTTTATCACAACCCCCTGATGACGTCTCATTTCAGTGAAGGAGGCGGTGGAAACCGAAGTACTGCCCATGGCAGTGGTGGCTACTGATGAAGGCAGCGAGGACAGAAGCAACGGTCACTTCTCCATCATCACTACTGAAAAAGGACATCATCAGGGGACGGCGGTCACAGAAACTGTGGTAAATCAGCGCCAGCCCATAATGTCATCATGCTCCAGGGGGTTTAGAAGCTGCAGGGAAGTGACTGAAGGGCCATCCTCTTGTGACATTCCATTTGAGACTCCCTTCAAATAAAACATCACCGGAAGAACAAACAATACAAAAAAAAAAACCCGAATGATATATCATTTAGCAGGATAGCGAGATCAGTAGCAAATTTTCAAATAACTCAAATAAAAAGTGGTTAGCGCTTAAAAGACAATTATAAAGGGTATTAAAAGGTATCTAGCAATCCCTTCAACCCCTTCACCCCCCAACCTGGTTAAAAGTTGGTCAGCAGGTTCTCGTTTTCCAACAAACTTTACAAAACCAGTTTTTTTTTTTTTTTTTTTTTTTAGAGACCACATCCCATTTCAAGTAGTTTTGAGGGCTTATGTGATAGAAAATATCAAACTTTTAAAAACTGCACCCCTCAAAGTGCTCAAAACCACATTTAATAAGTTTTATTAACCCTTCAGATGTTTCACATGGATTAAAGCAATTTGGAAGGAAAATTAAAAAAAAATGTATTTTTTCCCACAAAAATGTTACTTTAGCCCCAAATTTTGCATTTTCCGAAAATTGTGCAATTTCTGCTGAGTGCACCGATACCCCATATATGGGGGTAAACTACTGTTTAGGCTCACAGCAAGGCTCAGAAAAGAAGGTGACGTTTTGGAACGCAGAATAGTCTGCCAGTGTCTTGTTTTGAGAGCCCCTGCTGTGCCTAAACAGTGGAAACCCCCCACAAGTGACCCCATCTTGGAAACTATACACTTCAAAAAATGTATTCAGCTGTGTGGTAAGCACCTTGAACACGCAGGTGCTTCACAGAATTATATAATTTTAAGCTGTGAAAAAAACAAAAGAAAAACCAAAACATTTTTTGCACAAAAATCTTGCTTTAGCCCCAATTTTTTTTTTAATTTCAAAAGGGTAACATGAAAAAATGGACCCCAAAATTTGTTGAGAAGTTTCTCCTGAATATATAGATATCCTATATGAGGTGGAAACCTTAGATTGGGTGAACAGAAGGGCTCGGAAAGGAAAAGAACTATTTAAATTTTGGAGCACAATTTGTGCTACGTCACATTTGAACAGCCCCTGACATGCCAAAACAGCAAACTCCCACAAGTGACCCCATTTTGGAAACTACACCTCTCGATAAATTAATCTAGGTGTGTAGTGAACATTTTTAAACCTGAAGCGACAGCAGACCCCAACATAACTGACGCCAATAAGCAAACTACACACCTGAATGAATTCATCTAGTGGTGCAGTGAGAATATTGACACCACAGGTGCCTCCCACAATTTTGTACTATTGGGTCGTGAAGAAAGAAAAAAATTACATTTTTAGCACTAAAATGTTTTAGCCCCAAGTTTTTAATTTTTTATAAGGGTTAATAGGAAAAAATGGACCTCATAGTTTGTTGTGCAATATTTTTCTGAGTGTGCTAATACTCTACCTGTAATTGGGAAATGCTATTTTGCTTTTCCAGAGCCTTTGTGATAGCAGTAACGTGGAAGCCCCCTATTTCCATTGACAGATGAAGGACCTGAGTGGGGGCTTGCTTTTTTGTGGATTGAGTTGAAGCTTTTGTTAGGAACATTTTACATAACATTTTGGATCACATTTATCCGGCGCTCTACGCTGAGTACTTGTATCAGTGTTTGCATCTAAATCTCCGAATGACATGATTCAGATGAAACACACGGGTCCATTCAATATAATGAGACACCAAAGTTACTCTGGCTTCTGTTCAATAATAATAATAATAATAATCTTTATTTATATAGCGCCAACATATTCCGCAGCGCTTTACAGTTTAACAGTTTCAAAACACAAGTCATAGGTAACAACGTTAACAATACAATAATTAAAGCAAAATAAGCCGACCCTGCTCGTGAGAGCTTACAATCTACAATGAGGTGGGGGAGATACAAAGTACAGGTGTGTATATACAATGGTGCATTTACAATATGGTCCAGCCATCTTGAGGGAGTGAGGGATGGATGGAGATAGTGAATGGGCTACACACACACACACTTAAACATAGAACGACTTTGGTTAGTGAATGTGATAGGCCACTCTGAACAAATGTGTTTTGAGGGAGCGCCTGAAACCATGCAAATTGTGGATAGTCCTAATTTCTTGGGGTAGAGCATTCCAGAGGATTGGCGCAGCGCGGGAGAAGTCTTGGAGTCGGGAGTGGGAGGTACGGATTAGTGCAGAGGTTAGTCGAAAGTCGTTTGCAGAGCGCAGCAGTCGGTTAGGCCGATAGATAGAAATGAGGGAGGAGATGTAGGGGGTGCTGCACTGTGGAGAGCTTTGTGGGTGAGAACCAGTACTTTGAATTGGATTCTATAATGAATGGGCAGCCAGTGTAAGGACTGGCGAAGAGCGGACGCGTCCGAGTACCGATTAGCCAGATGGATGACCCTGGCTGCTGCATTAAGGATGGACTGGAGAGGGGATAGTCGAGTAATGGGGAGGCCAAGTAATAGAGCGTTGCAGTAGTCCAGGCGGGAGTGGATCAATGCTACAGTGAGGGTTTTTGTTGTTTCCATGGTGAGAAAAGGGCGGATTCTAGAGATGTTCTTTAGGTGTAGATGGCAAGAGATTGTATATGGGAGGTGAAGGAGACATTGGTGTCAAACATAACACCCAGACAGCGAGCCTGCTGCTGGGGTGTTATTATGGTGCCGCCCACAGAGAGGGAAATGTCAGATTTAGGGAGGTTTAGTAGACGGCGGGAGCAGGAGTTCAGTCTTGGAGAGGTTAAGTTTCAGATAGAGAGCGGACATGATGTTGGAGACTGCGGACAGACAGTCGGTGGTGTTCTGTAGAACAGCGGGGATAAGGTCGGGGGATGACGTGTATAGTTGTGTGTCATCGGCATAAAGATGGTACTGAAAGCCAAATCTGCTGATGGTCTGTCCAATTGGGGCCGTGTAGAGAGAGAAGAGAAGGGGGCCAAGGACTGAGCCTTGGGGTACATAGACAGTGAGAGGAAGAGGAGATGACGTGGAGCCAGAGAACAAAACACTGAAGGAGCGGTCAGAAAGATAGGAGGAAAACCAGGAGAGAACAGTGTCCTTAATACCTAGTGACTGGAGCCTAGACAGTAGGAGACAGTGGTCAACAGTGTCGAAAGCTGCAGAAAGGTCGAGTAGAATGAGCAGAGAGTGGTCGCCGTTACGTTTTGCTGTAAGAAGGTCATTGGTCACTTTGATGAGTGCAGTTTCAGTCGAATGTAGGGGGCGGAAGCCGGACTGTGAAGGGTCTAGGAGGGAGTAAGTGGAGAGGTAACGGGTGAGGCGGGAGCAGACTAGGCGCTCCAAGAGTTTAGAGATGAAGGGGAGATTGGAGACCGGTCTGTAGTTGTCTGTGCAGGAAGGGTCGAGAGCGGGTTTCTTTAGTAATGGAGTAATGATGGAGTGTTTGAAGGAGGATGGGAAAATGCCAGAGGAGAGTGAGAGATTAAAGATTGTAGTTAGGTGAGTTGTGACAACTGGAGAGAGAGACTGGAGGAGATGTGAGGGGATGGGGTCGGTAGTGCATGTAGTCGGACGAGAGGAAGAGAGGAGTCTGGAGACTTCTTCTTCTGTGATGGGATCAAATGTGGAAAGTGAGCCAGGGGAAATGCAGGGTGGGATGGGAGTCACAGCACTTGGTGGTTGAGAGCAGATTTCCTGACGGATAGTATCTATTTTTTCTATAAAGTGGGAGGCCAGGTCGTCAGCACAAATGTCTGTGATAGGGGCTTGTGCTTTTGGCCTGAGGAGGGAGTGAAAAGTGTCAAAAAGTTTCTTGGGGTTGTTGGCTAGTGAGGAGATCAGGGTGGTGAAGTAGGTCTGTTTGGCGAGGTGAAGGGCAGCATTATAAGTTCTTAACATGAATTTAAAGTGGATGAAGTCTTCTGGTGTGCGGGTTTTTCTCCAGAGGCGTTCAGCACTCCTAGAGCATCGCTGAAGAAGTCGAGTTTGCAATGTGAGCCAGGGCTGTTTTACTGTGTGTTTGGAGGTTCTGAGGGTGAGCGGTGCTACTTGGTCAAGGGTGCTTCTAAGAATGTCATTGTAGTGATGAACAGCCAGATCAGGACAGGAAAAAGAGGAGATTGGGGACAGCGATGAGTGTAGGGAGTCTGAAAGTGTCTGAGGGTTAATGGCTTGTAGATTTCTGAATGTGTGGTAGGTAGGAGTGCGCTGGGGTGGTGGAGGATTTGTGAGCGTGAAGGAGAGAATGTTGTGGTCAGAGAGTGGAAGCGGTGAGTTATTTAGGTGGGAGATTGAACAGAGGCGGACAAAGACCAGGTCAAGGGTGTTGCCATCCTTGTGTGTCTCAGAGGTTGAAAGCTGTGAGAGGCCTAGAGAAGTGGTTAGTGATAGAAGCTGAGATGCAGATGTGGAAGTAGGGCTGTTAATGGGGATGTTGAAGTCTCCAAGGATAAGGGTTGGTAGTTCTGAGGACATGAAGTGCGGCAGCCAGGCTGAGAAGTGGTCAAGGAACTGGGTGGGTGAGCCTGGGGGCCGATATATGACCGCTACTCTGAGGGAGAGGGGATGGAAGAGCCTGATGGTGTGGACCTCAAAAGAAGGGAATGAGAGTGATGGAATTGGGGGGATGACCTGGAAAGTGCATTGTGGGGACAGGAGTATGCCAAC
>JARQOD010000001.1:612347151-612381619 GCA_033576555.1 Oophaga sylvatica
CTTGATCAGTGACATTAGGCTCATCGTACAATAACCCCAAAGCCTGAAAAAATGCATCAACATCACTCAAAACAGGATCCCCAGGCATCAGGGAAAAAGCCCAATCCTGAGGATCGCCGCGCAGGAGAGAGATGATAATTTGAACCTGCTGCGCTGCGTTTCCTGAGGACTTAGATTTTAAGGCAAGAAACAATTTACAATTATTTTTGAAATTCTGAAACTTAGCTCGATCCCCTAAAAACAAATCTGGCATGGGGATCCTAGGTTCCACAACAGGCAACCTAGCAAGATATGCAGCAATACTCTGAACCTCAGTGGCAAGCTGATCCACACGGCCAGACAACTGTGCAAACTCCATTGGGAGAAAAGATCCTCCCCAGCACCCAGAGATACAGAGGGAAAAAAAAAAAAAAAAAATGCAACAAACAGAAAAATATCTCTGACAACTTTTCTTCCTTCAAAATATTTTTTCCCTTCTGTGAGTACCATACAATTTTTATGGCCGGTGATACTGTTATGTTACGGTAGCTGAGGAGTGCAGGTAAAAAGGAAATACACCAAGAGCAGTTGGAATCTATGAGATTGCAGTACCCTGACTAACCACCACAACTAGAGGCAGCCGTGGAGCGTTCCTACGTTGGTCCTAGATGCCTCGTCACAGCCTGAGAAACTAACTACACCTAAAGCTAGAAATAGGAAAGCTATCTGCCCCGGAGCAGAACCCCAAAGATAATAGAAAGCCCCCAAACATGTAATGGCGGTTAGACAAGAGGAAATACTGACACAGAAAGAAAATAGTATGAGCAAACGCTGGGGCCCAAACTATCTAAATAGAAAAGGACAGGAAGGGTACTTACTGCAATCTCAGAAAACCCTGAAAAAACACCAACTCTACTAATTTCAAAATCACCTGAGATCACACGACCTCTACCACCTAAATTAGTTCTCTGGTGTAAAAAAAATCAAAACAGCAGCCACTGAAAAAAAACTGGAAAAAGCAAAAGTACAAAACACAGTGGCTGGACTAAACTGAGAGGGCAAAAGCCCCCGGAGGGGACCCAGAAGGCCCCCACAGAAGTGCAGGACAAAATGCAAAAATATAGCAAAAACACAAAATAAGAAATTGTCTTATCTGATAGCAGGAGATGCAGACACGACACAGCAGGCTACAAGGGAAACTGGAAAGAAGGATTCAGACCAGAACAATTGATCACCGGCAACCCTGATGGGAAAATGACTCCCTTATATAAGACCAATCAGTAACACCTGATTCCCAGTCCTCACAATCCTCACTAGTACCGCTTGTAACCACCAGAGGGAGCCTCTGCTCAGAACTCATCTCAAACACATTCACAACACTTCCCCTGCGTCTGCCTGGTGAGAGCGCGGCCCCTGCAGGCCGGAGGTTCTTGAGACGTAGCCAAGACGGGTGAACCACTGTCCCTGCTCCTATCGGGAGCTTGAACGGACTCGATTGCTCTTGTTAATGACGCCACAGATTGAGTCAGGGACAGAGCCCATTCAGGGGGACCTGAAGCACTGGGTTCGGCAATAGGAGAGGGTTCCTGAGCCCGTTCGGAGTCACAGGCTTCACAGACCAGAGTAATCTGGGCGTGCGGAAAAGGGGACCTACAGGCAATGCATGCGGTATATAGCACCGTATGAGCTTTAGTTCTTCTGGACATGCTGAGTCTGTCACAGAGTCCGCAATGAACTGGATGTGCGGTACGGTCAGTGGAACGGAGTGCAGAGGGGCGCAAAAGTGTGCAGTGAAGAGGAACAACCAGGCTGGAGGTAGTAGCACTTACCCCAGTCCTGTATCCCCTGCGTCTTTAGACAGCGTAGCAGTGGCGCAGACAAACAACGCCCGAGCTCCAAATTTTTCAAAAAAGAGCGCTCCCCTGTCAGGAAGGCGTGCTCATGTAGCCGAGCCTCAGGGGGAGGGTCGAGAGGCGCGGCCTAGAAGTCAGTGCCCCACTTCCGGCCGCGGCCTAGTCTCCGGCAAAAGCCGAGGACTAAATTTGCAGCCGCGGCCTAGCGCTGGCCGAAGCCGCGGCCTAAATTTTTGGCGGAGGCCGCCCGAAAGTCGGAGGGCGGGCCCGCCGGAAGGTGACGCTGCCGGGGGCGGACCTGCGACCGCGGCCTACCTTCCGGCCGACGCCGGACGCTAAATTACGGGCCGCGGCCTAGTCCCCGGGAAAAGCCGGGGACTAAATTTACGCCCGAGACCTAACGCCGCCGAGGCCAGGGGCTGAAATTTCGGCGGCGGCCGCCCAAGTCGGGGGGCGGGTACCGGAAGCTGACGCCCCTTGGGGGGGGGCGGACTCGAGCTGGGGATGTCTGTTCCTGGCTGGAGCCACAGTCACCTCACAGACGCCGGCCTTCTACACCCGGCTCCAGTAATTTCCTGGCCGACTTCAGTCCTCAGCGTTGCTTAAAGGTGAGGAAAAGTCTGGGAATGCCGATCCTCACTTAGAAATGCATGAAAAACCGCTGGATGCATTAGAGGGGCAGTAAAAAGGTGGGACGGTGCAGGAACCCTAACTCCATCACCCCTTCAGGGGATGAGGAGAGGGACCGTCCGCCTCCTTGCAGCACCGCAGTCTAGCATTGGTGGTGCAGTGGGGGCCGCACGGACTAACTCCTGCCTCTGTACAGCCTAGGGTTTCAATACCTTAGGGTGGTCAGGGCTGAGTCCGGCATTCGTGTCCCACGTTGCGGGAAAGGATACGTGGAGGCTTTACTCCACGTGCTCGCCCGTTGATGGTTTGGGGAGATCGGACCCTTTCAAAAGGGTCCGTCGCCCCTATCTCATCTTCGTGGGAGAAAAAAAAAAAAAAAAAGGTCTGGAAAAAGAATCAGACGTGTGCCTCCATCAGACACTAAGCAAGAACTGGGTTTGCCTGCGGCCAGTGCTGAGGTGTATACGGCGGAGGAGGAGCTAACCTTTTTTATGTTTACTTAGTGTCAGCCTCCTAGCGGCAGTAGCATACACCCACAGTCCTGTGTCCCCCAATGAGACGAAGGAGAAATGTTGAGATGTCGTCGCAAGGCCAAAGCAGTCAGGAATCACAATGTTTTTGCAACCAAAGACTGAATCTAGGCCATCACCACCACCACCATCACCAACCCCCTCTCAGTCCGCCATGTCCAACGCTAGTTCCTCCATATGCAGCTCTCAAGTCCAGCTCACCGTAGCAGAGACTCTGAGTAGGACAATAAAGTACTCATCCTCTCATCCGCGTACACTGGCTTTGAATGGCCACGCTGTCCCATGCTATGACCTACCCAGTCGGCACTTCTTTTCTAGAAAAGCCATCCCTGCCCTCCACCTGCATGTGAAAGACCGCATTGTCCATGCACTCAAACAATCAGTGAGTGGAAAGGTGCACCTCACAACAGATGCATGGGCCAGTAGGCATGGCCAGGGCCGTTACGTGTCCATCACTGCGCACTGGGTTAATGTGGTGGATGCAGGATCCACAGGGGACAGCTGCGGTGGGACAGTGCTGCCTAGCCCACGTTATAAGCAACAGTTGGCTGTAGGCGTTCGACCCTCCTCCTCCTCCAGAAGTGAAAGCTCGTTGACAGGGCGCAGTCGCACGAGCACTCCATCCGCAGCTGCCAATGTTGCACACGAGGTGTCCTACTATCGAACAGCTAGTGGTAAGCATCAGCGGGCTGTTTTAAATATGATGTCTTTGGGCGACAACAGACACACCGCGGAAGTGCTGGCCGACTACTTGCAGCGAGAAACTGAGTCATCGCGAGGCAGTATACATCTTGAGCCAGGCAAGGTAGTCAGTGATAACGGATGTAATTTTGTGGCGGCCATAGCCCTGGCAAAACTCAGACACATACCTCTTCTGGCTCACTCCTTGAACCTGGTGGTGCAGTGTTTCATAAATAATTATCCGGAGTTACCAGCCCTGCTCCATAAGGTGCGAAGACTGTGCTCGCACATCCATCGCTCGCCCGTAGACTCCAGTCATATGCAGAGGTTGCAGCGAACGCTCCACCTCCCCAAGCACTGCCTAGTCATAGACGTTGCAACAAGGTGGAACTCCACCATGCACATGGTTGAGAGGCTGTGTGAACAGAGGCAGGCTGTAATGCATTTGTGGGAGGATACACAGGCAGGCAGTTTGAGGGCAGACATGTAGTTGTCGGGTGTGCAGTGGTCAAAGCTGGAAGACCTCTGTAAAGTCCTTCAGTGTTTTGAGGAATGCACACGGCTGGTAAGCGCAGACGACGCCATCATAAGCATGAGCATCCCACTTATGCGTCTGCTCATGCAAACTTTGACGCACGTTAAGGATCAGGCGTCTGCAGAGGAGGAGGAGCGAAGTCTTGATGACAGTCTTCCATTGTCTGCTCAGAGACACCGGCGTACTATGAGGGGCCCTGTGCCAGTGCCGGAGCCCACGAGAGGGCCCCCCTGCTTGCTCAGGGCCCCAGCACTTGCAGTACTTACCTCTCCCTGCTCCACCGCTGTGACGTCTTCCGCGTTTCCTGACAGTGACATTCAGGTCAGAGTGCGCGATGACGTCACGTCTGTGCGCTCACTGCCTTAACAGTCACAGTGCAGAGAGCTGGAAGGTGGCGACACTGAGGAGTCCAGAGTAGAGCAGTGCCCAGCGAGGAGAGGTATTTCATTTTTTTTTAATGTTTGGAGCAATATATGGGGAACATTATACACTGGAGAATTATGTATGGGGCCCATCACACACTTGAGCATCATAGATAGGGCCCATTATACACTGGAGCATCATATGGGGTCCATTATATATGGAGCATTATATAGGCCCATCATACACTGAAGCATCATCCATAGGGTCCATCATATACTGGGTCATCATATGGGGCTCATCATATCAGGGTGGATTGATTTAAATCACGCCGATTTAAATCAACGATTTAAATCATGATTTAAATCAAATGATTTTTTCTATTTAAATCAGATTGATTTAAATCGTGATTTTAATCATGATTTAAATCACTGATTTAAATCAAAAGATTTTTTAAATATAAATCACGATTAAAATCTAAAACTTTCAATCATTGTTCAATTAACTCCACACTTCTAGCTTGGTTTCACTTTCTGTAGCTTGGTTTCAGTTTCTTTTTCCATTCAGTTGACATGCCCAAACTTGTTGGATAGTCAGTCAGCAGTACTTGGCTGTAGTAACAATCAAACTTCAGAAGTGATCTGCGTGAGCCATGGCAGGTCATAAGAGAGACCCTATTTGGGTTCATTTTGTTGTGATGCCAGCAGAGCTTGGAAAGAAAGGTGGGAGAGCAAAGTGCAAATACTGTCAAAAGGATATCCAAGGACTTGTTTGCCGTTTGAAATCACATTATGAAAACTGCAACCAGAAGGGAAATGAAGATGTTGATAGTGATACAACTAATGTCAATGAACCCCCACAGCTTCTTATGCACCAGGACCCTAGCACTAGTGGTAAGTCTGGCAATTACAACCTATTTTAACAGACGTTTTACTGGGATGGTTAAAGTCTATGAAAAGAAAAATTTCTAGCACTAGTTCTGGAGTATAGAATTTAAATTTATGTTAAGGCAATATTTCACAGAAGATTAACGTTAAGTAAAAATAAAAGAGTGTGTATACGCCTATTTTTTTTTTTTTTTTATTGTAGGCTACAATTCACTTTTGAAGTCTGCCAAATTGACCATTTTTTTAAAAAAACATTTTTAAAACTTTTGTGACATAATTTTTTTCAGTTGCTCTGATATTACTAGTATTACAGCAACTTCACCGGAAACTTGAGTAGCTTGACTTTTGAGACAGCCCTTGTAGGACGAGGACCATTACATTGTTCAAAAAGTTTGTTTCAAAATATTTTCGTTATATTTCTTCAAATACGCAGTCGAATTATATTTTTAATTACTGTGCTTTCAGGGTCAAATATGGCTTGTGCTGCACGTGACAATCAATATCTGGGTACAACTTCAACAAAGCAGCCCAACAAAAAACTTTGCGTGCAAAGTGTAGAAAAATTCCTCTTAAAGACTACGACGAGCCAGAAAGAACATTTTGATGAATTAATTGCTAAATTCATATTTGCAACCAATTCTTCTTTCCGACTAGTTGAACACCCATTGTTTGTACAAATGATCGAAGGAATAAGACCAGGCTACAAACCACCAAGTAGATTTGATATCTCAGGAAAACATCTTCAGGCTGTATACGACAAAGAAAGAGCGGCTTGTACAAAATATTTGAAAGACAAAGTTGTTAACATGAGCTTGGATGGTTGGCGCAACATCCACAACGACCCCAGAATTTGCACTTGTGTCACAACAGAAGATGGTGAAACTTACCTTACAGACACAATCGACACATCTGGAAATTCACATACTGCTGAATATTTACTTGAAATTGCTAAGAACTAAATTCACCAATGCCAAGAACAGTTTGGATGTAAAGTAAGGAGCTTAGTTACTGATAACGCAAGCAATGTGGCAAAAATGCGAGCGGAACTGGCACATGAGGATGACACAAATGTCATTACATACGGTTGTTCTGCCCATTTGTTGCATCTTTTGGCAAAAGACCTGCATATTTCAGGTGTCAAGGAACATGTTGTAGAAATTGTTAAATATTTCCGCAATAATCATTTTGCACATGCAACCTACAAGGAAATGGGAGGACTGAAGTTGGTTCTACCACAAGATGTTAGATGGAATACCTTGGCTGAATGCTTGGAACTGTTTATTAACAACCGGTCAAAATTAGTGTCTATTTGCGAAACACATCGGGATAAAATTGATGCTAATATACGAAGCAAAGTATTAAATCTTGGTGTGAAGAGAAATGCCGAGGACCTTTTGGAAAGGTTAAAGCCAATATCTATTGCGTTGGATAAAATGCAGAAAGATACTGCAACCATAGCTGATGCCACAGAAGTTTGGAAAGATTTAGAAGGTTCGCTAGATCGCTTGAACCTCTCAAACAATGTAAAGGTTGCAATACACCACCGCAAGGACCAAGCATTAAAAGAAGAACACTATTTAGCCAATATCTTGCATCCCATCTACAGAGGGAAAAAACTATCTGAGGCGGAAATCAACTCTGCAATGGAGTGGCTCGCCAATACTAACCATGACATTGTGGCAACTGTGCTGAAATTGAAGTGTGAATCTGCACCATTTCAAAAATACATGTTTGCAGATAACGTCGTTAATGAACTAAAACCACTGGACTGGTGGAAGTCGCAATCACTTGTTCTTCCAGCGAAGATAATAAATGTAGCTACTCAGCTACTGACTGCATCGGCTTCATCGGCAGGAGTAGAGAGATTGTTTTCTTCATTTGGTTTTGTGCACACAACAGTCCGAAACCGCTTAGGAACTGCTAAAGCAGGACAACTAGTTTTCCTATTAAAAGTCCTAAATAAACAGTAGGCTTAAAGGACTGATGTATTCACTGAAGATGTTTGCTTACTTCAAACGTTAGAGATGGGCTATTGTTAAAAAGTACTTACTCTCTGTAGTTCAATTCTGATTGTTTAATAGTGCAAATAAAAATTATTAGGTTTCATAATCATCAACTGTTTTAATATTTTTATTTGTGTAAAATAATTTGATTTGCAAAAAGACAAAGTTTTGCTTGTGTACAACTTGATTAAAAAATCCTATTTAAATAAAAAAATCCTATTTAAATAAAAAAAATCCGATTAAAATCAAAAAAATCCGATTTTTTTGATTTTTTTTAAAAAATCATGATTTTTATCCACCCTGCATCATATACTAGAGCAGGGTTCGACAAACCCGGGCGCCAGGTCGCCAGTGGCGCCTCGAAAATCAGGCCTGGCGCCCGGGCAGTAGCCTAGCTACCGGGGGGCAGAGGGGGCGATGGCCCCGGGCCCCGCGCTCGGAGCGGGCCCACCCAGAGCTACGCTACTGTAACTGTATCGGTGTGCACAGCGCACTGATACAGTTACATTCTGCGGCAGAGCAGGGAGAATAGCTCTCCCTGCTCTGCCGCCGGCCGCTATGGGGCCTTAGCAGGCGGTGGGAGGCCCGGCGCCAGCAGTGGGCCCCCCGCCCGTCATCGGAGGGTCAGCTGTATCGGCATCCAGCCGATACAGCTGACCGCATTGAAAGAGAAGGAGCGAGTGCTCCTTCTCTCCCATAATCCCCCTCTCAGCGTCTGACAGCGGGCGCAATGACGTCACTGCCCGACGCCGGCAGTCAGACACTGAGAGGGAGAGCAGTGAGCAGCGCAGGAGCCGGGAGCAAGAGAGGTGAGTACAGGATTTATTATTTTTGTAAAGGGGGCTGCATTATATTACAGAGCAGAGGCTCCATATGGGGGTACATAATAAATAAGGCTGCCTATGGGGTGCATTATAAATAACACTGCCTATGGGGGTGCATTATAAATAAGGCTCCCTATGGGGGTGCATTATATATAAGACTGCCTATGGGGTGCATTATAAATAAGGTTACCTATGGGGTTGCATTATAAATAAGGCTACCTATGGGGTGCATTATAAATAAGACTGCCTATGGGGGTGCATTATAAATAAGACTGCCTATGGGGTGCAATATAAATAAGACTGCCTATGGGGGTGCATTATAAATAAGGCTGCCTATGGGGGTGCATTATAAATAAGGCTGCCTATGAAATCTAATATATCAAAATATAATATTTATTATCTTTAGAAGTTAAATGTTTATAACATTTGTAATGCTTTTTTGTTAAATTAAAAACCAAGTTTGTTAAAAAAAAATTCTGGCTCCTAAATTTTTTGGCTGGCTCCTAGATTCTGAACAACTTTGTCGACCCCTGTACTAGAGCATCATATTGGGTTCATTATTTATGGGGCATCACATGGAGCCCATTATATATGGAGCATTATATATGGGGACCATTATATTTGGAGCATTTTATGGGGCTCATCATACACTGGAGCATCATATATGGGGCCCATCATATACTAGAGCATCATATGGGGTTCATTATTTATGGGGCATCACATGAAGCCTATTATATATGGAGCATCATATGGAGCACATATGGGGCCTATTCTGTATGGCGCACTATGTGGTGCACATAATACTATATGGAGGACTATACTGTCCGGTTTTTGAGCTATTGTAGAATTTACAATAGATATCACTCATGTAATGTAAGAAGTGAAGTATTTGGCATTGTACTATACCTATATTTCTCTGCCGTATCGGAGCATCATGAATTGTGGTATGTGTTAAAGGGGCCCACTGACACTCTTTGGCCCAGGGCCCACGATAACCTAGAGCCAGCCCTGCCCCCCCCACAACTTTAGCCAAATAACCCCCAGTTTTCAATGCGCAACTATTATTATAAAGTAAATTAAGGTTGACAAGCTTAAGTAATAAGAATTTATGTTGTTGGCATTGAAATGGGCACTGTAGGTGTGTTTACTGTCCTCCACTGACTGCCGACTTTTCTTCCCCATTGACTTGCATTGGGTTTGGTGTTTCAGTCAGACCTTCTACTTTTGCCGATAGTCGGCCGATTTTGTTCGACTCGACTTTTGGGAAAGTGGGGTGGTCCGAAACCCGACTCGACCCTCCCGGAGGCAAAGTCGCTCATCTCTACTTTTCAGCACACATAAGCCCATTGGCAGGAAAACACAGGCCCACTCATGATCCCTTCTTGTTAATGGTGTCACATTCTCCAGCTAATCGGTGGTTAACTCAAGCACTTACCAGACAGCTTGGACTGTAAATAGGTCTAGTCCAAAAAAGTGAATACCTTCAGTGTGAATACATTTACAGGTTGTTTCTACTACTTTCTAGTAGAGCTTGTACTCATTTATTAGTTGTGGCCAGTTCCACATATATGGGGAAAAAAATATTTTTTTTATAAATCAAAGGGTTATTCTGGTAACGAAAAGTTACCACCTATCCAAGGAATAGGTTGGAACTAGAGTTGAGCAAATCTTGCAAAATTCGGTTCGGATTACGAACACAGCCGAACGTCATTGGAGTCATTGGAACTAGAGTTGAGCAAATATGTTTTGAAACGATTGTCAAACATAAATTCGGCATGAATAGGGTCCAAAAATGGCACGAATATGGCAAATTCGTATTTGGCAATCATTTCTAAACATATTAGCTTAAATCTGGTTATAACCTTTAGGTCATTGAGTCTAAGAGCTAAGACCCCCATGATCTACAAAAAAAGGACACTTTAGTCCCCCATTGGAGTGTGCATGCTTAATTGTCAATTCATTAATTCTCTATGGGACTACCAGGGAACGGCCGGTATATTCGCACACTGCTACACCATTCAAATGGGATGGGGGGGGTGCGCTGTTCTGGAGATCGGTTGGGGTCTCAGGGTTGGATCCTAACCAGTCTCCAAGTCATGACCAACTCATCACCTATGCTGGGGATAACAATTTATAAGCACCTTACACCATTATTAACAAACACAACCATTAACCTTTTTTGATCACCCTATACTGCCAGAGATCTTGGCTATTGCTAACGTAACCACTATAAGACCACAAAGATTACTGTAATACCATCACTGGTCCATCAAATCATCATATGTAAAAATACATCATGTAGAATATTAATAACATTTTGCCATTTCCAAGATAGGCTCCCCTTTAAAATCCTACTTTTGTCTCTGGTGTCATAGGTGTCTTAAGACTGGGTTGTGTCCGGTCGAGAAAAAGTATTGTCTCGTAGCAGGTTGGAGAAAAAAAAAAAGGATAGTCTTGGACCACTGTAGTGAGATGTGGAGTTGACATGTTGATGTTCCTAAATGAATGTTTGCCAGCCACTCCTGGCCCATAGGAAAAATAACATTAGAAATGACAAGGGCCATTACCACTGGATATAGCTATTGATCATGGTCTACTAAGGGTTAAATAAAGCCTTGAAGTCGGACATAGCAAAAGTGAAAGATTCAGGGCAATTCCAATGCTCAGTTGACAGCTAACTTAGGGCATAGATAGACTATCGGAACATGACATTGCGCAGTCTATTGATTTCACTTGAGGGTTGCTGGGTTTAAGAAAAGAAAGGAAAATCACAGTCAGAACTAAGCAAATCAAAGCCTGATGCTAGGACGTGCTGCATAATGTGCCATTGTTATAGAGGAATTGAAACCTATGCCAGTGGTGGCAGAGCGCCCTCCCAAGCACTGGTCCCTGGCCTACTGACAGAACCATTAATGGGAATGGCTGTGTTCTATGTGGAAATGGAATAGAATTCATGTTGCATGTACTGGTAAACTAGAAGAAAAACAATCCAGTGCCAGACAGCGCTTTCTTACTGCAGTCCTGCTTACACAGCGTAATTATGACAGGTATTACCATATGCAACCGTTCAGGCCATTAAGGAAAAAAACTGCAATAATCCATAGTTTCTAGCAGGCTCTTGTCACATTTTCTGCAGCAGCAAGCGTAAAAAAACATTTTATTCCCCTGACAGCAAATATGGATTTAATGGGCACACTAGAAAGCTGTTGTCACAACAATGTGCTGTATTTGTGCCCACTGGAAGACAGACGCTGAATGATGTGGAAGACCAAATTTAATTATTAACGTGGATGCTAAATTAAAAAAAAAAATAAAATAAAAAAAAGTGCACTGAAACTATTAAAAGAAATTCACACAGCAGACCCATGCTTTTACATTTTTTTCACGAGGAAAAAAAAAATAACAGTGTGAGGAATCAAAAGAATCACACATACAAATTCCATGAAGCGAAGACCAATGGCACTTATAGTAGTTGAGAAACTGCACTACGTGACGAGATCTGCCCAAACGAGACCAAGTGTATCACATATCCAAACAATAAGGGAATTAATTCACATTCAAGGATACTGGATAAAGACATGCAAATCATTACCTACTGCCATGTAGGAAAGCCTTTAAAAGGGAACCTGTCATAAATGTCCCCACCACACTGTGTAGCCCTATAAAAGATATTCTGGAAAAGCAAGAAATAGGGTTTTGACACTCAATATACATCAATCTGAAAGTGCATTGGGGCATAATGATGCACTTCCAGCTCCTCAGCCTCAGTATGTGTTCCCTGCCTAGCACTGTCTTGCCCTGTATGATTGACAGGTCATTTGCTTGTCATTTGCTCGCCTCCTGACGAAGAAACGGCGAAACGCGCGTTGGGGCGGCAGGCAGAGGTCTGGACTTTCTCCCACATGTAAGTTTATAATGGGTACAATTTAACCTGATAACCTGATGAAATTCATTTTTGCTTGCACCATTGCACTACTGCACTGCAGTTTTTTTTGTGCCTGGTATATGCCGATTAAAACTGTTTATTGCACCTTAATAATTGGTCCACAATATACCTGAATATATTGGGCGTTATATGATCCAATTTTTGCATTTTTGCACAAACTCTGTATATGGGTGTTGTATGGTGCGTTACATAGTGGGGAAAAATTGTCCTTATCCTTTACCTGCTTATTATGCTACTCTGCAACTATTTTTTAATTGTAGTTCATATCAATAAAATTCTTGTCTAAAAAGCTCTGGTTCTAGCCTCGTGTGTGGGTTGAACGTATGTATAAGGTCATTTGCTTGGTACTTGTCCGAGGACCTACCAATTAATCAGAGGAGGATGGCAATAGGTTCGGAATACAATGTGAGGATTAGGAGATGAAAGTGCATCATCACTCCTCAGATGCACTTCCAGACGCTATTTTTGACATATGCAGCAGCGGCACTTTTCGGGGATCATAAAGAGACCAAAGTTCAAATCTTTTAAAAGAGTGTATAAATGATATTCATGACTTGGGGGTTGAGTGGGGGTGTAAAAGTTCGAGACTGGTTCTCTTTAATATGTCAAGAATGAGCAAGTCTTTTTGCCCTAGGTTCCAAAAGTGATTAAGTGTGTTAGAATTGAATAATTTAACAACAGAAACAATTTGAATGGCCTTCTATCAATTAGGATGACCTTGGATCCTAACAAAAAAAGTACCTTTCTAGTGACATTTGAGAGAGAATTTTGGCCCTATGAGAGCCAACATGGATATGCATTGCTAGAAACTTACAGTAGATTAAAAATAAAAACCATGAAGCAATACACAGTGAATGGGGGTTGAAATGGGGACATAAGTTTTGACTAATTGAACATTTGTGATTTTATGTCCCCAAAAGATCACGCTATAGTTACTAATGACAATGCAGATAGCATAAATAGTTGGTCCCAAAAGGAAATTCCCCCCTTATAGATGGCATCCCCAGGGGTGATTAGCAGATTCCACTCCAGCCCCTACAAATAGCAGATGTTGCTGCGCTCAGCCATGTATGTAGCATGCAATGTTACATGGTAGCCATCAAGATTAACAGCCAACCTGGTAATTAAATGGTGGCAAAAAAAGTTACCAAGAAGAGCCACTCCTATACAGTAGCTCTCCGTTCCGGCTCTAAGAGGGTGCCGTCTTTTATGATATTTGCCCTTAAAGTGCATAGAGTGACTTTGTTAACATAAGACAACCCCTTTAAGCATAGTTTTGAAGGAAGGTGGGGGGTATACTGTGTCTAGTATCTAGCAGAAAACATTATTAAGGAGCATTATAGGTACTACTATATTAGGCTCAGACAATCAGCCGTTGATGGAGACGGGCTCTCCGGGAAGCAATTTGGCCGACAGTCAGACCTTTCTTCTCCTGCCCTTTTCATTTGGATGTTTGGTACAGAGTTCAAGCGCCTCAAAAAAGCAAGCATTACCGATATTATGAACGCGTCCCAGAGTGACGCTCTAAAGAGAGAATGTTCCGTGTGAAGGACATGGTATAAAATCATTTTCTCCTTTTTTCTTGGACATTTATTGTCACTAGAAGTAAAAGTACCTCTGGGCTCAACAGTGATAAATCAAGCACAGTCCATCACTTTAAGGACTTTGTTTGGGTTGGCTGGCGCGGTCATGTTTTACTTGCAGGATTTTATCTGCTCTAAAGAGAAAGTGGCCAAAATAAATGTAACTCCCTCGGAGAAGAGAAAAATACAGATTTCCTTTTTTCCCCCTGAGAATAACAACTGCAGAGATGAGATGAAGCAGTAATAAAACTCAAGCACTTGATAAAACTGTTGGGGAGAACATCTCACTCCCAATTCATTGTGGCCTACTGAAATAAACCTCAAAATGTACAGAGATGCAGAACGGAAATACACTGTAAAGAACACCAATTATTCTATTAGTAGGGTGAATATCGAGATTTGAATGTTTACTGTCCAGGATAATGGCCTTCACCACAGAATCACGATCGTCTTACGTTGTAACCATTCATGTCAGTGTTGCGGTCTTCAATATGAGGCAGAAGGACGTTATCAGGCAGAATCTTATTTTGGCTGTATGCCCTGCTAAATAGGGGGGGGATTTGTGGCTTTAAGGTTCTTGAAATTTTACAAGACCTCCGAGTGTTTCTAAAGGTTTCTTGTACATTCAGCTGGAGCCAAGTAAAAAGCTATTGCTTGCCATACGTAATAATGGCCTGTCCTGGAAACCAAGGCTCTACTGAGGAAAACTGAAAATACTTTACACGGATTTGTAAACTGAAGAGAAAAAAAGCGCTGAATGAACACACGGTAGTTCCTTGCTGCCATGAATACCAAGGGCCCCATACAGCTAGCCTACGGGTACACAACTATGTGTCACATTGCAACATCGCATCCACACATTTCCTATGGCTTCATTCTTCGATCTACAGTGACTGCAGCCGAGGCACAGATCGCATGGGACTAACTTCAATGCAAGTCTCATGCTGTTGCAATTTGACTTTTTTCTAGACCAATATTTCAGTTCTAAAATTGTCACAAACTGAGGCTGCAGTTGAGCAACAAATGTTGCTGTGTAACCACAGCCTTAGTTGCCCAATTGAGTATTCCTAAGAACGCCGGCCTGTGCTGGTTGTTAGTCGGCTGATTCAATCATTTACGTGGACCTTAATATCATTTTTTTTTGGGAAGCACATTTACTGATGCAAAGAAGAAAACAAGGGGGGGTGTGAGGGAGACTTCCTGTGAAAACGGAAGCCACTCCAAAGCTGGCCATTACATGGCTGTCAGTTGAATTATGCTTCCGACGATCATTCGGTTGTCAGTCATCCCAGCAGACAATCCCATACACAGGATCACTCGTTTGACCAAACACTCCTGTGTTCTCTATGAGAAAGCCACCAGCTGATATGTCGGTCGGCAGCCAATCACCAGGAGAACAATGCAATCGGCAGTCCGAGATCGGACATGCGTGATCAACATCTCTCCTGACCATCAGTCTGTCAAGCATCCCCATACACATCAGCCTTTTGGCCGAACCTGTCAATATCTGTCGGTTTAGCCGACATTAGTCTAATGCGTATGGGGGCCTTAAGAAACTAAAGTCTGGTACCATAAATTACATCTTGCAACAACGTGCAATTTATTCTGGGCCTGCGTTTACTCCTGCAAGAGGATAATAATCTGACTTTGGGAGAAACTAAATTCTTATCAATATGGAATGGATCCCTCTCAAAAAAAAAAATCCATTTTTGGTGGTTCCACATTTTTGGCATGCTAAAGTAAAAAGTAATTAGTGTGGACTGTGGGCACCTTCAAAAACATCTACGGTAGGTCTTTTGGGTCAACAAATAGGTACACCAAAAATACACATTTGAACCTCTCTAAAAGCAGGCAGAATATATATATATTCCACCCAGCCTAATCACAAAAAAATCCAAAGTTGATTTTCAAAGGGAAAGAGTTAAGACACCTGAGAACATTTATACTACTTCGCCAAGAGAATGCTATGCCAAGTTTCTTGAACAACTCTGTTTAATTACAGCTATTAGTAATTTCAATTAATTTCAGCTACGGCATTAACAAACATCATCGTTTGTTATTTCTGGTAATCGGATTTATATTCGCACTGACGTAATACTGTATATTTTAAAAGATGGATAAAAACTATGAAGTATAGTAATAAACAGGGCTGTGGAGTTGGAGTCGTGGAGTCGGAGCCCATTTTGGTGGAGTCGGTGTCATGGAAATTGAGGAGTCGGAGGTTTGGCTTACTGACTCCACAGCCCTGGTAGCAAATTGTATTTATTAGCACTTATAACGGCACATGAAAATGTTTAAGACCTGGAATTCAACTACGAATTTTAATATATACCGTATATGTATCTCAAACCTTACTTTTTTTGCGGATATTCTGTCACCTCTAGACATTTGTTATACATGACTCTGTACTCAAATTAAGATTAAAAAAAATGTTTTTAATACCACAGGCCAAGGTTTGGAAAAGTGAATTAAAGATTGGAACGGTCCTTTAAATGCAGTTGTTATTCATAGTGTCTCGACCCCCAGCAAACATCACTGGATTGCTCGGCACTTCATGGAAGTCTGTGCAATTGCATGCACTCTGGATGAAGAGACAGAGCAGGCTTAGGCAGTAGTCATCTCCTTATCTTTGACAACCAGCAACATTAAATTAAAATTCTGTTAAAGTTGGTGAATTATGGTATAAAGCAACATGAAGTGATTACTTTCTGTTGCCGGAATATAATGTGGCTTTGTCAGTGGTTAACTTGCAACTCTAAAAATGGCTACCATGCATAACCTTAGAGCTACCCACTACATTTACTAGATTCCAGGGGTTGCCTTGGCCTTTTCCCTTTAACTTCGGTACAGAGATATGACCTTACACAGGAACAACTGGGCTGGGGCCAAGAAGTAGGATGCAGGCTGGCAGGAATGGTAAGGTCACCAGGTCAGAACCAGGAGGACAGACAAGGTACAACAAGAGAAGACAAAAGGATCAGGTGCGGAAATATTGGTGCAACTTGTGCAGCAGCACAGGAACCCAAGAGGTAAGGGGCACACTTCCACCTTCAAAACTGGTGAAATGGTGCATTTTGAGGAGATATCGAACTACAAAGGGCCCACTTACTGCTCTTGCACATGGGTCCTCTTTTGGTCTGTGTACACCGGTGAGAAGGAAAGTCAGTAAACGGGCTGAAGTCAGAACAAGAAACCTATATTCAAAAATGGAGCTGAAAAGATGTAGCCATCCAGAGAAAAAACAAACTGTATCCGTGAGTTTTAGCAAGGTGTGGTGCTATCCAATTGGCCAAAGCAGAGAGCAGATTACTCCAGCTGGACATAACCCATATCTATACCGCCAGACAGGACAACCAGCACTACAGCTACCATAATCTCAGAAGCTGTACAGAGCCTGTGCTGCCCAGAGCATCTGGTCCAGACGTCTTGTCCAACATCAGCGCCACCCACAGAATAAATGTAACCGTGCCTGGTGACAGAGACAGACATAGCAAGAGTAGGTCCTGGAGGAGATGGAACAAGTATACCAAATAAACTGCATACAAAGGATCAAATATTGCATCTAAAATGATAGCCACTGAAAGAGACTGGCTAACCTAAAAATAAATAAATAAAAAATAAAAAAGTAAACACCGCTCAACTCCTTCCCAGCAGTCCTCTAGCGGCAGCAGTGGACAGTGCTCAATGTAATGCGGCTGTTACACATTGGCGGACTGTAAATAAAGACTAGGAGGACTACCAGTAAATCAGCACTGAATCCCTGAGGGAGAAAGAAGATGAGTAGTCTGGGCACAAGACTGATTTGTATATCTGATTCAGTCCCACAATGTGCTGAAAATCTCGGCTTATACACGAGTATATACGGAAATGGCCGAACCCCAAAGCAATTCATTGATCAAAAAAAAAGTTCAGCTTGCTGCGTTATTTTGTCTGCTATTTTGATTGAATGGGCTATGCAACCTATAAGGCAATGCGAAAAGAGCCTCAAGCAGAACACGGCAGCGTTTTTCTTTTATAGGAATACTGAAGGAATTCTAAAGGGTTGCCATAAAGTCAAAATCTGCACATTTACATGCACTGGTGACTTGCAAATCAATTCAGTGCACCAATGTAAGATGTTCTGCTTAATTTAAGCCAAACTACTTCCTCTCTTTACACCGCCCTTGAAGTTTTGTCTTGAAGGTAATTTAGTAACCAAGGGGTCTAGACTGGGAACACAATAGTCTGAACATTCCTGCTTTGGGGGGGGGGGATACAATTTACTTCATTGTCAGGATGGCTGTGTTATGATTTGGTAGCTGAGGAGAGAAGGCAAAAACGGCAATACACCAGAGAGGTTGGAATCTACTGGATTGCAGTACCCTGACTAACCACCACAACTAAAGGCAGCCGTGGAGCGTTCCTATGTTGGTCCTAGACGCCTCGTCACAGCCTGAGAGGTTAACTACACCTAAAGATAGAAAGAGGAAAGCCATCTGCCCCGGAGCAGATCCCCAAAGAACATAGAAAGCCCCCAAACATGTAATGGCGGTTAGACAAGAGGGAATACAGACACAGACAGAAAATAGTAAGAGCAAACGTTGGGGCCCAATCTGCCTAGAAAGAAAAAGGATAGGAAGGATACTTACTGCAATCCAAAAAAACCCTAAAAAATGCCAACTCTACTAATTGCAAAAACATCTGAGATCACACGACCTCTACCACCTAAATTAGTTCTCTGGTGTAACAAAACTAAGCCGCAGCCACTGAAAAAACTGGAAAAGGCAAATGAACAAATAACAGTGGCTCAGATAAACTGAGAGGAGCACAAGCCCCCGGAGGGGACCTGGCTGACCTCCACAGAAGAGCAGGGAACAAAGCAAAAAGCAAGCAGAAAAATAAAAACAGAAAATATCTTATCTGAGAGCAGGAGAAGAGGCAAGACTCAGCAAGCTTCCAAGTGAACCAGGAACCACAGTTGAGACAAGAACAATTGTTCACCGGCAACCATGATGGGAGGGAACCTCCCTTATATAAGACCAGTCTGTAACTCCTGATTGCCAATCCTCATTGAATGGTTCAGTACTGTTTGTAACCTCCAGAGGGAGCTTCTGCTCAGAATTCATTTCTAACACATTCACAACAGATGGCCATTAATAGAAATCTTCACACCGAAAACATGAAGAGGTGCAACATTGACAAAAATGTATTTGGAAGTCGCCTTGCTACACTCATCAGGAGAGCTTTAAACTAGAACAATGTGGGAAGGGAAGCAAAACGCCAGAAAAAGCCATGCACCTGACAAATACTATTGAGAATTCTGCTATTAGAAGTGGAAACGAAGATCAAAGACAAAAAAGTCTAAATAATAAAAATATTGAAGGAAGAGAAACCAATCACAAACTAAAATGTTTCTATACGAATGCACAAAGCATGGGCAGCAAACAAGGAGAACTGGAACTACTAACGCAGGAAAAGAAATATGATGTCATTGGAATCACTGAAACTTGGTGGGACGATACACACGATTGGAATACAAGGCTAGAAGGATACAACTTATTTTCAGGAAACAGACTTGATAAACGAGGAGGAGGTGTCGCATTATATGTTAGAAAAGCGTACATCTGCACAGAGATTGAAGCTTCAGAGACTGGGAGTTCTGTGGAAACGGTTTGAGTAAGAATACAAGGAGCGAACAATGGAAAGGTCACCATTGTAGGCATTTACTACAGGCCACCTATGCAAGCTGAAGATATGGATGAACTCTTTATGCATCAAATGGCCAAGTTCTCCAAAAAATATGACATTGTGGTCATGGGAGATATCAACTATCCAGACATCTGTTGGGAATCTCTCTCAGGCAAAACTAACAGGTCAAGGAAATTCTTATCCTCTCTTGCTGACAACTTTATCTTCCAAAAGGTAGGGGAGAAAACAAGGGGATCTGCTACCTTGGATCTAATCCTTATAAACAGGGAGGAAATGGTTGAGGAGGTAAGAGTGGCTGGGACCCTAGGAGGTAGTGACCATGCTATTTCAGAATTTTGGATAACTAGAGGAGGAAGACCTGTCAAGACTCAGACGTCAAGGTTAGATTTCAGAAAGGCAGATTTTAAGGGACTCAGAAAGAGAATCGGAGGGATCCAATGGCTGGATATCCTTAAGGACAAAAATGTCCAGGAAGGATGGGAAATCTTGAAAAATGAGATTCTCAAAGCACAATCGATAATTCCGAAAAGAGGGAAAAATAGGAAGCATTTAAGGAAACCAGGATGGATGAACACAGAACTTAAACACATGCTATAAAGGAAGAAAGAAATGTTTATCAAATGGAAAAAGGGAGGCATATCTAAAGAAGAATATAATGCTGTCTGCAGAACCTGCAGGGCACGAATCAGATTATCTAAAGCTGACAATGAATTAAGGCTTGCAAGAGACCTCAAAAGCAACAAAAAAGGATTTTGGGGTTAAGTCAAAAGTAAAAGAAAAGTCAAAGATGCTATAGGATTTTTACAGGATGAACATGATGAAATAGTAAGAAAGGATGCTGAGAAGGCCGAACTTTTAAATTCCTATTTTGCATCTGTTTTCTCTCAGAAAGGAAAGAAACATCAACTGATCTTCACTGTCCTATTAAAGGAATAGAAGAATCCAGGATATCTATAAACAGAAAAATAGTGAGGAAACACTTAGCTAACATAAATTAATTCAAGTATCCAGGTCCAGATGAATTACACCCCAGAGTACTGAAGGAGATAGCAGAAGAAATTTTTGAACCACTCTCCATAATCTTTGAAACTTCTTGGAGAACAGAAGTCCCAGAAGACTGGAGAAGAGCAAATGTTCCTATCTTCAAGAAGGGGAAGAATGTGGACCCAGGGAACTATAGGCCGGTGAGTCTGACTTCTATACCAGGAAAGATCTTTGAACAAATTATTAAACAACATTTATGTAAGTACCTGGATAAGAATGAAGTGATTAACCAGAGTCAGTATGGATTTGTAACTAATAAGTCATGTCAGACTAATTTAATTTCCTTCTATGACAGAATCACTGACTGGGTGGAACAGGGAATTGCTGTAGATATAATATATCTTGACTTCAGTAAAGCATTTGACAAAGCATCTCACACAATTCTTATTGAAAAAAAATGACTAAGTATGGAATGGACAAGGCAACAGGGTGGATAAAAATCATGATTTTTTTAAAAAAATCAAAAAAATCGGATTTTTTTGATTTAAATCGGATTTTTTTGAATTAAATCGGATTTTTTTGATTTAAATAGGATTTTTTAATCAAGTTGTACACAAGCAAAACTTTGTCTTTTTGCAAATCAAATTATTTTACACAAATAAAAATATTAAAACAGTTGATGATTATGAAACCTAATAATTTTTATTTGCACTATTAAACAATCAGAATTGAACTACAGAGAGTAAGTACTTTTTAACAATAGCCTATCTCTAACGTTTGAAGTAAGCAAACATCTTCAGTGAATACATCAGTCCTTTAAGCCTACTGTTTATTTAGGACTTTTAATAGGAAAACTAGTTGTCCTGCTTTAGCAGTTTCTAAGTGGTTTCGGACTGTTGTGTGCACAAAACCAAATGAAGAAAACAATCTCTCTACTCCTGCCGATGAAGCCGATGCAGTCAGTAGCTGAGTAGCTACATTTATTATCTTCGCTGGAAGAACAAGTGATTGCGACTTCCACCAGTCCAGTGGTTTTTAGTTCATTAACGACGTTATCTGCAAACATGTATTTTTGAAATGGTGCAGATTCACACTTCAATTTCAGCACAGTTGCCACAATGTCATGGTTAGTATTGGCGAGCCACTCCATTGCAGAGTTGATTTCCGCCTCAGATAGTTTTTTTCCCTCTGTAGATGGGATGCAAGATATTGGCTAAATAGTGTTCTTCTTTTAATGCTTGGTCCTTGCGGTGGTGTATTGCAACCTTTACATTGTTTGAGAGGTTCAAGCGATCTAGCGAACCTTCTAAATCTTTCCAAACTTCTGTGGCATCAGCTATGGTTGCAGTATCTTTCTGCATTTTATCCAACGCAATAGATATTGGCTTTAAACCTTTCCAAAAGGTCCTCGGCATTTCTCTTCACACCAAGATTTAATACTTTGCTTCGTATATTAGCATCAATTTTATCCCGATGTGTTTCGCAAATGGACACTAATTTTGACCAGTTGTTAATAAACAGTTCCAAGCATTCAGCCAAGGTATTCCATCTAACTTCTTGTGGTAGAACCAACTTCAGTCCTCCCATTTCCTTGTAGGTTGCATGTGCAAAATGATTATTGCGGAAATATTTAACAATTTCTACAACATGTTCCTTGACACCCGAAATATGCAGGTCTTTTGCCAAAAGATGCAACAAATGGGCAGAACAACCGTATGTAATGACATTTGTGTCATCCTCATGTGCCAGTTCCGCTCGCATTTTTGCCACATTGCTTGCGTTATCAGTAACTAAGCTCCTTACTTTACATCCAAACTGTTCTTGGCATTGGTGAATTGAGTTCTTAGCAATTTCAAGTAAATATTCAGCAGTATGTGAATTTCCAGATGTGTCGATTGTGTCTGTAAGGTAAGTTACACATCTTCTGTTTGTGACACAAGTGCAAATTATGGGGTCGTTGTGGATGTTGCTCCAAACCATCCAAGCTCATGTTAACAACTTTGTCTTTCAAATATTTTGTACAAGCCGCTCTTTCTTTGTCGTATACAGCCTGAAGATGTTTTCCTGAGATATCAAATCTACTTGGTGGTTTGTAGCCTGGTCTTATTCTTTCATTCCAAATAGGGTCTCTCTTACGACCTGCCATGGCTCACGCAGATCACTTCTGAAGTTTGATTGTTACTACAGCCAAGTACTGCTGACTGACTATCCAACAAGTTTGGGCATGTCAACTGAATGGAAAAAGAAACTGAAACCAAGCTACAGAAAGTGAAACCAAGCTAGAAGTGTGGAGTTAATTGAACAATGATTGAAAGTTTTAGATTTTAATCGTGATTTAATAAAAAATCTTTTGATTTAAATCAGTGATTTAAATCATGATTAAAATCACGATTTAAATCGATCTGATTTAAATAGAAAAAAATCATTTGATTTAAATCATGATTTAAATCGTTGATTTAAATCGGCGTGATTTAAATCAATCCACCCTGGGCAACTGTTAGGTGGATTCATAACTGGCTTAGTGATCAGACCCAAAGAGTGGTCGTAAATCGCTGCACATCCACTTGGAAGAATGTCTCGAGTGGGTACCTCAGCGCTCTGTCTTAGGCCCTGTATTGTTCAACATCTTTATCAATGATTTAGATGAAGGAATTGAGAGTAAATTGATTAAAATTGCGGCTGACAAAGCTAGGAAGGATAGCTAATACTAGAGAAGAGAGATAGGATTCAAAAAGATAGAAATAAACTAGAGCAGTGGGCAGCAACTAACAGAATGCATTTTTAACTGTTAGAAACCAAAGTACTACATCTGGGCAATAAAAATGAAAAAAGCATATACATAATGGAGGAATAGGGCTAAGCAACAGCACGTGAGAAAGACTTGGGTATACTAATAGATCACAGAATGAACATGAGTCAACAGTGTGATGTAGCAGCAAAAAAGACAAATACAATTCTGGGATGTATTCACGGAAGCATACTGTCTAGATAACGTGAAGTGGTTATTGCCCTCTACTCCTCCTTGGTCAGACCTCATCTGGAATACTGTGTCCAGTTTTCGGCACATTTTAAAAAAAGACATCAACAAACTTGAGCAAGTTCAGAGAAGAGCAACCAGAATGGTGATCGGCCTGATTAAAGGATCTGGGAATGTTTAGCTTGCAAAAAAGAAGGCTAAGAGGAGGCTTAATAGCGGTCCACAAATATCTGAAGGGATGTCACAGTGTAGCATGATCATACCTATGCTCATTTGTACATGGAAACAAGAGAAGCAATGGGATGAAACTGAAAAGGAGAAGATACAGATTAGATATTATAAAAAACTTTTTGACAGTTAGGTTGATCAATGAGTGGAACAGGCTGCCACGAGAGGTGGTGAGTTCTCCTTCAATAGAAGTCTTCAGAGGCTGGACAGACATCTGTCTAGGATGATTTAGTGAACCCTGCTTTGAGCAGGGGGTTGGACCAGATGACCCAGGAGGTCCCTTCCAACTCTATCATTCTATGATTCTATGACTCTAATCAATAATAACACGCCGTTTTCTATAGATCTAAAAGGGTAACGTTTCTCCTTGTAGAGAGCGACAAGCCAGGCCTGGCATGCCAGAGTGAGGAGACTTATACACCATGCATGCTCCTCTGGGAAATCAAATATGAACTTACCTCTTCAGAGAGGTAGAGGACTTGAACTCACCTATTGGAAGAAACAATCCTAAAAGTCAATATCAACTTTTTAACAAGCTTTGTCACATTGCTTAGGATAAATGACAAAACAGGATCTCAATTTGCACACACTGTGTTTCGGGGTATTGTACCTTGTCAGTCACAAGTAGAAACTTTACCCTTTAGATCCCAGTCTTAAGCCTCTCACCCACCCAAATCAGCTCTCATACTTTGCACTGACGAGGGCCAATACCCCGAAACACAATGTCTGCAAATTGAGATTCAGGTTTGGCTTTAATCCCAAGTCATATTGCAAGGCTCGTTAAAGAGTCGATATTGACTTTTAGGATTGCTACTTCCAATAGGTGGCGCTACAGTTCTAGCCCTTTCTCTCTTTAGAGGCAATTTGCATGTTCTATAGATTCACATTACCAGAAAATGGTTGTTTTATTAGTTGCCTCTTTTAAGTGCCATAAAATGTTTACTGCAGCAAGTAGTAACGTGGGATCATAGAGCCTATTCATGGACAGGAGGTGATGTGTTAATTCATAAATTGCAGAAATCTTTATAGGCTTCATTCTTACTATTCTAGAAGGAAGAAAACGCTATGCCGGCTGTAAGGCTAAAGGCTTCACACTCGGTTTTACAGCCCCAGAGAGCAACTAGTGCAGATAAGGTGGTTAAATGAGATCCAAAGGCTGCTGAACAGCCAGCATAATTGTGCATCCCTGGGGCATATTTTGTTCTTAGCTGATCTCCACAAAAGAAGCAATGTCAGGAAATTGCAGGCATTAGGTGACTGTCATGATATTAAGAGAAAGTCATGAATCAGCTGCCACCACAATGCTGTTCCATGGTGAATGTGACTCCGATGAGGGCCGCAGAACGGCAGTCAAGTGGGGAACCTTCAGCGGCAGTGCCTGAAGTGTTCCACGGGGACCTTCTCAAGCCAAAATGTAATATACATGTGACTGCATGGGGGTGCCATGAGCAGAAATTACTACTCTGGTAGAAGCAAAGACAAAACTCTTGTGCTCGCGGGGCAGACAATGGATGCTTATGTGGAAGCTATAACAATTAAAAAACATCACTTCCAAGAAAATTGTTAATAGCTAAATTTTTAATGCTTCAAACGTTTAAAAAAATAAGGCAAAAACATAACACAAAGGGAATCTATGAGCAGGATTTTGCTACCTCATCTGAGGGCAGCATAATGAAGGTAAAGGAACCCCGATTCCAGCGATGTATCACTCAGCTTAGTGGGTGCAGCAGTTCGGACACGATCAGTTTTTAGACACAGCATGGTGGGTCTAGCAGGCATGTGAGCGGTAGTCCAGACACTGATAATATCCTGGTGATAAAACCTTCATTGCAAGTAAACAGCACACAGCCAAAAAAGGACACATCGTTGAAATTTGTGTTTCAGACCCTATCTCATGCTGTCTTGAGATAACATGGCAAAAACCTTCTGACAGTTTCCTTTGATAGCCTCCAAACATACAGGTGTGGAAAACAATAAAACCTGGGGGCAAAGAGTTGGGTTCTATTTACACCAATCTTGGAGCTGCAAATAGGTAGTCAGGGACTTTAACAGTGATGGCCTGTACTTAGGATAGATCATTAATGTTTGACTGGTTGGGGGTGCAACACCGGCACCAATCAACTGTTCCTGGAGTCATCTGTTTAGTGGCCATAGCTGGGTACTGTATAGGCTCCGTATTCAAATCAATAGGGTGCCAGTACCAGGCAGCAGCCACTAGTCTGATGATGGCGCTCTGCTCTGCAGCCCCACAACTAAGCAGTTCCAGCCATGGAGGACCATGAGAACATCTGATCAATGGGGGTGCTGGGTCACACCAGTTACATATTCATGACCTATCCCAAGAATAGGCCATCAGTACATGGGCCCTTTTCCATACAATAACGTGTCTGCTATAAAAGCTGCTTGTTACTTTTTAGGTGGAAATGGGCCCCCACACCTCTCGGACCCCAGTGCAGCTGCACCTGTTGCACCAATGGAATGTCTGCACCTGACTTGTGGGGTAAATAGGGCAATATTCATGAGATCACTTGAGATATCAATAGTACCCTTCATACTCCTCAAGGTACTACTCAGAGAACAGCATCAGGCACCCTAGTAGTGATGAGCGAGCTCAGATAAGGTGTTATCCAAGCATGCTCGGGTGCTAATAGAGTATCTTCAGATAGATAAATGGGTATTGTGGATATGGTCCACACTGACGAATAAAGTAGGTCCAGACGAGTTTCACATAAAGAATGGTGGTTTATTCAACGCGTTTCAAAGTCTTAGTGACTTCTTCATCAGGAAATAAGACACAATTCTGACAAATTGGGGCTCGGACTCATTGCCAAGGAGCTGCCTACAATCAGCATGTGTATAAAAATAAACTCTGCACTCAACTTAGATTTGAAAATTTATTAGACGTGGTCCAAAAAAAATATAGTATGCAGGGAGGGACGTTTCGGTCACACGACCTTCATCAGCTACTATAATACATAACATCATGTAGATAAAGAGACAATGTCAATTTAGAAAGCAAAAAAAATATATAAATTAATCCAGGAAATAAAATATATATATACACAGAAAATGTTAGGCTCAATTAGGGTTCAGAGACCAACTAGTATCGATGAGGCACAGAGGGAATGAGTGCAGTCTCAAAATTGTGGGAGGAATACTTTGTGGTATCAGTGCATATGAAAACATGAACACATACCCCTGTTGAGTTGCAACCTTAACTTATGGACCCAATAGAAGAAAGCTTGAAAGCTGTGTAGAAAAATGGGAATTATATAGAGAAAGAAGACCCATATAACTGGCTGTAGGATTGTTGCCTACCAAACAATAGCAGCTTATCGTTTCCATGTGAAGATACAGGTGAGTATCGGTGGTGAGCTGTAATCTATGATTAGATAGGATAGGAAAAATCAAACTAATAGCCAGATAATATGAGAAGGTAAAGTAGGAATAACCGCTAAAGAAACAGGCCTTGGTGAGGAAGGAGTTCCCGTCTAATGCAGCTGTAGAGACGCGGTGTCCACCGCTCGTCTGTATCAGTGTGCATTCAGCGCTTCCTGTATGATATCAGGAAGCAGGAGGGACACGTGATGGCGTGTATCCAATCATATGAGGAGGTGTGGTCTGGTGTGGTGACGTGGGCGGAAACACATGGCTGTGCGTTCCACAGCCCTAGCGATTGCGTTCCAAGGTACTAGGAATGGTGGGGGCGGTGATAATTACGTGGAGAGCCGATGAACTGTGACATAGGCATATAGAGAGAGCTGTGGATAGCGTGAGGATTCTCCAGATGAGTGCTCGTGCCCATATATATTCGTAATTCAGTACAGTCGGCTCTAGGGTGTAAAAAAGAGAATATTAGTATGACAAAGTAACAAAATAGTATAGCCCAATATTAAAGACGTATTAGTTACTATAAAGTCATGATGGTCCATAGTGGTACGGAGTGGTGATATCGGGGGCAATAGAACTCAACAATACATAATATCTATAAGACATATGAAATATATGAGGCTGAACACCCATTTCAGTGTTAGATTTAAAGAATAAACCAGAGAGTATATCACAGAATTACAGATATCTACAACCTTTAAATCATAGGTTATATAAAGGCGGACAGGTCATAGTCCTTATTAAGACCTTTTGGGGACAAGGTGTCAAGGGTGTGTATCCAGAATGCTTCACGCCGTTTTAGTAGTTTAATACGGTCCCCCCTCTTCTAGGATGAGGAACGTGTTTGAGGATTTGAAACTTTAACTGTGATATGTTGTGGCCCTGTGTGACAAAATGGTTAGGAATGGGGAGAAGTAAATTTCTGCTTTGAATGGTGGATTTATGCTTTGATATACGATCCTTGACGGATTGCGTAGTCTCACCCACATAAAGTAGTCCGCAGGGACATTTGATGACATAAACTGCAAAAGTGGTGTCACAAGTGAAAAAGCCTCTGATATTATAGGATCTACCAGTATACGGATGTTGTATGACACTACCCTTCTGTACATTATTGCACTGAGTGCAGTTTAAACAGGGAAATGTGCCGTATTTTGGGTTCTGTAAGAACCGTTGCTTGATTCGTGATCCGATGGGTCCTATGTCAGCTCTGATGAGAGAATCTTTAAAGTTTGGAGCCCTCCGAAAACAAGGTAAAAAAGGTTGTTTAAACTCAGGGATATGTGGGTGAGCATTAGAAAGAAGAGACCAATGTTTGCGAATGGTTCTATGTATAAGAGATGCAAAAGGATGAAACGAATGTACAAAAACCATTCTATTGCCTGATCCTATTGAAGGAGGCGTGCTTAATAAGGATTTATCCAGGACTTGTTGTGGATAGCCTCTTTCCCTGAATTTGGAACTCATCTCACTTAATCTGATGTTGTAAGTCTCTTTGTCAGATACGATACGTTTAACCCTTTGGAATTGGCATTTTGGAATCGATTGTTTCATTGGTGTGGGGTGGAAACTATTGAAATGTAACAGATTGTACCACTATGGACCATCATGACTTTATAGTAACTAATACGTCTTTAATATTGGGCTATACTATTTTGTTACTTTGTCATACTAATATTCTCTTTTTTACACCCTAGAGCCGACTGTACTGAATTACGAATATATATGGGCACGAGCACTCATCTGGAGAATCCTCACGCTATCCACAGCTCTCTCTATCGCCTATGTCACAGTTCATCGGCTCTCCACGTAATTATCACCGCCCCCACATTCCTAGTACCTTGGAACGCAATCGCTAGGGCTGTGGAACGCACAGCCATGTGTTTCCGCCCACGTCACCACACCAGACCACACCTCCTCATATGATTGGATACACGCCATCACGTGTCCCTCCTGCTTCCTGATATCATACAGGAAGTGCTGAATGCACACTGATACAGACGAGCGGTGGACACCGCGTCTCTACAGCTGCATTAGACGGGAACTCCTTCCTCACCAAGGTCTGTTTCTTTAGCGGTTATTCCTACTTTACCTTCTCATGTTATCTGGCTATTAGTTTGATTTTTCCTATCCTATCTAATCATAGATTACAGCTCACCACCGATACTCACCTGTATCTTCACATGGAAACGATAAGCTGCTATTGTTTGGTAGGCAACAATCCTACAGCCAGTTATATGGGTCTTCTTTCTCTATATAATTCCCATTTTTCTACACAGCTTTCAAGCTTTCTTCTATTGGGTCCATAAGTTAAGGTTGCAACTCAACAGGGGTATGTGTTCATGTTTTCATATGCACTGATACCACAAAGTATTCCTCCCACAATTTTGAGACTGCACTCATTCCCTCTGTGCCTCATCGATACTAGTTGGTCTCTGAACCCTAATTGAGCCTAACATTTTCTGTGTATATATATATTTTATTTCCTGGATTAATTTATATATTTTTTTTGCTTTCTAAATTGACATTGTCTCTTTATCTACATGATGTTATGTATTATAGTAGCTGATGAAGGTCGTGTGACCGAAACGTCCCTCCCTGCATACTATATTTTTTTTGGACCACGTCTAATAAATTTTCAAATCTAAGTTGAGTGCAGAGTTTATTTTTATATTCAAGTGGTTTGGGCACCTACTCTAGCACCTCCTAAGGCTGTGCATACGTTTCCAATCCTATATAATCAGCATGTGGACAGATTACAAAAGCAAGCAGCAGAACTGTGAGCGCAGCTCTGAAGTATAAGTTGCATTACAAATCAGCTCAAACTATGGAACTTTGTAATACATGAACAAATTAGTATAATGTGCATGTGGGAAATTACAGAGATGTGCCAATACTACAAATTGAGCCCCAAACTGTCTGGAAAGTATTGCATACACTATCATATTAGAAAACCACGAGTGTAATATAACACCTCAGAACTACCGTATATTAGCTTCTTCTAGATTATTTGTCCCGCAGAATAAAAACTATTATTCAAGAGCTTGTAAAATATTTTTCTTCCTAACTGGATGTATAGATAAGTGCAGACGACACTGTCATCTTTTCCATGATCATTATGAAAATGATCAAGCAACAATACAGCCGTAAACTATGTAAAATATCATGGGAAAGTAGAAAAAGGATTTCCTGATCACAGTATGCATTCCATTGTGCTTCACTTCCGTTACACGCAGTTCATTCTGCATTAGTTATGATACACAACACCTAATCATTGTTCCTTACAACGTTCTCACTTTCAGGAGAACCAGGATGAAACTCTCCAGAAATGGAAAAATGCAATATTATATTTTGAACAAAAAAAAAAACCAATACCTTCAGATAATAGAGTGAATCTCACATTATTAGAATTACTACCTTTAAAGGGAATTCAAAATTGGTGTCTCTGCAGCTTTCAGATGTCGTAACAAAAACCTGGTGACAGTGATGTGTCACTTACTGGGCTTTTTGTTGCAGTTTTGATAAAATCTGTTGTTTTTTTATCTGCTGCAGATCTGCTAGTTCTCTGAATGCTGAGCTTTCTATATCCACTCACGCAACTGATAGCTTTCTGCCTGCGCTGTGCGTAGGCAAAAAACTACCAATCAAAGTTGGGGGTGTGGTCAGGCTACATGATAGCAGGCGATGAGCAAATGTGCTCGGACAAGGTGTTATCGGAGCATGCTCAGGTGCTAATCGAGAAAGTTTGGTGTGCTCGAGCAATAACAAACCGGCAATCCCTGCATGTGCTGCCGCTGTCGAACAGCCACGAGACACGCAGCTGCATGACACTGTTAGGCCGGTTTCACATTAGCGTTTCTGTGCGCAGCGTAGGCCTGTGTACTTCTTTCCTTAAGATCCGCATGTGTCTTGCGTACCTATATTTATCATTGTGTACGCAGGGACACGCGTTGTATGCGGATGCGTCCCCGTGCATCGCTTTGACGTGCCCGCCGTAAGCAACATGAAAATTGCAACTCCAAGAAGGAAAAATGTACTGAAAATCACAGGATTGATAGACATGTTAATGACATGTAAATGATGAAAAAAAGATGTATACAGGGAAGAATGGAGGGCACCACTAATCAAAATATATAGGCAAGAGGGCTCACCATGGGCTAGAAAGCACATGTCAACAACCAAGAAAGATCAAGCCACATACAAGGGAACACCTCAATTGCATAAATTTAGATATGAATAACACTTTATTAACAAATATCAAAAGAAGCAATGTACAGACAAAGAACACACAATTTTAAAAACATTAAAAATACATACAAAGAGACCTATAGGCCATGCCTTGATATGGAGGCAATGGCAACCCACACAACAAAGTTTCCCCAGCACAAGAAAATACAAAAAATGCAAGCAAGCCCCCACAGATAATATTTAAGACAATAATGCGCTAATGAAAGCACCATATAAAAGTCCTGATCTCAATTTTGAGTGTCAGCTCTATGCGAGCGCTGACCTCCTTCAGCAACGCCCACGATCCGTGCCAGCACTGATCTGAACGTTTAATGCCTCTGATGCAGCTGTCAATAGTGACAGTGACATTGAGGAGCATAGCAAAGGGACTGAGCTCCCTGTCTGCCTCCATAGGCACAACGCAATATGAGCACGTTGTGCTGATGGTCTCTATGGTGACCGCGGGCCGCAAGATTGCATAATGTCCTTCAGGGAAGGTGGCCTGTGAGCGGCTACTAAGAGCAGGACCTGATACGCTTCCTCCTCTGCCTGTCAGACAATGCTCTGATGCCCTGCAGTGTAGAAGTATTGCAGAGTAACAGATCAGGATCTGTCAGTGTAAAGATGATGTCCCATAGTGGGACAATGTAAAAAAAAAAAAAAAGTAAAAAAAAAAGGTTAGTAAAATTATTTAAAAAAAAAAAAAAACACAAAGAACAAAAAAAATATAAAGAAAAAAATCTTATTGAAATAAATTCATTTAAGTAACAAAAAGAAAAACAAACAAACATATATTTGATATCATTGTGTCCGGAAAATCCTGACCTATAAAATTGTCCCACTAGTTAATCCCTTCAGTGAACAGCTTTATAAAAAAAAAGGCAAAAAACAATGCTTTATCATCATTCCATCGAACAAAAAGTGCAATAAAACGTGATCAAAAAGACGAATTAAAATAAAAATGGTAGTGCTGAAAACGTCATCTTGTCCCACAAAAACCAAGTCGCCATACAGCTCAATCAGCAGAAAAATAAAGTTCTAGCTCTCAGAATAAAGCGATGCAAAAATAATTTTGTTCTATAAAATAGTTTTTATTGTGTAAAAGTGCCAAAAAGTAAAAAGAAAACCATATAAATTTGGTATCGCTGTAATCGTACTGACTCCAAATATAAAGCTGGCTTTAAACAAAAACAAAAAAATTCCTGATTTGCTGTTTTTGTTCATTCTGCCTCCCAAAAATCAGAAAAGAAAGAGATCAAAAAATGTCATGTGCCCGAAAATGGTACCAATAAAAACGTCACCTCGTGTGTAAAATAAGGAATACCAGCACCAAACAACTTATAACATACTTTTTCAAGCTTTCTCGGCAGGCCAGCAGTGTACAGCTTGCAAAATCTCGGGTGCAACACCTCAAATGATCAGTGTGGTACAAAGTCCAGGCCAGAGAGGAAAAAATAGGTGGCACTCCGTAATGCAGTAAAAAAAATCCTTTCTTTATTCAATACAAGTAGTACATGGATGCAGGGGAGAAGGTGCAGGTGATAAAAGTTCTGATTACATCAACTTTGTTTGTGATTCTGTTGTGTTCATCCTTATTCATAACGAGTTTACGTTTTTAGAGAAGTGGTATATTCAGCGCACAGGGACAGCCATGGGCACGCCAGCTGCTTGTGTGCTAGCGAATTTGTACCAAGGTGTGTTAGAAGAGATTTTTTTTTTTTTCTAAAAAAAAATCCTGTTTTAAAATATATAAAAACTTATACGCGTTATATGGATGACATTTTTGGAGTTTGGTCAGGTTCAAATGAAGACTTTAGCAATCTCGTTATTTACCTAAATGATTCTAACAACATGAATATGTTTTTTACATCTGTTTTTGGGGGCCATGAACTTAATTTATTAGATGTCGGGGTTCAAGTAAATAATGGAACCTTCCTCACAGAAGTACGGTATATAGAAAACCAACAACAACGAACTTTGTCTTCCATTTTGCTAGTAAGCACCCGACACATAAAAACCGCATTACCATATAGTCAATTTTTGAGTTTGAGGAGGGTCAATAATACAGAAATAATTTTTGACAAACAAGGAGATTAATTAAAGAATCGGTTCTTATCAAGAGTTTAAACAGATAAGATTCTTGATGAAGCTCTAAAAAAGGCTAAAGAATCAAGTCCCAAAGCACTTAGGACACCTCGCATTAATAAGAACTGAAAAACCCAAGAGATTCATCTTTAATTTTTAAATACGGTTAGCTGGACAAAGTGATACGTTCAGCTATAATTAAAAATTGGCATGTCCATGCAAGTTCCGATAAAGATCTAGGAGATGTGGTTCAGGAAAACCGTTACTACTTATAGACGTGTCAAAATTTGAAGGATAATTTGGTTCGTAACCGGTTAAAGGTACCCAAAATAACTGGTTAAAAAATTCCTCTGTAAAGGGAAATCACAGATGTGGCTCTTGCTACTTCTGTCTTTTCACTTGAAAATTAATCCAGTCTCCATTAGAGATGAGCAAATTTGTTCGGATTTTGTCCCCGAATCTGATTTTGACATGTTTGAGCCATATTCGAACACTATTCGTGCCGAATGTATGTTTTATGATCGGTTTCAATTATTTTGGGTAATTTCTATTCCCATTGACTCTAATGACGTTCGGCTGTGTTCAATGAATATTGCAAAAAACAATATTCGCTGCCGATCGTATTCGGAACCGAATCCGAACAAATTCGCTCATCTCTAGTCTCCATAGGAGGAATATCACATTTTGTTAATCAGTTTATTTCTTGTAGAACTCAGTTTGTTGTATATGTCATCTTCTGCCTGTGCAACAGGTTCTATATAGGAAAAACTATTACATCCTTTTTGTAAAGTTAAGGGAACATTTTAAATCTATCTCCACAGGGAAAGGATCAATGCGTCTAATTGAGTATATAAGCAACGTACATAATTCAGACCCGAAGGTACTCTGTTTTGCTGGATTAGAAAGGGTGTCTTTACCAGACCAAGGTGGTGATTTAAAAAAGCTACTTTTATGTAGGGAGGCCAGACGGATAAAACACAAAAAATGCACAAGGTCCATGTGGCTTTAATGATCGACATGTCGGTCATTTTGTAAAAAAAAAACAAAAAAAATTGTTTGATTTCTGGTTTTAATCCTT
>JARQOD010000001.1:612381719-612506165 GCA_033576555.1 Oophaga sylvatica
TTTTAAAACTTTTTTTTTATTTCACAAGGGTAAAAGGAGAAAAATGGACAGATAAGGTTGTTATGCAATTTCTCCTGAGAAAGCCAATACCCCATATGTGGGGAAAACCACTGTTTGGGCACACGGCAGAGCTCGTAAGGGAAGGAGCGACGTTTGACTTTTTCAAACTAAAATTGGCTGGAATTTAGATTGGATGCCATGTCGCGTTTGGAGAGCCCCTGATGCGCCTAAACAGTGGAAACCCCACACAAGTGACACCATTTTGGAAACTAGACCCCCTAAGGTACTTATCTAGATCTGTTGTGAGCACTTTGAACCCTCAAGTGTTTCACAAAGTTTATAAAGCCTGGGTGTGAAAAAAAAAAAAAAATCAATTTTCCACAAAAATGATTTTTTAGTCCCAAATTTTTGAATTTTCCCAAGGAAATTGGACCCCAAAAGTTGTCGTCCAATTTGTCCCGAGTACGCTGATACCCCATATGTGGGGGGGGGGAAACTGTTTGGGCGCACAGCAGGGCTTGGAAAGGAAGTAGTAACGTTTTGGAATGCAGACGTTAATGGGGGTCATGTTCCGTTTGCAGTGCCCCAGATGAGCCTAAACAGTGGAAAACCCCCCACAAGTGACCCCATTTTGGAAACTAGACCCCCTAAGGAACTTATCTAGATCTTTGGTGAGCACTTTGAACCCCAAGTGCTTCACACAAGTTTATAATGCCCGGGCATGAAAATAAAAAATCCTATTTTTTTCCCACAAAAATTATCTTTTAGTCACTAATTTTTTATTTTCCCAAGGGTAACAGGAGAAATTGGACCACAAAAGTTGTTGTCCAATTTGTCCTGAGTACGCTGATACCCGATATGTGGGGGGGAACCACTGTTTGGGCGCACGGCAGAGCTCGGAATGGAAGGAGCACCATTTGACTTTTTCCAACCAAAATTGGCTGGAATTGAGTTTGGATGCCATGTTGCATTTGGAGATCCCTTGATGTGCCCAAACAGTGGAAACCCCCACAAATGACCCCATTTGGGAAACTAGACCCCCTAATGAACTTATCTAGATTTTTGATGAGCAATTTGAACCCCAAGTGCTTCACACAAGTTTATATTGTAGAGCCGTAAAATTTAAAAATCATATTTTTTCCACAAAAATGATCTTTTCACCCCAATTTTTATTTTTCCAAGGGTAACAAGACTCCAAAAGTTATTGTGCAATTTGTCCTGAGTGCGCTGATACCCCATATGTGGGGGTAAACCACTGTTTGGGTGCATGGCAGAGTTTGGAAGGGAAGGAGCGCCGTCTGACTTTTTCAACGCAGAATTGGCTGGACGCCATGTCGTGTTTGGAGAGCTCCTGATCTGCCTAAACAGTGGAAACCCCCATAAATGACACCATTTTGAAAACTAGACCCCTCAAGGAACTTATCTAGATGTGTGGTGAGAACTTTGAACCCCAGGTGTTTCACTAAAGTTTATAACGTACAGCCGTAAAATAAAAAATCTTTTTTTTTTTTTGCAAAAATGATTTTTTCGCCCCAATATTTTATTTTTACAAGGGTAACAGGAGAAATTGGACTCCAAAAGTTGTTGCCCAATTTGTCCTGAGTACGCTGATACCCAATATGTGGGAGAAAAACTACTGTATGGGTACACGTTGGGGCTCGGAAGGGAAGTAGTGACGTTTTGGATTGCAGACTTTGATGGAATGGTCTGGGGGCGTCATGTCGCATTTGGAGAGCCCCTGATGCGCCTAAACAGTGGAAATCTCCAACAAGTGACCCCATTTTGGAAAATAGACCCCACAAGGAACTTATCTAGGTGTGTGGTGAGCGCTATGAAGCCCCAAGTGCTTCACAGAAGTTTATAATGTACAGCCGTAAAAACAAAAAAATAATTTTTTTTGTACAAAAATGATATTTTCGCCCCCAGTTTTTTATTTTCCCAAGGGTAACAGAAGAAATAGGACAAATTGCACAATAACTCTTGGGGTCCAGAGTACGCTGATACCCCATATGTGGGGATAAAACTACTGTTTGGACGCATGGCAGAGCTCAGAAGTGAAGGAGCACCGTTTGACTTTTTCAACGCAGAATTGGCTGGAATTGAGATCAGACGCCATGTCACATTTGGAGAGCCCCTGATGTGCCTAAACAGCGGAAACCCCCCAATTCTAACTCCAACCTAACCCCAACACACCCCTAACCCTAGTCCCAACCCTAACCACAAACCTAACCCTAACACACCCCTAATCCCAACCCTAACCCTAATCCTAACTTTAGCGCCAACCCTAACCCTAACTTTAGCCGCAACCCTAACCCTAATGGGAAAATGGAAATAAATACATTTTTTTAATTTTATTATTTTTCCCTAACTAAGGGGGTGATAAAGGGGGGTTTGATTTACTATTTATAGCGGGTTTTATGATTGGCAGCTGTCACGCTAAAAGACGCTTTTTATTGCAAAAATAGTTTTTTTGCATCGCCACATTTTGAGAGCTATAATTTTTGCATATTTTGGCCCACAGAGTCATGTGAGGTCTTATTTTTTGCGGGACGAGGTGACGCTTTTATTGGTACCATTTTTGAGCACGTGACATTTTTTGATCGCTTTTTATTTCGATTTTTGGGAGGTTAGAATGAACAAAAATCAGCAATTCATGAATTTCTTTTGGGGGAGGCGTTTTTTATTGTTCCGCGTGTGGTAAAATTGATAAAGCAGTTTTATTCTTCGGGTCAGTACGATTATGGCGATACCTCATTTATATCATTTTTTTATGTTTTGGCGCTTTTATAGAATAAAAACAATTTTATATAAAAAATAATTATTTTTGCATCGTTTTATTCTGCGAGCTATAACTTTTTTATTTTTTTCGCTGATGATGCTGTATGGCGGCTCGTTTTTTGCGGGACAAGATGACGTTTTCAGCGGTACCATGTTTATTTATATCGGTCTTTTTGATCGCGCGTTATTCCACTTTTTGTTCGGCGGTATGATGATAAAGCATTGATTTTTTGCTTCGTTTTTTTTTTTTTTTTTAAGGGGTTCACTAAAGGGGTTAACTAGTGGGACAGTTTTATAGGGGGGGTCGTTACGGACGCGGCAATACCAAATATGTGTACTTTTATTGTTTTGTTTTTTTTATTTACAGGAAGAAATGAATTTATTGGGGAATATTTATTTTTTTTATTTTTTTTGGATTTTTTTTTATAACATGTTTATTTTTATTTTTTTAACTTTTTTACTTTGTCCCAGGGTGGGACATCACTGTATTTTATCAAATCGCTGGTGTGACAGTGTGCACAGCACACTGTCACACCAGCGATCGCTCAGGCAGTGCAGCAGGCTTCTCAGTGCCTGCTCTCAGCAGGCACTGAGGAAGCCGCCTCCCTCCAGGACCCCGGCGCCATCTTGGATCCGGGTCCTGGGAGGGAGGAAGCCCTCAGAACAGCGCGATCACATCACGCTGGTCTGAGGGTCTCAGGGGGGCGCGCAGGGAGCCCCCACCCTGCGCGATCCTCCCCTGTGCCCCCAGTACACCGCGATCATGTTTGATCGCGGTGTGCTAGGGGTTAATGTGCCGGGAGCGGTCCGTGACCGCTCCTGACACAGTCACGGGTGTCAGCTGTGATAATCAGCTGACACCCGGCGGCGATTAGCTGCGCTCCCCTCAGGAGCGCAGCTGATCGCCTATGACGTACTATCCCGTCCATGGGCAGAATGGCACGGGTTTTATGGACGGGATAGTACGTCTAATGTCAGAGAGGGGTTAAGGACATGGATCAACAATTTCAACATTCATCGTGTCCACAGCTGAATATGTCAGTTTTTTTACTTCTGTTTTGAATTTCCTTGATATTTTCTTTTTTATATTTTCTAATCATATTTTAAAAAGTTCAATAAATGATTATATTATATTCACTGAAACTGTGACATATTATTCTTTAGGCTATGTGCACACGTTGCAGATTGGGCTGTGAAATTTCGTGAGCGGATTCTGCCTCGCTTGGCAGAAAACGCATGTAAAAATTCTCGCCTTTTTTATGCGGATTTTTTTTTTTCCAACATGTTTTATTGATTTAAAGAGTATTACATTACAATATATTCATATAAATCATTAAAGTTACAAGCTTGTTTGACAGGTGTGAAACTCAAGATAATGATTTAAGGAACAAAACTACGAAGTAGGTCATACAAAATTGAAGATAATAAACTTGTAAACTCTTGTTTAGAAGGTACAATACTCTTAAATGTCCCTGTACAACAATGAAATGCAACAATAATAAATGTATAACATGTTGTAAGATCCCTCAAAGTTGAAATGTATGTAATAAATTACATACCAATGATAAACATGTATAAGTTCTTTTTTATTTAAATGGTGAAAATAATCCAAAATGTTGTTTTGTTTTTTTTTTTTATTTTAAAAAAGAGCCATTTTTGAGACCTGTAGTGTCTCCATTTTTCGTGATCTGGGGCTGGGTGAGGGCTTACTTTTTGCGCACTGAGCTGACTTTTTATTGATATGATTTTGGTGTTGATGCAATGTTTTGATCGCATTTTATTGCAATGCAGCAGAGACCAAAAAAACGTAATTCTGGCGTTATGACTTTTTTTCTTGTTACGCCGTTTATCGCTCAGGTTAATTCTTTTTTATATTGATGAATCGGGCGATTCTGAACGCGGCGATACCGAATATGTAGATTTGATTTTTTTTATGGTTTTATTTTGAATGTGGCGAAATGGGGAGTGATTTGAACTTTTCTTTTAAAACTTTTTTTTTTTTTTTTTTACTTTTTGCATGCTTCAAGTCTCCATGGGAGACTAGAAGCTGCAGTACTTTGATCGCCTCTGCTACACACAAGCGACAATCAGATTGCCTGTGTGTAGCAGAAATGCTCACTTGCTATGCGCGCTGACCACACGGCGGTGCTCGTAGCAATCTGACAATGACAACCACAGAGGTCTGTTGCAGACCACTGGTTGTCATGGTGACCAAGATCATGTGACGGTGTCACCGATGGGCGGAGCCTGTGACGCGCTTCCTGTAAGCGCGAATTAAACGCCGCTGTCAGAGATCGACGGCGGCATTTAAATAGTTAACAGCCGAGGGTGGATTGTGATTCCACCCGCGGCTGTTACGGGCACATGTCAGCTGTATAGATCAGCTGACATGTGCCCATAAAGGTGCGGACTCCGACATGAGGGTTGGGAGGTGGGGGGGTTAAATATGCTTGAACATGTAGTAAGTACTGTAACCATAAAGAAGCCACTTCAAAAGCCCTGATCAGGAATATAGATAAAGACATATATAGAGAGCACCAGAAGAGTGTCAATAGCGAAATCAGTCAGCAAGTGAGCATGAAAGCAACCAGGGAAAAGTATGAATAAAGAATAACACAAATAAGAGTTAGTATCCAAAATACATGGAAAATAATCAATGGAAGACGCATATTACAAGTCCCATGGCTTCAAGGAGGGATCAATGAGGAAACTCTACGTGTATCACTGCAAAACAGAGCAGCTTCCTAAGGGGATAACATCTCCCCTGAGAAAGCTGCTCTGTTTTGCAGCGAAATGCGTGGGATTTCCCCATTACTCTCTCCTTGAAGCCATGGGTCTAGTAATATGCGTCTTCCATTGATTATTTTCCATGTGTTTTGGATACCAACTCTTATTTGCACTATTCTTTATGCATACTTTTCCACGGTAGATGCAGAAATAAAATCTTAATGTGTCTACAATGGAATGCAGAGGAAGAAAGTTTATAAAGTGGGAGCACATTAGACAAAGTGGTGAAAAGTTGGATGAAAGAAAGGAATATTTCTGCACTGATTTTTCTTTTTTCCATTTTCTAATCATTGCATTTATTAGGGATATGGGTTATGACAAATGCTAATCATTTTTCTCCAATAAAATGTTGTCGTATGCAGAAAAATGCCATGGTGGTTAGCTGGAAATCCTGTACAGAAGGCAGAAAGAAGTGGCTCTTATTACTCATCTGGACCTCAGCCATAACCATGGAATGGAAAATCTACTTTCTATGAAAGCATAGAAAACAAAGCTCCTCAATGACTCAGCTCTCTTCGGTTCCTTTATACTGCATTTTTTACAGGAGATGTTTGGAGAGTGAAAGCTAAAAACTGTTTTTGCTTGTGACCTATTGACATAGAAACGGTTTGATTCATTTCAGGTTCATATAGAGAAGTTAAAGGGATTGTCCACTACTTTTAGACTGATAACATCTCCTCAGGACAGGTCAATAATATCTGATTGGTGAGGGTGCGACACCTTGCACTCCCACCGATCAGCTGTTAACAATTAGAGTTGAGCGAATATGTTCGGAATCAGTCGCCGAATCTGAATTTGCCATATTTGTGCCATATTGGTACCCTATTGGGGCAGAATTTATGTTTGATGATCGGTTCCGAACATATTACGTCATTTCTACTACCATTGATTCCAATGGCGCTGGGCTGTGATTGGCGAATAGTGCAAAAACAGTATTCGCCGCCGATTGTAATCGGAACCAAATTTTGAAAAATTTGCTCAACTCGACTTTTGATGCCATCCAGATATGGCTAGCTGCAGAGCAACACAGCACAGCTACATCATGTGTATAGTGGATGCCGTGGGAAAATGCAGATCCACGCCCATTCATTCAAATAGGGATGGATGTGCAGTACCTGTCCCTGGCCACTGTACACTTGACGCAACTGTGCAGCTCAACAACTGATCATACTTGGCCACCGCTAGGATCGGGAACAGCTGATTGGTGGGGGGTGTCGGTTGTCACACTCCCACCGATCTGATAATGATGACCTATTCTAATGTGTTCATTGACTGCTGCAAAAAAGGGTCTATATTTAATAATAATGATTATAATAACGATAACAACTTTTTTTAAGCAAATAGTCATGACAAGTGATGGTGTTCTTGGGGTCTGTGCATTTTTTCTAAGATATGATGAGTCTTTTACAATGCGATATCAATCTTGACATTTGCAGAATAGTCCTAAATATTAGAGATTCATCATTTTGGGGCCAAATTGGTAATTTTACATTAACATAGTTTAAATTTTCTTAGTATGCAAATTAACATTACTCTAAACCTTTATTGACCAGTACACAGGGTATTTACGGCAGAGGTTAAGGGGACTACTTCTCAAGCACAGCTAAAAAAATGGGGCTAGATGATGCGCTGCATAGTGAGCATGTGTTCATCAAGCCATGCATACAAATCGCTAACTTAAATCTCCCCAGGGGAACAAAAAGAAAAAAAAAATTGGTATAAAAAAAATACCGTACTTCCCTAAAGCAATAAACCATTTAAAATAAATATATATTGGTACAATAGCAATCATAATCAAGCTAACTTGCCATTTTTACTGGATAAAAAAATCATCTCAACAGCATAAAAAAAGTTATGGTGATAGCAGAAATCAATAGTAACTTTTTCTATCAAATATGTTTTATTATGCACTAGCACTAAAGTGAAGAAAATGAAGATATACAACCCGTACACATTTAGTTGCCTAGTTTACCTACAAACCGATAGAAAAAGTTAACTAATCGTTAACTTATCATTTTACTGTACAAGAAACAGTGAAAAATGCAAAAAACAATAAAACAATGATGTGCCATTTGCTATATTCCCTCCAAAAAGTAAACCCAACATAGATAGATCTAGTGGAAATACTTGCCTTGGATCCATGAGATGATTTGCTCTTCTTTACATCTGAGAAGGATAAAGAATTACTAGGGAGACTGGGAAGATGAAGACTAGTGCCTGAAGAGAAGGATGACCCATCGGACATAACCATGATCTAATGAAGGAAAAAGTGGGAAAGAAGAAGGAAAAAGGTGAAGGAAGAAGCAAAGAGGGGAAGAGAGATGGAAACGGGAAGGAAGAAGAAAACGGGAAGAAGAAGAAACGGGAAGGAAGAAGAACGGGAAGGAAGAAGGAAATAGGGGAAGGAAGAAGGAAATAGGGGAAGGAAGGAGGAAATGTGAAGGTAGAAGGAATGGGAAGGAAGAAGGAATAGGGGAAGGAAGAAGGAAATAGGGGAAGGAGAGGAATTGAAGGTAGAAGGAAATAGGGGAAGGAAGAAGGAAATAGGGGAAGGAAGAAGGAAATAGGGAAGGAAGAAGGAAATAGGGGAAGAAGGAGGAATGTGAAGGTAGAAGAAATAGGGGAAGGAAGAAGGAAATAGGGGAAGGAAGAAGGGATAAGGGGCAAAAAGGGAAAAAGGAAAGAGAAAAAATAAAATGAAAAAAATGTAGTAGAAAAAAGGGAAAAAAAAAAGAAAGAGGAAAAATAATTACATTTTAATGTACAGCAATAAAAATAACTTTAGGTTTCTTCTAGAATACCAAAATGTTCAAACAGAACAAATCTCAAAAATTATTTGGAAATGCACTGAACAAGTTTAAATGTGTTGATTGATGACGTGTCCGTGGGTGGGTACTGATACACTGGCATCAGTCATCATTTTATGTGACACTGTTACACTTTTTGAAGAGTTTGTCAGTTTTATGGAGAAAAGTCCATGCGTTAAACTCTGAAATGTGCTGGGAATAGCAGATATACCTGAACACAACACTGCCAGTAAAAGCCCTTAGATGCCCATCTTTGTGCTGTATAAGCAATAGAAGTGATAAATACGATTACATTGGGGATGATCGCATGATGATTATGTCCTGCACTTAAACGGAGACAGAAAGACAGACAGGATCTTTTGTATCTGCAATGTAATGGAAATGCCATCACTGGGGCATCTCAGCAGTTCCAGGCACTGGCCTCAGTTTAGGTTGGGGGTATTGAATGCTCTTTGCATGGGACACATGTTTAGCCACCAATATAATTTTTTACAACAAATTTCAATGTGGTAAAAAATTGCATGAAGGATTTAATTGTACAACTTAAAGTATTAAAATCGTCCTGGCTACTAAAGGCACAAAATATTGAGATATCCCTGGAAGCAAAAGGGTTAAAGTACTTCCTGATCGACATCCTCCCAAGTTTCCAGTGCCGGCTCCTATACTCTTCTGGCCCACACGTCTCATCTTTGCCAGCGGACACAGGGACGCAGTATGGGGTGGTGCTACATCCCACATATAAGCCAATGGAGCCTTAGAATCAGGCTCCATAGACTCAGATGGTGAAAGCAACGTCCACTTCATACGCAGCTCCTCCGATCTGGCTTGTCCGATTTGAGGTCACGCGTTTCAGAAAAACACCGAAATCAGAAGAGCCAGCAATTCATAAGTATTTTAATATACCTACATTACAGGCTTATTTAGACGAGGTCAGGGGGGAACCATAGCTGGGACTGCTTCTTTAATATTGGGGCTTGAAGTTATTTTGGGTTCTGGTTGGATATGTGAATTATTAGCAAATGTTCTGAAGGCAATGCAGTGGACATTGGTGAGAATAGGACTTTTTTCAGGAGTGCCGTGGTAGTGGGAACTCATATAGCAAGGTTAGTAACTGTGCCTTGTGCTGGGGTTGGGGAAATGGTGGGTGATTGCTTGTTTGTATGGTGCCCAAAAATTCCAAGACACTGATGTAGGGAAATGTGTGCTTTTGCCCTGCTAGTATACACTACAACATGGGAGCAACAGCAGACAAAGCCTCTAAGCATCAAGACAGTCAGTTATGGACAGGAGTTAAGCTAACTCTACATCAGCAAAATGATAGGGCATTTTTAAATACTAATCTGTCAGCAGGTAATCTGAGGACAGCATAAGGTTGGGACTGAGACACAGATTTCAGCAATGTGTCACTTGTTAGGCTGTGTGAGGTTGTTTCCTTACAATCAGGGTTTTATCATCAGGAATTTATCTCTCCCTGGGACTACATGGGACGGGCCCCCTGCTTTACACCACATCACCTCCTGTGATAGGCAGCTTACTGTCAATAGACATAGAGACCCTGGTGTGAGCGGGGTTAGCTGTATCCACATTGATACAGCTTGTGGCTTGACAAACTTTTATTCTCAGAGCCGTGCTTGTTCACACTGTCTATACAACCATGAATAAGGCTTGTCGGAGCTGAAACACGTCGGTTGTATCGACTGTGACCAGAACCGCACTTACCATGTTTTTATGGATGTGATTTATTTCTTTAATAAAATTGGACTTACCTGCTCTATGCAGAATTTTTCCTCTTCAGTAAACTAAGTGGTACACGTTTGGAATCAGGGTCTATTTCCCTACACTGTGCTGCTCTCACATGAGGTAGCAAAAACCTGCTGACAGATTCCCTTTAATGAAGATTATTTAGAAAGCTTCTAAAACTTTGGATTCAGGAAGCAAATAAATAAAAACAATACTGTGCAAAAGGTCCTTAGAGCCTTTAATCACCATATAGATAATTTTATATAAGGAGCCTTATTCAACGTTAGGCTAAATACACAAGTTAACAAATGGTAACTATTCTATAATCCCTTTACGACAGGGCGATTTTCCGCTTTTTTTTTTCTTTTGTTGTTTTTATTTTTTTCCTCCCATTCTTCCAAGAGCCATAACTTTTTTTATTTCTCCGTCAATATGAGGGCTTGTTTTTTTTGCACGATAAGTTGATCTTTTGAATTTTACCATTTATTTTATCATGTGTTGCACTGGAAAACAAGAAAAAAAACTGTGCATTGTAAAAAACAAAAAAAGGGCAATTCCACAATTGTTTTTGTGGGATTTTCTTTAACTATATTCTTTCACTATATGTTAAAACGGAGCTGGCAATATAATTCTCCAGGTCAGTGTGATTACGCAGATATCAAACGTGTATAGTTTTTTTTGTTTTAACTTATTTAAGTAGTGAAAATAAAAGTCAGAAAAAAAAATTTGCTTGTGTGGCCGTATTCCGTGACACAGAACATTTGCAATTTTTGGAATATGGGGCGGTCTGAGAGCTTATTTTTTGCACCCTGAGCAGACGTTTTTACAAATACCATTTTTGGTGGATGCAAAGTTTTTATCATCTCTTACTGCATTTTATTGCAATGTTGCGGTGGCCCCCCAAAAATGTAATTCTGCCGTTAAATTTATTTTATATTTTGATAGATCGGACTTTTACGAATACAGTGATATCTAACATGTGTGGGTTTTGAACTATTTTTATATCTTTAAATAAATTTTTATTTTACTTGTTACTGTGTTAGTAGTTCCCTAAGGGGACTTGAAGCTTGCACTGTATATTACAGCAGTGAATCAGAACTGCTATGTAGAGAGAAAACCACTATCTCCTATGAATGCCACCTAATCGCTGGCTTTCATAGGAAAATCGTCCTGACAAGCACAGAGATCTTTAGCAGACCCCTCGGCTGTCATGGCAACTCATCGGCGCCCCTCGATCAGGTCACAGGAGTGCCGATGTGCACGTGGAATGACGCACCACTCTGCTGGCAAGTGTTAAATGCCGCTGTCAAGATTGTCAGTGGCATTTAACAGGTTAACAACTGTGGGCATAGCTCCACTCCAAGCACAAAGCGCAGCAGTTAGTGGCACATGATGGCCGATTTCATCATCCATCATCTCCCGAGAAAAATGCAAGTTCGGCGAGCATAAAAAGTCAGTGACACGACCTATGACATAACTGTACGTCATAGGTCGTGAAGGTCCAGTTAAACCGATATATAGATCAGAGATGGTCGTTTTGCTTATCCAAATGATAACATTGAAAACTGTGGGCCCTTGTTTGCACCTTTTTAGACACAGAAGTTGAATAATCTGTTAAAATATCACATGAACTTAAGCATTTGTGCAAATGGATTCTCCACCTCATCCCAAAAAAAAACCCACACTAGAAGAAGTTGAAGTTCATTTGTATTAAAATAGGAGCGAATGCAATAATGTATCATGCCCTACCATTCAATGCATCTGCCCAAAAGATACATTTACTGGATTTTTACCTCCATTTGTTCATAGGAGCCTAATGTGTTATACATGAGGAATACCATTTTGCATTTAATTCACACAACAGTAGATATACAAGACTTTTTTGTTCCACATCTGTTTTATCAAGTTGACACTTAACCCCTGACTGTATGCTATTCATCACCAATCCACTACTTTAATGATATTTCTACTGGATATCTGGATTATTGTTTTTGACATTACATCAAAACAAAAGTTTAGGGGAAGAATGATCTAAAAACCAGACAGGCTGACAAATTCAATATATCCATGATAAATAGGCTAGTAATCATTAAGACTTAATACGGTAGGCAAGAAGGGTCACATTTTGTCATCTCGCAATACAGACTTAGTGTGGAATAACGAGAAACCCATCAATGTACTCTAAGCAGATAATGTAGGATTTAGTGGCGCTCCTTTACAGATTGCAGCTTACTTTATGTTACAGCCTAGCAGTGATTTGCACCAGGCCAATCTTTCAGTAAGTCCCAGGGTCTCTTAATATGGTTCAATTAATCTTTCCTTCCCTTTTAATGGCCAGTCTCATCAGCACACACAACAAGGTGACCCATTATGGAAAGCACATACTAGCTCATTTCCTTTGCCGGCGAAACATTAACCTCAAAAGACTCATGGAAAAAGCGGTGCACTTTGCATTGGATGTTTTCTGGAAAGGCACCTTGTGTTTGCTCACCTGTCCCTTCACAAATAACACACACTTAGCTTATCTCTGGCTATGGCACTAAGAGCCAATTTATTGCATGTCAATAAGGTAAGGTGACATTTCAGTACCAGCATCCCGCGGCCATCTCTCATTTACTAAGGTAAGATCATTTCGAGTTGGATTATTCTCATTATTGCAGCGATTTGTTATTTGTATGTTCTTCCATGTACTGGCACACCCAATAATTCTATATAAAGGTGGAAGTAAATGTAGATCCCTTTTGTGTAGAAGCTCACCGAGTAGCAAACTTTATGCTACAAGATAAAAATAGCAATTACCCATAAGTAGGGAAACTGTGCACATGGCCATATTACACCAGGTAATAGAAGCAGACCTAGCATTTGCTTCATTTTTCCTTCAAAGATACAGTAGTTTTCATAATATGTATCTGTCTTTGAACGATCTGGTTTTACACATCAGGACATACGAAAAATAAATCTGGGCCTTAGAAGATCTTAAAGTCAGATAGAAGGGAAAAATGAACCCCATATATGAGGGAAAAGTACCGTTTGGGTGCACTGAAGGGCTTGGAAGGGAAGCAGCGCTGTTTGACTTTTTGAACGTAAAAATGGCTGGAATCACCAGAGAACTCCATGTCGTGTTTGAAGAGCCCCTAATGTGCCAAAACAGTGGAGACCCCCCATAAATGACCCCATTTTGGAAACTACACAAGGATTTTATCCAGCGGTATTGTCAAGGGTTTACCACGACAGAGCGGAGCCAGAAGAAAGCAACGTCTGATTCCTTTTCCTGCACTGATTAGAAGCACTTCACCTTCATATTAAATTTCCTTCAGCAGGACAGGGGTTAATCTGCTCAGCTGAGTGCTCCTGTAAGCTGCATTAAGGCTCAGCTGTGCACTGTTAGCCACTCCCATCTCTTACATAATCTGGGCCTTTGTTAGCATTCATGGTCGGAGTTCGCTTGTGCTGCATGGCTAGAGGTTGTTGGTTGTTATTTGAGAAGGCGTTTGGTGTATTTATATATGAGACTGTTGATAGGGAATTGTAACACACTCAAAACATTTCTTCTCCTACTTTATATGTTTGGTATTTTCCTTTATCCCTGTTTGCATTACCTTGTTTGTCTGGTTGTTGTATTACAGTACACTACTACTCCCCTTCTTCCATGGGTGGGGGAAGGGTACAGAGTGAGGGCGGATTCAGGAGCTAAGGCAAGTTATGTGGCCCTGGCGTCTTCACCATCAGAAGTAATCTGGGGATCAGGGCGAGCTGGGGCACCCCTAGCATTAGAGACAGGGAAGGAGCCCCTGGTCCTGGGACATCCGACAACAGAGTTGTGTCAGGTATAGTGATTTTTAACCCAAAGGTACTACAGAGAATTAGATAACATTAGGTCGCCATATTGAATATGTCGTCAGTGCTTGTTACTCGAGTTTGCATCAGTGTGCTCCAGTATGCACCAAGTATCGCAGGTGCTCTAGCGACCCTGGTGCAAACTCAAGTACTGAGCACTTGTGCTCAATACTAGCCCCAACCCTAAGCCTAGCCCTTACTCGAACGGCAAAAAATTAAAGAAATAAAAATTATAAAATAAAAAAAATGTAATCAGACTAAGGGGATGATAGAGGGGGATGACATACTAACTATTGGCTTTTGATCACTATGATAGTGTCTCTCACAGTGATCAAACCTATAAGAAAAATCCCTGTTGTTGCCGGGTGCCGGCCTGCAGATCCCGGAGGGCGCACTGTGCATGCCTTTTGTTTTTTATTTTGTTTTTTTTGAAAGATAGGGTTGGTGGATGGAACAGGAGGATCTGGTGGATGGGGGAGGTACCGGGAAGGGGGCATGGTTCAGGGACTTTATTACTCTCTCCTCCAACATATATATCATCTCAGAAGAGAGAGAAAAGTTTTTAACAGTCAACACTTTTTTTTTCATGCTAACGGTGATCACTTACTGGGGATCGTAAAAACTGGCTCTGATCCTGCTTTTGAGGGTCTCAGTTACCCCCAGTAGCTGAAGCCCCAGAGATTTTCGGAAGCTGGGGGTCACTATAACCTTATTCCCAATCGCCATTTTAAAACGGCAGTGAGGGAATAAGGCCCTTTAACGGCCACCGTTTTAATGCGTATTGGTGGTCGTTAAGAGGTTAAACAGAGTTCCAAATCTCATGTATAGTTAAATATTTGGAAGATTTAAACTGCAGGCCTGAACCCTGTAATTATAATGGAGTTCAATTATTTGGCAAACCACACTTTGGGAACTTCAGGTGAGAAATCAGTCCTCGAAAAAAAGAGATTATATACATTGATGTAAATAAAACACTATGCAGTAGGCTTTCTCGAGTGGTAGAGTTCACAGAAAGTCTGATCTAGGTAATGGTCTTTTCAAAGAGGTTTCACTGTCACTGTATAATGGAATTAATCAGCAGAGAACTTCAGAACTGTTGTCCCCCTGACTCACACTGCAGTCTCAGAGTATCCTCTGTGATCTGACTTTAGCCAGTCTCTCTTGCCTCTTGCTTGTGACAAGTTCTCCCAGTCAGCTCTGACAAGGAAGAAATAGAAAGAAGCAGTGAGACAGGTAGTGTGAGTTAGGAGTTTTCCAATTCTGCTGCTAATCATTGTATGCACTTCCCCAAGAAAAATCTTGTCACAGTATGAAATTGTGATGGAATAACGTAGTCTTTAAAAGTTTGTTAAAATGTAACAAAACTAACATTGCTTAAAATTTGTTAGATGTTCTTTCACTCAGGAGAAATATTCAGTTCCAAGCTCATGCCATGTCTCTACATATCATGGTCAAAGCACTAAGAGCTGTCAGTGACAACTGCAGAAAGGACAAGGAGGATTAGCCCTATAGTCTGTCACTTAAAGCTTCAATCAAAAATAATAAACTTTTCTAGACTCACCCTCCGGCTTTAAGTAGTTTTTTCCTGAACTCCTCAGTAGGTTGTTAAAGGTAAGCTTTTCACAGCGTAAATGATTTACAGGGGGGTGGCCTTCAAGGTGCAGAAATAGATCATAATCAAAACGAACTTTCTTAGGCTCTTCCTGTAAAAGAAGAAAAAATACACTTAGTTCACATTTACTTCTTTTCTATCTTTACTCATTATTATGCCACTTACACAATTAAAGGGAAAAGAGAACACAGGAGTAAAATATGACGATTTAAGGCATGTGCCTGTTAAAGAAATTTATAACATCTTTCAGATGACAAACAGTTGCTCTGATGTGGCATGGACAAAGTGGCACGAGATGTTGAAAAAATTATCAAAATTATTGCACAAAGACGACATGTACCAAAATGTGCACATTTTTTTACTCAAGAATTCTGGTGTAAATTGCTTCATAAATCTCCATCTCTGTGTTTCAGATATTAACACAAAATAATTACCACAATCTAAAATAAAGCTGCACAAATATATATAAAAAAATATACGTTATAAACGCAAAAAAAGAAATGTCACAGTACACAAATAAAACCAATTAAACCAAAAGATATACTGTATATTTTTTGAAAGGATACAGAAACAAAATATGGCTGTGGTCCTGTCAAGAGTGTCTTAGATATGGCTTATTTAAGCACCAGAGCTTTGACTGCACAAAATGTAATAAAAAAAAAAAAAAGAAAACGTGGTCAAAAACAGAGACCCCTTCACTAACTTGAGCACCACTCTAGCCAATGAGTTGTATTTCGGATTGCAGTCAACTTTTTGTTAACCAAATACAACAATTTATATGGTGCCATCATTGTAGATTTTTAATTTTTCTACTGACGCACAGATGTATAATACTTTTTTTTTTTTTTTTTTTTTGAGTGGGACCTGTTCATTTCATGATACTAATTAGAGGTATCATAATTTGATGAATTTTTATGGTTTATTTTTATTTTAAAAAATTGTGTTTAACACCATATACCATTTCATTTTAGGCTACGTTTCCCAAGAAGGGTTTTTGGTGAGTTTTTTTTACCCTGCGTATTTTAGAAAAAATGCAAGTAACCTATTTTGCTGGGGTGGGTGCAGAAATGGTGGGGAAATCTGCAACATCAAAACTCACCAAAAGATCATTGTGGGAACGTAGCTTAAACAAGATTTGTAAAACTGCAGCCGTACATCCAGAGGTCATACTTCCCAATACATGCCCATACTCCAAGATCAGGTGCGCTGCCCAACATTATAGAATTACACCCCACAAGGACAGACACTCCAATTTTCCCCTACCAACAGAGTACATTGCTGCATCCAGAAAGGTGAACAAGATACATGAAAAATTCAAGACTTCAGGTTTGTGAAAATCATGATTAGCACACCGATGCCATCTATGTGCAGTCCATGATTAACCCTAACATATGGGAGTAGCTTTGTCATTTAGTTATTTTTTCATAAGTCAAAATTAGTGATGAGCGAGTATACTCGTTGCTCGGGTGGTCTCCGAGTATTTGGAAGTGCTCGGAGATTCAGTTTCTGTTGCCGCAGCTACATGATTTATGGCTGCTAGATAGCCTGAATACATTTGAGGAATGCCTGTTTGTTAAGGAATCCCCACATGTATTCAGACTGTCAAATAGCCGTAAATCATGCAGCTACGGCAACAGAAACTAAATTTCTGAGCACTTCTAAATACTCGGAGATCACCCGAGCGTGCTCGGGAAAATCCAAGCAACGAGTATACATGCTCATCACTAGTCAAAATCCTTGAAACACTAATGGTAAAAACTGACTACACACTGATGAAAAGCGGATTAAAAACACTGATGAGCAGCAACCGTGTTTTTACATGCAAGAGAAATCAGATGTCTGAAGGAGACCTTAACAGCATATCTATACAGTTTATAAGTTTTAGTTAACATTTTTTTCACCTTTTATTATATAAATGCGAACTATATCAACATAAATGTATCATAAAAATAAAGTAGAATATGTCCCAAATAAACAAACTTAGAATTACTTGGACATGTCAAACCACTGTTGAAATCTTAAATTAAAGCATACTAGATTTTCTAAAATCTGTATTTTTCCCTAAGCTCTAAAATAGATAAGTCCTAAAGGGGTCAATGTTTTATCCACAGTATGCAAAGAATTATGGACAAAACTTGCATAAAGCAATATTATCCATCACTTAAAGGGAATTTGTCACCCCATTTTAGAAATATCAGCTAAAGATATGACTGAATAGTGCGTCCCATAAGCAACCTATCGGTATGTAGCTTATATCCTGATACCCCCGTTTTGATAGCAAAATCTTTTTCTGTAAATCAGGGCGGTCTGGTCCGGAGCACGGTGTTTTCTCTCTCTCCCCCCCCCCGCTCCTCGGCATCTCTTGCGTATGGCCGTCTGTGAATCGCACAGACGGCGTTAGGCTTCCCGCGATTGCGCTTTTCAAATTCCCCCCCCACGCATGCGCATGATTTTATGCTGGGCAAAGCATAAAATCATTACAGCGCATGCGCAACTATTGGCCTTCACTTTCCTTGCCCCGAAAGTCGTCTAAGGCAAGAAGTCATTTCTGGGGCAAGGAAAGAGTTGCGCATGCGCTGTAATGATTTTATGCTTTGACAGATTCCCTTTAATAATGCTCCCCATGTTGTAGTATATTTGCACATGTAATGAAAGGATGATGAAAACACCAACCATGTGTCAATGAATTCCCGCGAGCATCAGCTCAATTTGGTTACACAAAGGATTACAGCGTTGAAAAAAATTGATATATTTCTTCAAATAAAAAGGTCAATTGCGGCATTTAATGGCTAACTCAATAATCCATTCAGTAAAATAATCAATGTAATAAAATGTACCAGTTCCAACAAGCTAATTATGGGAGCGCTGCATCTCAAGATCAATGAGACTGAAATGTAGACAAGAAAAAAAAAAAAAAGACAGGGAAATGACAGCGAGTGCAGAAGCTCCACAGAATTCACAACCTGTTTATTTTTTATTGGAAAGACTCTTCAGAGAGTGACTGTCCGCTAACGTGTTTAGTGTTGGGTCCAATTTATTGGAAATGGATGAGAATAGACAAGAATGTATAGGTGCTCATCACAAAATTAGAATATCATCAAAAAGTTAATTTATTTCGGTTCTTCAATACAAAAAGTGAAACTCATATAGAGTCATTACAAACAGAGTGATCTATTTCAAGTGTTTATTTCTGTTATTGTTGATGATTATGGCTTACAGCCAATGAAAACCCAAAGTCATTATCTCAGTAAATTAGAATACTTTATAACACCAGCTTCAAAAATGATTTTAAAATCCAAAATGTTGGCCTACTGAAATGTATGTTCAGTAAATGCACTCAACACTTGGTCTGGGCTCCTTTACATCAATTACTGTATCAATGCAGTGTGGCATGGAGGCGATCAGCCTGTGGCACTGCTGAGGTGTTATGGAAGCCCAGGTTGCTTTGATTGCAACCTTCAGCTCATCTGCATTGTTGGGTCTGGTGTCTTTCATCTTCCTCTTGACAATACATCTTGGTCAGGCAAGTTTGCTGGCAAATCAAGCACAGTGATACTGTTGTTTTTAAACCAGGTATTGGTACTTTTGGCAGTGTGTACAGGTGCCAAGTCCTGCTGGAGAATGAAATTTCCATCTCCAAAAAGCTTATCTGCAGAGGGAAGCATGAAGTGCTCTAAAATTTCCTGGTAGACGGTTGCGCTGACTTTGGTCTTGATAAAACACAGTGGACCTACACCAAGCAGATGTAGAGAACGTATAGGGGGTGCTCACTGGAACTTAAGGAGTTAGGTGCCAGGAGAAAAAAGAGCAATACCAAAAATAATATAACTCCGGCACACTGAAAGAGTATATAATAACAATATAACAAATGTTTTATTGAAAAGACCAGTATTTTCGTGTTTTAAATTCTTAATAGGGTAAACTACATATTAAAAGAGTATTAACCTTTATTAAAGGTTTTTCTTTAATCATGTATGTTTCACTTTTTTTTGTGTCTTCTAGTTACAGACAATTGTTCTTGATAAAGGCCAATCGGCCGAAACGTTGATATTTTTGATTATTTGTCTGGATACCTTTTTGTCAGAAGAAAGTCAAAATCATTGTGATTAACGAACTGGTTTAATAAACATTTGTTATGTTATATACTCTTTCAGTGTGCCGGAGTTATATTATTTTTGGTACTACACCAGCAGATGACATGGCTCCCCCAAACCATCACTGATTGTTGAAACTTCACACTAGACCTTAAGCAGCTTGGATTGTGTGCCTCTCCACTCTTCCTCCAGACTCTCAGACCACGATTTCCAAATGAAATGCAAAATTTACTTTCATCTGAAAACAACACCTTGGACAACTGAGCAACAGTCCAGTTTATTTTCTCCTTGGCCCAGGTAAGACGCTTCTGGAGTTGTCTATTGGTCATGAGTGGCTTGACACAAGGAATGCGACATTTGTAGCCCGTGTCCTGGATACATCTGTGTGTGTTGGCTCTTGAAGCAATGACTCCAGCAGCAGTCCACTCCTTGTGAATCTCCCCCCAATTTTTTAATGGCCTTTTCTTAACAATCCTTTCAAGGCTTAGTTTATCCCAGTTGCTTGTGCACCTTTTTCTACCACACTTTTTCCTTCCACTCAACTTTCCATTAATATGCTTGGATACTGCACTCTGTGAACAACTAGCTTCTTTAGCAATGCCCTTTTGTGGCTTACCCTCCTTGTAGAGTGTGTCAATGACTGCCTTCTGGACAACTGTCTAGTCAACAGTCTTCCCCATGATTATGGAGCTTATTGAAACAGATTTTTTAAATGCTTAGAAAGCCTTTGCAGGTGTTTTTTGTTAATTATTCTAATTTACTGAGATAACAATTTTTGGGTTTTCATTGGCGGTAAGCCATAATCATCAACACTAACAGAAAAAAACACTTGAAATATATCACTGTTTGTAATGACTATATAATAAATGAGTTTCTTTTTTTGTATTGAAGAACTGAAAGAATAACTTTTTGATGATATTATAATTTTGTGATAAGCACCTGTATATGAACAGCAATGGACTGTCTGGATTGTACATAAAAAATTAAAGATTTTTTTCTTTGATTTTGGAGTGTCGGATTCTTTTCTGAATATTTACAGACAATGATTTCTGAAAGTATTCCTGAGCTCACGCAGTATGATTGAATCATGCCAGTTTTTAATGCAGTGCTGCCTGAGGGCCTTTAGATCACAATAAATCAATATATACGATCGTCCTTGTGAATTTCTCCAGAATTTTGGAATCTTTTGCTATTATGTGCTCTACATAGTGGGATATTCAAAGTCTTTGTAATTTTTAGACACAGTTATTCACAGATTGTTGAACCTCTGACTATCTGTGTATCAGAGAGACTCTGCCTCACTAAGGTGTACTTTTTACAGTCATGTGAGTTAAGGTACTGCCACACTAAATGCTCCCGCTAACGATCACGATAACGACGCATACTAATGCGATCGTTTTTGTGATCGTTTTGATGTCGCTAGTAGCTGCCAAACTTAACGATCTCGTTAACGACGCATAAGCGGTTAGCGATCTCGTTAACGACTTTTGCGGTCATTGTGATGTAAAAAACAGCGCACATCGTTAACAAAAGGTGCCAGACACAGCGATATAGCGCTCACCAGCGGGACGCCAACGATAAAAATACGGTCCAGAACGCTAGTGAACAATCAGCGAGATCACAGCAGGGGCCACGTCGTTGCTACATGCCACACACAACAACGTCACTAACGAGATCGCTAAATAGTGAAATTTTTTAGCGATCTCGTTAGCGTTCTTGTTTAGTGTGGCATACCCTTTAGTTAAAAATTGACTCTACAGCTGTTTTTCATTAATACCACTTACTCTACAGCCTTTTCTTAACCCTGTCCAAACATTTCTGAAATTAATTGATGCTATTTCAAAATTAGTTACCGTATATACTCCTGTATAAGCCGACCCGTATATAAGCCGACCCCCCCCTAATTTTGCCACAAAAAAACTGGGAAAACTTATTGACTCGCGTATAAGCCTAGGGTGGAAAATGCAGCAGCTACTGGTAAATTACAAAAATAAAAATAGATACCAATAAAAGTAAAATTAATTGAGACATCAGTAGGGTAAAGGTTTTTGAATATCCATATTGAATCAGGAGCCCCATATAATGCTCCATACAGTTAATGATGGGCCCCATAAAATAATCCATACAAAATACTCCCCATATAAAGTTCCATAAAGGTTAATAATGGTCCCATAAGATGCTCCATAGATTATGCCCCCATATGGTGCTCCATAGATTATGCCCATAAATGTCCATAATTATGCCCAAATGCTCCATAGATTATGCCCCCATAAAATGCTCCATAGATTATGCCCCCATAAAATGCTCCATAGATTATGCCCCCATAAAATGCTCCATAGATTATGCCCCCATAAAATGCTCCATAGATTATGCCCCCATAAAATGCTCCATAGATTATGCCCCCATAAAATGCTCCACAGATTATGCCCATAAATGCTCCATAGATTATGCCCCATAAAATGCTCCACAGATTATGCCCCATAAATCTCCATAGATTATGCCCCATAAAATGCTCCATAGATTATGCCCCAAATGCTCCATAGATTATGCCCCATAATGCTCCATAGATTATGCCCCATATGCTCCAAGATTAGCCCCAACTCCACGATTATGCCCATTATGCCCATATGCTCCATAGATTATGCCCATATGCTCCATAGATTATGCCCCATATGCTCCATAGATATGCCCATTGCCCATAGATTATGCCCATATGCTCCATAGATTATGCCCCATATGCTCCATAGATTATGCCCCATATGCTCCACGATTATGCCAATGCTCATAGATTTGCCCCATATGCTCCACAGATTATGCCCCATATGCTCCACAGATTATGCCCCATATGCTCCAAGATTATGCCCCATATGCTCCACAGATTATGCCCCATATGCTCCACAGATTATGCCCCATATGCTCCAGATTATGCCCCATATGCCCAGATTATGCCCCATATGCTCCACAGATTATGCCCATATGCTCCACAGATTATGCCCCATATGCTCCACAGTAACCATAGCTCCAAGATATGCCCCATATGCTCCACAGATTATGCCCCATATGCTCCACAGATTATGCCCCATATGCTCATAGATTATGCCATATGCCCACAAATATGCCATAGCTCATAGATTAGCCCCATATGCTCCACAGATTATGCCCATATGCTCAAGATTATGCCCATATGCTTCAAAATTATGCCCCATGTGCTCCATAGTATAGGTCCCTTATGCTGCCGCTGCAACTAAAAAAAAAAAAAATTACATACTCACCTCTCGTCGTTGGGGGCCAGGTGCCGGTGTCCTGAGCAGGCAGGGACACCGGCGCGCTATTGGGGACAGGTGCCGGTGTCACCGCTCGCTCAGCGCCCCGGCACCTGAGATATTCACCTGTCCCCTGTCCACCGCTGCCTTCCGGGTCCTCTTGTCAGTGAGCGCTCAGGCAGAGGGCGCGGCGCGTACTAACTACGTCATCGCGCCCTCTGCCTGAACATCAGTCAGAGGACGAGGCGGTCAGAGCAGCGCGCAGCGGTGGACCGGGGACAGGTGAATATCGCTATACTCATTCCCCCGCCGGTGCGTCTCTGTAGCCCCTGCTCTTCTCCCGCAGCTCATCCTTCCTACAGCGGTCACATGGTACCGCTCATTAAAGTCATGAATATGTGCATATTCATGACTTTAATGAGCGGTACCATGTGACCGCTGCAGGAAGAAGCCTGAGATCGTGGGAGAAGCAGGGGGCTGCAGAGACGTGCCGGCGGAGGGGTAAGTATGATCTGACACCCCCGCTCCCCCACCGACCCCCCGGTATATGACTCGCGTATAAGCCGACAGGGGGACTTTCAGCCTTAAAAAATGGGCTGAAAATCTCGGCTTATACGCGAGTATATACGGTACTTTCTTCAAATTAAATGGAAACATGTCTGACTTAAACTTCTGTTATGTTTTCTATGTTCTGTTGTGGATAGAATATAGCTTCAAGATTTCCAAATCATTGCATTTTTTTTTTTTTTTTTTTACACAGTCGCAACTCTTTCAAAATTTTAAATGCAACCCCAAATTTTACTCGTCAGTCCAGAGCATCTGCTGCTATTTTTTTGTAACCCATTTCCTAATTTTTGGTGCGTAGTTGCGTTGCTTGGCCTTGTTTCCATGTCAAAGGTATGGTTTTCAGCTGCAAATCTTCCATGAAGACCACTTCTAGCCAGACTTCTGCAGTCATTGGACATAGCGTAAGGGATGTTTAATAATGTGTCTGTCACATGTTGCACAAGTTTCCTTGGTCAAACACAACGTCCACAGTCCCTGACATTTTTTGTCAATGCTGAGAAATCCAGGCAATACCATCAAGAATGTATCTCACCGGCTTCAATTTTATTCTTCAGCAGGACAACCACTCCAAATAAACCACCACATAGAAGTCCTAGAAGCGATGATATGGTCCCATAGAGCTCTTAGCTCAACATCAACACGTCTGCGTAGAACTAGCTTTCAGAGACCATAAGGTTTACACAAGCCTACATCCACATAAGATCTGTGGTTCTTTAAAATGTTTGGAACAACCTCCCTGACAAATTCCTTCAGAAACTGTGTGTAAGCGTACCTAGAAGAATTGATGATTTGTGTATTCACGCAAATTTTGAAGATAAAGAGTGATCACAACAAACAAGGATTTAATTTAGATTCATCTTTGCTCATTCTCTTTGCATTTTGTTAACTGATAAAAATAAACTAGATACAGGTCTATTTTAGAAAGTGTTTTACTTTGCAGCATTCTTTTTAAACCTGCTTAAAACATTAGCATAGTACTGTGTGCATAATTAGTGTATGGCCCTCCAGTTGTTGAAGAACTACAATTTATAGTATGCACATGGTAAGGGCTATTGTCCCACAATAGCAGAATAATGCAGTCTACTGAGGGTACGTACCCACGTTCAGGAATCTGCAGCGCTTTGGATGCAGCACATGTCCGCTGCGTCCAAAGCGCTGCTGGCTTTTGAACGCATGTGATTCCGCATGTCTTCATTGAACCGTGCGGAATCACAGCGTCCAATACATTGTACGGGTGAGATTTATGTTGTGGAGACTCGTGTCTCCGCAAGATAAATTGACAAGCTCGGTCTGGAAAGATGCGCCACATGTCCATCTCCATGGGTAATCCGCAGGCGTCTCAGCACGCATAATGGACATGGAATTTCTTCAAATCCCATCCACTATGCTGTAAACATAGGGACTATGTGAATGTACGCAGAGTCCAACCCGCAGCGTTTACGGAGCATGGGCATGTACCTTGACCGTGTAGACAAGGCCTGGGGATAAGACACTGCAGGTGATCCAGCATCGTAATGAGCTAAGTTTTGCACAGCAAGACAATATGGTACTGATAAACCAAGACTTGAATATCTTATGCCAGTCCTGAAGAAGAGTCCACTAGTGTAAGATGCACCAAATTCATTACGAGGCACTCACCGTAATGAGTTGGCTAGGTGTGATGTTTCAGCATGCCTGACCAATATTTATAGCATAATATTATGGTGTAGTGACCGCTAGGGGGCGCTGGGTATGCTCCTCAAGGTATGCATGGAGGCGTGAGTTGGATGGTAAAACAGTCCCCGGGATTGTTGTGAATGGCAGGTATGTGTCGCAGAGCTCCTCTACACTGTAAGCCAGAGTAATGTTGTACTGGGACTTGTAGTCCTACAAGAGTTGTGTTTATTTTCTAGGGAGGCTTACAAGGTTAGCTGGTGAGCTGGGTGGGACTGGCTAACCACACATACACCGCCTACTGGTGGTTGTGAGTTTTTTGGAGGACCTGTGATGAGGTCATGTGCATGTGACCAGACCATGTGCTCCATACCTCACCTGGGGGAGTGGCTACAGGCAGGGGTGGGATTCAGCCGGTTCTCCCCGGTTCGATGGAACCGCTTGTTAAAAGTAGCCGGTTCCTCAAACCGGGGAGATTCAGAGCCGCGATCCAGTACTGGCCCCACAGTCCCAGCACATGTACAGGGCCGGCCGCACAGCAAATTGTGTGCCTGTGCCGTGCCTGCTGTACTGTGACGCGGCAGGCAGCAGACACAACCGACCGCGTCACAGTGTTCAAGCCGATGCCTGGGAGCTGTGCACGGCCGTCACCTTGACGGCTGCGCTGCTCCTTCTTCCTCCCTCTCTACTTCCTGGTGTCTGGCCTGCGCAATGACGTCATCGCACAGGCCTGACATGTACGGGACGCTGGAAGCGGAGAGGCGCTTCTAGGGAGCGGCTGTGAGGAGTCTGAGGTAAGTATGGGAAACTTTTTTTTTGTTTATAAAATGAATTGAGGGGCTGCGGGGACTGCACATGGTGGAGGGGGCTGCAGGGGGTTGTACTTGTGGAGGGGGCTACACATGGTGGAGGGGGCTGCACATGATGAAGTGGAGGGAGTGGGGCTGTACATGATGGAGTGGGGCTGCACTTGATAACGGGGTAAGGGGGATTGCACATGATGAAGGGGGAGTGGGGCTGCACATGATGACTGGGAGGGTAAGGGGGATTGCACATGATGAAGTGGGGGGAGTTGGGCTGCACATGATGAAGTGGGGGGAGTGGGGCGGCATATGATGAAGTGAGGGTAAGAGGGACTGCACATGATGAAGTGGGTGGTAAGTGGGACTGCACATGATGAATTGGTAAGGGGAACTGCACATGATGAAATGGGGGATAAGGGGGACTGCACATGATGATGGGGTAAGAGTGACTGCACATGATGGGGGAGTGGGACTGCACATGATGAAATGGGGGGAAGTGGACTGCACAAGTGAGGGGGTGGATAGGGGACTGCAATGGATGAAGTAATGGTACTTCAAATTGTAGTGGGGGATTGCAAATAATCAAGTGGGGGAGAGGATGAGGGACAGCAAATGATGAATTCAGTGTGAGTGATGGAGCACAGCAATTTAATTGAAGGTGGGGGGTGAGGAGAGCAAATGATGAATTGAAGGTGGGGGCTGGGGATCTATGGGGAGAACAAATAATGAATTTTGAGGGTGGGGGAGTAAATGATGTATTGAATGTAGGGTAGAGCAGTTGATAATGAATAGAGGGTGGGAGAGAAAGACATGACAATGAATTGGGGCGGAAGGGGCATATAAATATAATGAATCGGCATTAGAATTAGAGTGGGAGGTACAGAGTGGGAGGTACATAGTGGGGGCATTGAGGATGAAATGCCTGGTAATGATTTTGGGGAAAGAGTACAGGTGCTAATTTATATATTAAATGGAGAAAGTGGCTATTTATAGTTAGTGGGTGCACAGTGGTGAATTATAATTTATATTTGGAATGGTGGGTTGCATAATAACCAACTATATACTGATTGTGGGTGCATATCTGTAATCAGATGTGTAGTGTAAATGAACAGGAAAAATGGAACAATGCACACTTAGGTAATCACCTCAAATTGCACAAAATATATGTATTTAATTAATACGTGATACCATAGATCCTGAAAGGTAAAGATGGCAGACCATCCGGAAAATGGAAATTACCCCGTACACCAGAAGTGGATAAAGGCAGGAGACCCCAGACTGAGGACTTAATGAATTAAAGATGGGTGTGTACTTGCACAAACTAATAAAATAGATACGGACAACAATGTGCAAAAAATATATATATAATCTTTATTAAGCAGTGTTGTACAAAATATGGATAACCATAAAACTACAAAGAAAAATAATAATTGTATAAAAATAGTGTATATAAAACACGGCCGGCAGCGTACAATGTACAATAATAAGCCCTATAGTTCAGGCTCAGTGTTATATCAACCAGGAGCTAAGTAAACAATATATGAAATAATAAAAAATCAAAAAATTATGAACAGTCCACAGAAAAGGTCATTCACCCAATAATGAATAATGATAAAAAAGCATATGTGCTAAATCAAGGTGTGTATAAGCCGATGTCAAGGACTTGGCTTTAATGCCCACAAAAGTGCTGAAAGTGTTAACACATAATCAGTGCATGTGCAATTGAACAACCAACATGCAGTAGAAAATAAGCTCATGCATGCAATGATACCTAATGACAAAGTGAGTGATAGGAAACAAAAGTGACCTAGAAAAAACAACCGCTACCTGGGAGCCTGAGGGTGACGCTGACAGCCTGGAAAGAACGCGCCCCGACGCGCGTTTCAGAATTTAATTCCTTCGTCCCCGTGACGAAGGAATTCAATTCCGAAACGCGCGTCGGGGCGCGTTCTTTCCAGGCTGTCAGCGTCACCCTCAGGCTCCCAGGTAGCGGTTGTTTTTTCTAGGTCACTTTTGTTTCCTATCACTCACTTTGTCATTAGGTATCATTGCATGCATGAGCTTATTTTCTACTGCATGTTGGTTGTTCAATTGCACATGCACTGATATGTGTTAACACTTTCAGCACTTTTGTGGGCATTAAAGCCAAGTCCTTGACATCGGCTTATACACACCTTGATTTAGCACATATGCTTTTTTATCATTATTCATTATTGGGTGAATGACCTTTTCTGTGGACTGTTCATAATTTTTTGATTTTTTATTATTTCATATATTGTTTACTTAGCTCCTGGTTGATATAACACTGAGCCTGAACTATAGGGCTTATTATTGTACATTGTACGCTGCCGGCCGTGTTTTATATACACTATTTTTATACAATTATTATTTTTCTTTGTAGTTTTATGGTTATCCATATTTTGTACAACACTGCTTAATAAAGATTATATATATATTTTTTGCACATTGTTGTCCGTATCTATTTTATTAGTTTGTGCAAGTACACACCATCTTTAATTCATTAAGTCCTCAGTCTGGGGTCTCCTGCCTTTATCCACTTCTGGCGTACGGGGTAATTTCCAGATGTGTAGTGTAGAAGAAAGGGAAAAAGTGGGGAATGTGCTCTGGAAGTGGTGCTCTCGGTAACTGTGTTATTTTATGCAGAGACTAGTCCTGGCTGGAAGGAATGATGGCGGTCTGCGCTGGATGAAAAAGAAAAGGAAAGATGAAGGACATCAGCTAGAGACGTCATTGGTGAGTGTGGTCTTGTACACTGACACTATACACTGTACACTATATACAGCAGTCCTGTGCATAAGGTCACTGGTGATCCCTGTATTACCTGTACACTGACACTATATACAGAGCTCCTGTGTATAGTATCACCAGTGATCACTGTATTACCTGTACACTGACAGTAAATACAGAGTTCCTGTATACAATGGCACTTAGTATTGTGCTTTTTTTTAAATTAATGATCAGTATTGTAGTATTCAGTCTCTATGTGGTGGTAATATGTGGTCTGGCCATGGTGTGGCGGTATTTGTTCCTTGTATGTGGTATTATTCGGTCACTGTGGTTGTAATATGTGGTCTGGCCAAGGTGTGGCAGTATTTGTTCCATGTATGTGGAATTGTTCGGTCACTATGTGGTGGTAATATTGGTCTGGTCATGGTGTGAGGATATTTGTCCCTTGTATGTGGTGATTCTTACTTTTATTTACCATTAGGATGCAGACATACTGTCGTATGAATCAGAATGTAGTGCACAGCCTGGCCAGCCGGTCAGTCAAGTGAGACAGCTGCATAGAAATATATGCAGCTGTCACACTCGGGTCAGGAGAGCCGCTGGCCAGAATATGCACTGTTCTGATCTCATTCCAATTTATTTTTTTTCAACTGTTTGACTGTGCCCCTACTTGTATATGTTTGAGGAAAAGGTGCGTGTAAATGGGTGTGGCTTAAAAAATGGGTGTGGTTTTCCTACACACAAACACAGAACCTGTTGTTAAAAATTTGAATCCCACCCCTGGCTACAGGGATGTAAGGAAGTGTTTGGCACATGGTGAGAGAGTGTAGTTTGAGACTGTGAAGAGTCTGTAAGTGTGCTGGGAGTCTGTCAGCCTGGACAGAGCTCCCTGACATCCAGGCTGGATGTCGCACAGACTGAGGAAGCAAGGCTGGCGCGCTTGAGGCAGCGGAATGGACGGTCTTGAAAACCGTGGTGACACTGACCGGGGTCAGAGTGAAGTGAGAAGTGTGGATTGGATACCTCGGAGATTGAGGGATCCGGGAACCTGCGTGGCCAACAGGTGACAGACAGGAGTCTGTGGTGAGATGACTGGGGTCATGAAGACAGTGTTCAAGTCGTAAGAAGTATTGGTAAGAAAGAGACTGTTTGATGTTTGCTGGATAGCTCTGAGGACAAGAGGTATCCAGGAACTTGTGTGGCCGATGCCAACAGGCAACGGTCTTGAAAACCGTGTTATGCTGAACGGGATCAGTGAGAAGGATTATTGAGAGAAAGACTGTATTTTTGTGTTAAGTTTGCTGTAATAAATGAAATGGACTATTGTTTTAACCCTGAGCGTGCCAGTGTTTACCTCGAAGACCAGCAAAGCGAGTGATCCCCGTCCACACACAGTGTGGATCGTCATAATATGCATCACTTGATGAAAATTTAAACGAATCTATTGGGCCACACTACTTGGCTACGGCCCCACTCACTCAAAAAAAAAAATAAAATTGAAAACTGATATTAAGTTTGAAAAACTTTGATATTTTATTTTTTAGCAAAATCACTTAAAGGGAATCTGTCACCCAATATTAGTCATATCAGCTGAAGATATGACTGAATAGTGTGTCCAATAAGCAACCTATCGGTATGTATGATATATCCTGATACCCCCGTTTTGATAGCGAAATACCTTAGTAACGTTCGTATTTTTGGCTGTCAATCAGTGCGGTCCGGTCCGGAGGGCGGCTGTTATTAACTTCCCCCACCTGCCTCCATTCTTGCCGTACGTCCTTTTTTTTTTTTCCTGTACGTTGGCTTTCTGCGCTTGCGCTGTGAAAAAGGCCCTCGCGCGTGCGCATTGTGCTTTTCCCAACAGTGGGCAAGCACACAATCATTACTGCGCAAGTGCAAGTAATTTCTGTCACTTTACTTGACCCGGAAGTCGTCCAGTCATTCCTGATGACTTCCGGGGCAAAGAAAGTAAGGAAGACTGTCGCATGCGCAGTAAGGATTTCCTACTTTGCCCACTGTTGGGCAAAGAACACTGCGCACGCACGGGGGCCCTATTTCACCGCGCAATCGCGGAAACAGTACGCTGTCTGTGATATTCACAGACAGCGTTATGTGAGAGAAGCGGAGGAGCGAGGGGGGGGAAGGAATAACCGCAGCCCATCGGATCGGACCGCCCTGATTGACAGCCAAAAATACGAACTTTACTAAGGTATTTTGCTATCAAAACGGGGGTATCACGATATATCATACATACCGATAGGTTGCTTATTGGACACACTATTCAGTCATATCTTTAGCTGATATGGCTAAAATGGGGTGACAGATTTCTTTTAATCCAAGATTGCCAACATAATGTGCTTGTCTTGATACTCGTCTACTTCCTAAATTACTCAGTATGGTTTAATTTACATCAAACAGTAGGGTATCCTTGCAACATTGTAGATAGTAGTACTTAAGTGCTCTTCCACAAGTCCTGACATTTCCGGGAAAACCAGTACCAGAGATATTTTGTCCGTGTGTCCTTGATAACTAGCCTTGCTAAAGTTGACAGCTGATGATTGCAGCCAGCAGCTGTCAGTTTTGCCTGGCTGGTTAGCAAAAATACAGGGGAACCCCACGTAATTTTTTAAAATTTATTTAATTTATAGAGCAGGAGGCGGTTGATAAATACTCATCAGCCGCCATCTGCTCTTACTGTTATCAGCTGAATACAACTCTCAAAATTGTCCCCTGCTACCCTTTATTACAGCGCAAGCAGCGGACAGTGATGCGAGCGTTCTTCAGCACCCGGCACCGGGAACAGTGCCGCTGAATCCCAGGCGCTGGTATGTGTCACACTGATGCAGCTCACGGTGGCCACATGTATGCAACACATATGAAACGTATACCTCAGCACCATGACAAAAAGTCAGCGAGTTCACCGCGAGACATTTTTAAACGTGAATTCACTGAGCTGAGGTGGACACTTACTTTTTCTCATGGTGCTGAGGTCACCGCAGTTCAGCCCGGCTGGGTACACAGCCTCAGTTTTCAGCAATAACCTTAATGAGGTCATCACTGCTCTCTGATGCTGCGCCCACAGCAGCTCATTCCTCAGTGGTTCTCCGCCTGGATGGTCGCATCTTGGCACCATCCAGGTTGAAAACGGTTTATCCATAGACATGGATTACGGCATGCTACAGAAGTACGAACAAGTGAGGGATATTTTTGTTTTTAATTTTTGTTTAATTACAGTAGACAACGGCTTCAATGGAATTGGCATAAGGGGAGTATAACTGTGTTTATTTTTAAATAAAAAAGGGTAAGTGTGTTCTGTTTTTATTTCTAATAAAGGACTTTATACTTGCTGTGTGTTTATTTACAATACAATTATAGGATTATTGTACATAAACCATGGAGTAAATGTCCAGAAAGTATTTATATGTAAAAATAACAATTTATTGAAATCATAGAAGCACCGTTGCTCTCCCCCACCATCCTATCATCTTTGGCATTTCTGACTCATTTTAGCACTATGCACTTTTCTATTAATCTTAATTTCTTCAGATGTAGTTAGTGATGTACATGCTGATGTATACCTGATCCTTCTGTTCTAATTTACTCTGATACTGTTTTACCTGTCGTTGTTATATGTTTATGATTATGTTTGTGTGATTTCAATAAATTAGTATTTTTACATAAATACTTTCTGGACATTTACTCCGTGGTTTCAGTGTATAATATATTTTGGAGTGTCCTCTCCTTGTCCTAGACTGGATCCACCTGTGTAGGTATTGGGTCCAGTTATAGGCTATTTGCTGTTATGTTTTCTGTTCTGATTATAAGACAATTATAAGTTAGTAATGGACAGGCGTCTTATAGATGCCTCTACATTACTAAGCCATGGGCTTGATGTCACCAGACAATACAAAGGTGACATCAACCCCATAAATATGAACCCCACTTGCCACCACCAGAGAGCAAGTGGGAAGGGCAGAGCAAAGCTCCAAAATTGGCGCCTCTAATAGCTGTGCCTTTTCTTTGGCGGCGGCTGCAATTTTTTGGCTTGGGGGCCAAATATTCATGGCCCATTACCAGCCTGAGTATACTAACCCACAGCTGTCTGCTTTAGCTTGGCTGGTTGCCAAAAATGGGGGGACCCTACACAGTTTTATTTGTAAATTATTTAAATAATGTACAAAATAGGTGTGCGGATAATGTAATCTTTTTTTTAATTAAAGTAATTTTTAGTGAAATTTTCAATACAAAAAGAAAAAACAAAAAAAAAAGGAAAACAAGAACCCGCAATAGAGGTACATACACCTCTAACCCCACTCTCCCCTTCCCCCCAGTTTACAACCCCAATGCAAACAATTTTTTAATGGTAAAATGGTACAGTTGATTACACATATGTGCCGCTCCCAAAATTGTTTCAATAGTACAAAGGAAGATCATAACAGGTTAATATAAGTCTCAGTTAAAGAGATACATATTTGAAGTCTCCTTATTGTAAGCCACATCAAATTATCATGTGATAATCTCTGACAGAGTCAAATCTTGTCCCAACTTTATATCTTCGTATTAAGATAGACCCAACCTGAACCTGGTCAGCTCTCTCGACGCAAGACCAGAATGATCAATCCAACATGCCCATATTTTTTCAAATTTGAGAATAGAATTTCTTTTGCGATAAACTTTCGATATATACCTTTTTCTAAATTAACTAGCCAGTTAATTTTGATTACATATTCTGCAATTGTGGGGGTTTGTGGAGATCCAGTACTGGGCTATTAATTTTCTGGCCATAAAAATCATTCTAGATACAGCTAGCTTCCCAGCCTCTTCCGTTGGCAAGTCTTCTATATATCCTAGAATACATACAAAGGGGGTTCTGCTCAGCTCAACCGAATATACTCTATTAATTATCCCTATTACTCCTCTCCAGAACGCTTCAAGATTTGGACACGACCATAACATGTGCAGTAGGGTGGCTGTGTTTGTTCGACACCTTGAACAAAGAGTATCGGGCCTAACTCCAATATCGAACAAAAACTTGGGAGTGCGATAAACTTGATGAATTATATATAAATGTGTATGTGTATATATAAATGTGACAGGCGATGGGCTTCTCCCAGTGAGAGACCGGGGACTCTTTCTAATATTTCTGACCATAAAGTGTCCTCAATAGGACCAATATATCGCTCCCACCTCTCCTTCGCACGTACCGGATGATTCAGAAGCACCAAATGCAGTATGTCCTAATATAAATGAGAAATCATCCCAGCTGCTCCTGTGGATTTTTTAATACGCTGTATAATCTTATTCTGTTGCATGGGTTTTCCTGAGACTTTCTGCTTGGTATGCATGTCTAAGTTGTAAGTACCGTATTTTTCTTATAGTCCGAATTTAGGTTACCAGCAAAGAGATCAGCACAGGTAGAGGAGTGGTCACAGGGGTCGTTCGGTGGTCCAGGCTTGTGGGGTGGCGTGGTCTGTGGGGTTGGTCTGCGGTGGCTCTGTCTGGAGGTGGCTCTGGTCTGCGGGGTGGCTCTGGTCTGCGGGGTGGCTCTGGTCTGCGGGGTGGCTCTGGTCTGCGGGTGGCTCTGGTCTGCGGGTGGTGGTCTGTGGGTGGCTGTGTCTGTGGGTGGCTGTGGTCTGTAGGGTGGCTGTGCAACATATGGTACTCACAAATCCCATAGCGGTGGTCCCAATGCAGCCTCCTGTGCTCTGTGGTGTCGGGGCAGCAACAGGGTTCTGTACTGCGTGGGGGGCTCCGCCGGCAATTCCCTTTAAGCCGGAAAGCCCCCGCAGCTGCGACGCGGTGGCCTCAAGAAACATGGCCGCCAGGGCCTCCGGTGGCGGTCCAGACGCAGCCTTCCGTGCGGTGGTGTCGGGGCAGCAGCGGGCTCTGTGCTGCGTGTGGGGGCTCCGCCGGCATTTCCCTCTAAGCCGGAAAGCCCCCCGCAGCTGCGACGCGGTGGCCTCAAGAAACATGGCCGCCAGGGGACTCCAGTGGCAGTCCAGACGCAGCCTTCCGTGCGGTGGTGTCGGGGCAGCAGCGGGCTCTGTGCTGCGTGGGGGGCTCCGCCGGCATTTCGCTCTTAGCCGGAAAGCCCCCCGCAGCTCCGCTCCCTCCTGCAACGCGGTGGCATCCTCAAACATGGCTGCCAGGGGCCTCCGGTAAGATGGCCGCCGAATCTCATTCAAGTCTCGGCAACAAGATCTCTCCCCGAGATCTCAGGACAGAGCCTGCTGCTGCCCCGACAACACCGCATGGAAGGCTGCGTCGGGACCGCCACCGGAAGCCCCAGGCGGCCATCTATCAGGAGGCCGCAGCAGCGGAGCTGCGGGGGGCTTTCCTGCTAAGAGGGAAATGCCGGCGGAGCCCCCCACGCAGCACAGAGCCCCGCTGCTTGCCAGACACCACCGCACCACAGGGAGGCTGTCGCCGCCGCCACCGGATTTTTAGGTATGTTGGGACCATAAGACGCACCCCCATTTTCCCCCAAATTTTTTGGGGAAAAAAGTGCGTCTTATGGTCCGAAAAATACGGTATTTGTAAAATTCTGAATTCTGGATCCCAAATTCCATACGCAAATAAGTAAAATCTCTAATTCTATCTCCCTCCAAGGGGAAGGGGTATTCCATATAGAAGTATATTGAGACACCCCATGGATATCCTGTATTTTTATTTAACTTTTTCCCATAGTTTGTGTATTAACAGCAGAGTAATAATAATCTTTATTTTTATATAGCGCTAACATATTCCATAGCGCTTTACAGTTTGCATATATTATCATCGCTGTCCCCGATGGGGCTCACAATCTAAATTCTTTTCAATATGTCTTTGGAATGTGGGAGGAAACCTGAGTACCCAAAGGAAACCCACGCAAACACAGGGAGAACATACAGATTCCTTGCAGATGTTGTCCTTGGTGGGATTTGAACCCTGGATCCCTCCATTCTTGATAACCAGCTTTGTTAAAGCTGACAGCTGTCAGTTTTGCCTGGCTGGTTATCAAAAACACAGGTGAACCCCATGTCATTTTTTTTCTTTTTTTTCTTTATAGCACAGGCAGCGGCTGATGAATACGCTCATCATGCACCGCCTGCTCTCGCTGATATCAGCTGAATACAACTCTTAACATTGTCCCTGCTAGCGCTAATCGCAGAGTAAGCAGGGAAAAATAATGAGAGCTGTCTTCAGCGCCAGAGAACAGCGCTAACATTACCACTGATTCCCAGGCACCGCCAGGTGTCACACTGATGACACACAGATGACATCCGTGAGTCATCAGTATGCAAGACTTTTATGGCCTGTGCTGCTGTTAAAAAAAAAAAAAAAACTGACAGGTCAGCGTGTTTTGCTCACAGACACACGGTCCGTGGAAACACACCGACATGTGCACAGACTCATTCACTTGAATGGGTCTACGTGCGTAAGTGTCTTCGTTACATGGGAAAACTGTCACCACACACGTACCAGACACACTGATGACTGAAAGAGCTTCCCATCTTGTACAATTATAGCAGGACATGCCTTAAATTTCTGATAGATGTAGTACCACTTGTGAGAATGGCTTCTATCCAAGAAAAAAATAAATAAAATGTACTCTATTGCAAAGCCCCAAAAATGAAGAGATGGATTGGATGCACATCTGCGGTCCTCTGTTCATTTTAATACGGGAGTTCCAAAGATTTCTGAACATGCTTGATGTTTGACTCACATCTACCAGACACTACAGTCATATCATGAGAGACGGGACAAACCACTGAAAACTAACGACATACTCATTTTTAAAACAAAAAAATGCAAATATTTGTTCTAGAGTAAAAGCCAAAAAGTTTAAATGGGAGCAACGTACCTTATTTTTGAAATAGACTTCTATTGGCAAAATGAAACCAGCGTAACCAGATTCTTCTACTTTGTAGGGAGGATCTTTACACACTGAAACACAAAGAACGGAAAATAAGTATAGCATGTGGCTAGCACTGTGCTGTGCATACAATGGCGCACCAGGGTCAAATTGGTGCCTGTGGAGTAATATTCATGTGGAGTTTTATTGTATTATGGTGACACTGCCCATTCATGATGATCAATAGATGGGTGTATCACATTAACTTCTAATTCAGCCTTGGTCACCAGAGTTCTCATAGTGGCTTTGAATTCCGACATCAGGTTTAGCAAACACGAAGGACTGCTTGACTGTCACATATCAGTACTTTGGCAGTGCCAAATCTCACTGGCATTTGCCACCAGATCCAGAGAAGTCACTAGCTAGTAGCACCAGGTAAAAGGTGTTGTCAGGTGAAAACAAGGTGTCACCAATCCAAAGGATAAGTGATCAAGGGTTTGTCTGGTGGAAACAAGTTAACCACATCACCAGCACTAATCTGAACTGAATTAATCAAAGTTCTTGTAATGAGAAATTTCTCAAGTTTCGCAGCTATGGAATCTGTCAAGAAAGGAAACTAAAGGCCAAGCCTGGAATTGAAACTTCAATGAAAATACTTATTAGATCTTCCAAAAGAAAAGCCTGCAAGTCAAACAATGATTTCTATAACAAGACATTGCTTTTGTAACCTTACCCCACAGATTAAAGAATCTTCTATTTCCTAATTACTAAGGTGATGGAACAATCATTGGTACACAAATGTCACACAGCATTTGGGTTAGCACACTTAAGAAAATCTGTTTTCATCCACGTCAATCCTACTGCTGCCAATTTTATACACACCAATAATCACCCCATTTTTATGATGGAAAAAAAAAAATCACAAGAAATATATAGCATTCTACAGAAATCAATATACTGGAACCAACTTATTCTAATAATTGGACAAGTATTCTTTGCAATTTACAGTTGGGTTCAAGAAAACAGCTGAATCAAATGTAGAAGAAAAGGGGATTGAGGAGTAGCAAGAGCAGATCATGCTGCAGCTTTCTAGTGTTTTTTTCTCAACCCAGAGCTGAAATCCCAGCTATATTGCTCAGTACTGTCCTACATGCTGCTGCTTCTGAGCAGGTCCTATATAGACACAGGAGAACATGAATGCCTCAAGTCTGTGTGTGCTGTGCTTCGGAGACATCATAGAAGACATTATCCACCCACTAACTCAGAAACAACTGAAAATGTAGAGAAAGCTTCATGATGAAAAATGGAGGCTAGAAATAAAAAAATAAAAAAATTAGCAGTAATAGTGTTATTCCTGCAGTATGTGCAGACCAATTATCAAATTCTCAAATTCCCATTGACTATCATTGGTACTGTACTACACTGCGGATTTGATGCAATTCCACGCGTCCAAAAACGCTGCGGATCCGCATCAAATTCCGCAACGTGTTTACATACCCTTAAAAACAGACTACATTACTGTGGGTGCAGATTCTTGTAGAACAACATGCTAGGTATGCAAAAAGAAGAAAACAGCTGCACAGAAAAAATATAGTGTACACCAAATAGGATGAAATAGGAGAAAAATAAATTTAATTAATGAAATAATTCAACTCTGACAGACAAAAAAAAATAAAAGTTGTTAAATTCTCCAAATTAGGCCGGTGTTACACTTGCAAGAAACTCGCACAAGTCTTAGGCCGGCATCACACTTGCGAGTGTGATGCGAGTAAGTCGCACGACTTTCTCGCATCAACACCCGACACGGCCGCCCGCTCTCGGACCCGAGTCTGCGGCTGAATGTAATTCTATGCAGCTGAACCCTCCGGTTAGAGTGCTGGCGGCAGTTTCGAGTATCGAGGTGCGAGACTCGTGCAAGTTTCTTGCAAATGTGACCCCGGCCTTAATCTGTATGTGGTTGAATACAATTGAAATATAAAAGATAACAAAAATATATAATAAAGATAAATAATACCGGTTATTAAAGGCGGCAGTCAGCCGTAGAGTAATACAAATTAAAGACCTACTGAAAAAGTGCAAAGTGCAGCTACATTAGATCAGGGGAGCATGGAGAAAATGTGCGGTGTTGCAAAATCCCTGTGCGTTTCGCTCCTGCATCATAGCTTTGTCAGGGGTAGTCTGTTCACTGTGGCGTCAAATATATAGGGGATAAAAATGTCATAATAAAAGGCAAGCACCTTCGTGCAAAGTAGTCGTGCATCTGAAGCGACGGACGGGATAAGGCCCACAGTGCTTTGCATTTTTTCTTTCTTGGAATTTTTTTTCTTTGTTATCCATTACATTGAATGTTAAAATGGATGATTCCATTCAAAAGTTCAACTCACCTTGTGCAAAAAAACAAACAAACAAAAAAAAAAAAAAACAATAATCCACATATGGCTATGCCGGCAGAGAAAAAAAGATAAGGCTCTTGGAAAAAATAAATAAATAAAAATCACCCAATGACTAACGATCAGCTTCTATGTAGCTGATCGGCAGAAGTTTAACAGTCGCCATCGGCCAATGTAAAAGTACCTAATCAGAAGATGGAAGTTTATGCAGCTACACAAAAGATAAAAATAAAATGCCTTTATACCCTGGACATGTTTCATTATTCTTCACCTCTCCGATTATAATAAACATGGCCCTATAATTATGCGGGTAGTTAGCGGTTGTGTCTCATTCTGGAGATTCAGGTAGTTCATTAGCAGTAGGAAGTAACATTACAGTAATTGTAATTTGATGGATCGATATTACATACATGTAAATCTGATATCAAAATACAGGTCCTGGTGTAAAACTGTCACACGAGTAATGGGCAAGTTTTCCCTAAATACAATTAATCAGTAACAAATATGAAATTCTGAAATTTGGCATTCGGAGACTATTTCAGGGATTCTATTTCATTACATTTACTATGGTTGGCATAGAATATCTTTGTTTTACAGCAACGACTCTTCATGGTCTTAATAGAATCTTTTGCCTGTGTCATCTACGAGTCCCCCTTATATATAGTTATTAGCAGGTGAGATGTGGAAAGAATGAAATTACAAAAAGCGGAATGATTGGGGCTACAGAGGAAAATAAACAAACTTGTGGTATCATCTTCATGTGTAAAATGACCCTAAAGTTCAGAGTGTGAAGCAGGAACAAGGTCCAGAGACGAACAACCTGTCGGAGAAGATCAGATACTCCCATCACTGTGTTGGGCACAATTCACATAGTACAAGAACTGTGGCTATTCTAACAAACAGTGGTAAGTGTGAGTATACAGGATGGCCGACTGCTCCTGATTATGCAGGGAGAAATTCAGTGAAAGTAACTCTCCCTCCTAAATGAGGTGAACCGGCTTTACCTCTCCACATTGACAAGAAGGGGTCATGTTACCTGGAAGAAAGCATGGCTGTATTTCATATAGCGGGGGCTTATCACACTAAGCCTTTGTTTTATTCAACAGAGACCGAGGGCTGGCAAACTTCCAAAATGTAGCTGAAAGACTTGGCTTATATACAATAGTGTTTATGGTCTTACAAAGATTACCCGTTATCTGATAAGAGGCGTGCTAGTGAACATGTCTGGATGTGGGGCTTCTCCGACACATGCATACTCCAATGTCAGGCAAGGCCTTATCAGATCATAGGCGAGACCATGAGCCACTGGAACAACAAGCCCATCAGTGCGTCTAAGTACCTATGGCATTACTCAAGGCTCCATGCACGGGGCACCAAGGGAACAAATGTGTGAGGTCTACACGTCTGTGTACACAAGCTGCATGAAAGGATGAAACTCCCCCAACCATCAACTTAACGAAAACCAGTGACTATAGCAGAAAGAAATGGGGACACAGAGACTAGACGTCATTAGACTTCCTGATCACCGATACACTTTACTCAATGATGCTCTTTATTCGGAAAAATTAATAAGTTGCCCAGAGAGAAACTCTATAACGAAACCCAATGGAATCAGGTAATAACACATATTATATAATATAATATAATATATATTATATAATATATATATTATATATATATATACATATATTAATATAATATGTATATAATATAATATATATATATATATATATATAATATATATATATATATAATTAAATGTGTGTGTGTGTGTATCACCAACCAATCACCGAGCATCTTTCATTTCACCAGAGCTGTTTAAAAGCTCAGCTGTGATTGGTTGCTATGAGCAAGAGTTTTCCTTGCAACCAATCACAAAGCATCTTTCATTTCACCAGAGCTGTTTAAAAGAAGCTGAGCTGTGATTGATGGCTATGAGCAATAGATTTCTCACTCCTCAACAACACCTCAGCAGACAGTGACTGGGTGGTTCTGACCCAAGGGTCTCTTAAAGGGATTATTAGTATGGAAGTTAGGGCAATTCCACTAAGTGCTCTGGTTCTGACCCCAGGGTCTCTTAAAGGGATTATTGGTATAGAAGTTAGGGCAATTCCACTAAGCACTCTGGTTCTCACCCCAGGCCCCTCTTAAAGGGATCCCCGGTAAGGAACTGAGGGCAAATCCACTCTGCACTTTGGTTCTGACCCCAGGCCTCTCTTAAAGGGATCATTGGTATGGAAGTCAGGGCAAATCCATCCAGCGCTTTGGTTGTGACACCAGGCCTCTCTTAAAGGGATCATTGGTATGGAAGTCAGGGCAAATCCATCCAGCGCTTTGGTTGTGACACCAGGCCTCTCTTAAAGGGATCATTGGTATGGAAGTCAGGGCAAATCCATCCAGCGCTTTGGTTGTGACACCAGGCCTCTCTTAAAGGGCTCCCCGGTATGAAAGTTAAGGCAAGGAATCCTCGGTATGGAAGTCAGGAAAATTGCCTTCAAATGCTCTGGTACTAACCCCAGGCCTCTATTTAAGGGATCATTGGTATGGAAGTCAGGGCAAATCCATCCAGCGCTTTGGTTTTGACCACAGGACTCTCTTAAAGGGATCCCCAGTATGGAAGTTAGGACCGTTCCACTCAGCGCTGTGATTCTGACCCAAGGGCCTCTTAAAGGGATCATTGGTATGAAAGTTAGGGCAATTCCACTAAGCACTCTGGTTCTGACCCCAGGCCTCTCTTAAAGTGATCCCCGGTATGGAAGATAGGGCCATTCCACTCAGCGCTCTGGTTCTGACCCCAGGCCGATGGGATGATGTGGGATTTTAGGGGTAGTAATCCGGTGGCTCTGGCTGATGGGATGATGTGGGATTTTAGGGGTAGTAGTCCAGTCGCTCTGGCTGACGGGATGATGTGGGATATTAGGGGGAGTAGTCTAGTGGCTCTGGCTGATGGGATGATGTGGGATATTAGGGGTAGTAGTCTGGTGGCTGTGACAGGAAGATGTGGGATATTAGGGGTAGAAGTCCGGTGGCTCTGGCTGACGGGATGAAGTGGGATATTAGTGGTAGTAGTCCGGTGGCTTTGGCTGACGCTATGATGTGGAATATTAGGGTAGTAGTCCGGTGGCTCTGGCTGACAGGACGTTGTGGGATATTAGGAGTAGTAGTCCGGTAGCTCTGGCTGACGTGATTGTGTGGGATATTATAGTGAATGTGGCTATGCGGAGTGGGCGGGGCTATACACTCAGCATATATATATATATATATATATATATATATATATATATAACACACAATACATATCAACATCACACACACACACACAAACAACACAGTACAAACCAAAAGTTTGGACACACCTGATTTAAAGATTTTTCTGAATTTTCATGACTATGAAAATTGTACATTCACATTGAAGGCATCAAAACTATGAATTAACACATGTGGAATTCTATACTTAACAAAAAAAGTGTGAAACAACTGAAAATACAGTATGTCTTATATTCCAGGTTCTTCAAAGTAGCCACCTTTTGCTTTGATGACTGCTTTGCACACTCTTGGCATTCTCTTGAGCTTCAAGAGGTAGTCACCGGAAATGGTTTTCTAACAATCTTGAAGGAGTTCCCAGAGATGCTTAGCACTTGTTGGTCCTTTCGCCTTCACTCTGCAGTCCAGCTCACCCTAAACCATCTTGATTGGGTTCAGGTCTGGTGACTGTGGAGGCCAGGTCATCTGGCGTAGCACCCAATCACTCTCCTTCTTGGTCAAATAGCCCTTACAGAGCCTGGAGGTGTGTTTTGGGTCATTGTCTTGTTGAAAAAAAATGATGGTCTAACTAAACGCAAACCGGATGGAATAGCATGCCGTTGCAAGATGCTGTGGTAGCCATGCTGGTTCAGTATGCCTTCAATTTTGAATAAATCCACAACAGTGTCACAAGCAAAGCACCCCCACACCATCACACCTCCTCCTCCATGCTTCACGGTGGGAACCAGGCATGTAGAGTCCATCCGTTCACCTTTTCTGCGTCACACAAAGACACGGTGGTTGGAACCAAAGATCTCAAATTTGGACTCATCAGACCAAAGCACAGATTTCCACTGGTCTAATGTCCATTCCTTGTATTCTTTAGCCCAAACAAGTCTCTTCTGCTTCTTGCCTGTCCTTAGCAGTGGTTTCCTAGCAGCTATTTTACCATGAAGGCCTGCTGCACAAAGTCTCCTCTTAACAGTTGTTGTAGAGATGTGTCTGCTGCTAGAACTCTGTGTGGCATTGACCTGGTCTCTAATCTGAGCTGCTGTAAACCTGCGATTTCTGAGGCTGGTGACTCGGATAAACTTATCCTCAGAAGTTGAGGTGACTCTTGGTCTTCCTTTCCTGGGGCGGTCCTCATGTGAGTCAGTTTCTTTGTAGCGCTTGATGGTTTTTGCAAGTGCACTTGGGGACACTTTCAAAGTTTTCCCAATTTTTCAGACTGACTGACCTTCAGTTCTTAAAGTAATGATGGCCACTCGTTTTTCTTTACTTAGAATTTGTATTATGGCAAGAAAAAAGCAGCTAACATCTATTCAGTAGGACTATCAGCTGTGTATCCACCAGACTTCTGCACAACACAACTGATGGTCCCAACCCTATTTACAAGGCCAGAAATCCCACTTATTAAACCTGACAGTGCACACCTGTGAAGTGAAAACCATTTCCGGTGACTACCTATTGTAGATCATCAAGAGAATGCCAAGAGTGTGCAAAGCAGTCATCAAAGCAAAAGGTGGCTACTTTGAAGAATCTAGAATATAAGACATACTGTATTTTCAGTTGTTTCACACTTTTTTGTTAAGTATACATTTCCACATGTGTTAATTCATATTTTGATGCCTTCAGTGTGAATGTACAATTCTCATAGTCATGAAAATACAGAAAAATCTTTAAATGAAAAGGTGTGTCCAAACTTTTGGTCTGTACTGTAGATATAATCATTACAATTTGTTATAACTAACCGTAGTTAATTACTATGCCCGGGCAGCGCTGAGCTCTTCAGCTAGTATTATAATAATAATCTTTATTTATATAGCGCCAACATATTCTGCAGCGCTTTACATTTTAACAGTTACAAAACGCAAGTCATAAGTAACAACATTAACAATACACTATGTTCCAAATTATTATGCAAATCGGTTTTAACAGTCATAGCGTTTTTTTTTGTAAATGAAACCCATTGATGGTATTGTGTCTCAGGGTTCTTTGGATAACTGAAATCAATCTCAGATACCTGTGATAATTAGTTGCCATGTGAGCCCAATAAAAGGAAAACTAGATGTTCCACACTATTAAGCAGGCCAGAGTTTTCAATATGGGAAAGAAAAAGGATCTCTCTGCTGCTGAAAAGCATCAAATAGTGCAATGCCTTGGTCAAGGGATGAAAACATTAGATATTTCCCGAAAACTTAAGCTTGATCATCGTACTGTTAAGAGATTTGTGGCTGATTCTGAGTACAGACGTGTTTGTGCTGATAAAGGCAGAATGAGGAAGGTTTCTACCAGGCAAGTTCATCGGATTAAGAGAGCAGCTGCTTCAAAGCCATTACAAACCAGCAAACAGATATTTGAAGCTGCTGGTGCCTCTGGAGTCCCTCAAACCTCAAGGTGTAGGATCCTTCTAAGGCTTGCTGTGGTGCATAAACCTACTATTCGGCCACACCTAAACAGTGCTCACAAGCAGAAACGGTTGCAGTGGGCCCAGACATACATGAAGACTAATTTTCAAACAGTCTTGTTTACTGATGAGTGTTGAGCAACCCTGGATGGTCCAGATGGATGGAGTAGTGGATGGTTGGTGGATGGCCACCATGTCCCAACAAGGCTGCTACGATAGCAAGGAGGTGGAGGAGTCATGATTTGGGCCGTAATCATGGGGAAACATCTGGTAGGGTCCTTTAAGGTTCCTGAAGGTGTGAAAATGACCTCTGCAAAGTATATAGAGTTTCTGACTGACAACTTTCTTCCATGGTATAAAAAGCAGAAACGTGTCTTCAGGAGCAAAATCATCTTCATTCATGACAATGCACCATCTCATGCTGCAAAGAATACCTTGGAGTCATTGGCTGCTATGGGCATAGAAGGAGATAAACTCCCTTGACCTCAACCCTATAGAGACCCTTTGGAGTATCATCAAGCAAAAGATCTGAGAGGGTGGGAGGCAGTTCACATCAAAACCGCAGCTCTGGGAGGCTATTCTGACTTCATGCAAAGAAATACAAGCAGAAACTCTCCAAAAACTCACAAGTTCAATGGATGCAAGAATTGTGAAGGTGATATCAAAGAATGGTTCCTATGTTAACATGTAACTTGGCCTGTTAGGATGTTTTGGAGTTAAGTAGCTTTTTTGTTCAGTGAATGTGACCTCCTAATGCTGCAAATTCCACAAATGAGCATTTTCAGTTCTTTAAAACAGATCAAATGTTTAGAAATTCTACTGTGCCTAATAATTTGGAACAGTGCATTTTGAGTTTTTTTCCATTTTGGAGATTATACTGTTATCATTGGGAGGTTTCTTCAATAAAATTGATGTATACTCTAACAGGTGATGACTTTTATTAGACTGACTGTCATTTGCATCGACCACTTAGGAAAATCAGAGAAAAATATCTTTTGCATAATAATTTGGAACATAGTGTAATTAATGCAAAATAAGATGACCCTGTTCGTGAGAGCTTACAATCTACAATAATGTGGGGGAGATACAAAGTACAGGTGTGTATATACAATGGTGTATTTACAATGATGGTCCAGCCATCTTGAGGGAGTGAGGGACAGAGATAGTGAATGGGCCACACACGCACACTTACACCTAGAATGACTTTGATTAGTGAACGTGATAGGCCGCTCTGAACAAATGTGTTTTGAGGGAGCGCCTGAAACTATGCAAATAGTGGATGGTCCTAATTTCTTGGGGTGGAGCATTCCAGAGGATTGGCGCAGCGCGGGAGAAGTCTTGGAGTCGGACATACGGATTAGTGCATAGGTTAGTAGAAAGTCATTTGCAGAGCGTGGCAGTCGGTAAGGCCGATAGATAGAAATGAGGGAGGAGATGTAGGGGGGTGCTGCACTGTGGAGAGCTTGGTAGGTGAGTACAAGTACTTTGAATCGGATCCTATAATGAATGGGCAGCCAATGTAAGGACTGGCGAAGAGCGGACGCGTCCAAGTACCGATTAGCCAGATGGATGACCCTGGCTGCTGCATTAAGGATGGACTGGAGAAGGGATAGTTGAGTAATGGGGAGGCCAAGTAATAGAGCGTTGCAGTAGTCCAGGCGGTAGTGGATCAATGCTACAGTGAGGGTTTTTGTTGTTTCCATGGTGAGAAAAGGGGGATTCTAGAGATGTTCTTTAGGTGTAGGCGGCAAGAGCGGGCAAGAGATTGTATATGGGAGGCGAAGGAGAGATTGGTGTCAAACATAACACCCAGACAGAGAGCCTGCTGCAGGGGTGTTATTATGATGCCACCCACGGAGAGGGAAATGTCAGATTTAGGGAGGTTAGTAGATGGCGGGAGCAGAAGTTCAGTTTTAAGAGGTTGAGTTTCAGATAGAGAGCGGACATGATGTTGGAGACTGCGGACAGACAGTCAGTGGCGTTCTGTAGTACATCGGGGTAAGGTCGGGGGATGACGTGTATAGTTGTGTGTCATCAGCATAAAGATGGTACTGAAAGCCAAATCTGTTGATGGTCTGTCCAATTGGGGCCGTGTAGAGAGAGAAGAAAAGGGGCCAAGGACTGAGCCCTGAGGTACCCCGGCAGCGAGAGGAAGAGGAGATGACGTGGAGCCAGAGAACAAAACACTGAGGGAGCGGTCAGAAAGATAGGAAGAGAACCAGGAGAGAGAATTGTCCTTAATGCCTAGTGACTAGAGCCTAGAGAGTAGGAGATGGTGGTCAATCTTGTCAAAAGCTGCAGAAAGGTCGAGAAGAATAAGCAGAGAGTGCTCATCATTATGTTTTGCTGTCAGAAGGTCATTGGTCACTTTGAAGAGTGCAGTTTCAGTCGAATGTAGGGGGCGGAAGCCGGACTATGAAGGGTCTAAGAGGGAGTGAGTGGAGAGGTAACGGGTAAGGCGGGTTTCTTTAGTAATGGAGTAATGATGGAGTGTTTGAAGGAGGATGGGAAAATGCCAGAGGAGAGGGAGAGATTAAAGATTGTAGTTAGGCGAGTTGTGACAACTGGAGAGAGACTGGAGGAGATGTGAGGGCAAGGGGTCGGTAGTGCATGTAGTCGGACGAGAGGAAGAGAGGAGTCTGGAGACTTCTTCTGTGATGGGATCAAATGTGGAAAGTGAGCCAGGGGAAATGCAGGAAGGGATGGGATTCACAGCACTTGGTGGTTGAGAGCAGATTTCCTGATGGATATTATCTATTTTTTCTAAAAAGTGGGAGGCCAGGTCATCAGCACAGATGTCCGTGATAGGGGCTTGTGCTTTTGGCCTGAGGAGGGAGTGAAAAGTGTCAAAAAATTTTTTGGGGTTGTCGGCTAGTGAGGAGATCAGGGTGGTGAAGTAGGTCTGTTTGGCGAGGTAAAGGGCAGCGTTATAAGTTCTTAACATGAATTTGAAGTGAATGAAGTCTTCTGGTGTGCGGGTTTTTCTCCATAGGCGTTCATCAGAAGATGAGTTTGCAATGTGAGCCAGGGCTGTTTTACTTTGTGTTTGGAAGTTCTGAGGGTGAGTGGTGCTACTTGTTCAAGGGTGCTTCTAAGAGTGTCATTGTAGTGATGAACAGCCAGATTAGGACAAGAAAAAGAGGAGATTGGGGACAGTGATGAGTGTAGGGAGTCTGAAAGTGTCTGAGGGTTAATGGCTTGTAGATTTCTGAATGTGTGGTAGGTACTAGTGCACTGGGGTGTCAAAGATTTGTGAGCGTGAAGGAGAGAATGTTGTGGTCAGAGAGTGGAAGCGGTGAGTTATTTAGGTGGGAGATTGAACAGAGCCGGACAAAGACCAGGTCAAGTGAGTTACCGTCCTTGGGTGTCTCAGAGGTTGAAAGCTGTGAGAGGCCTAGAGAAGTGGTTAGTGATAGAAGCTGGGATGCAGATGTGGAAGTGGGGCTGTTAATGGGGATGTTGAAGTCTCCCAGGATAAGGGTTGGTAGTTCTGAGGACACGAAGTGCGGCAGCCAGGCTGAGAAGTGGTCAAGGAACTGGTGGGCGAGCCTGGGGGCCGATATATGACCACTACTCTGAGGGAGAGGGGACGGAAGAGCCTGATGGTGTGGACCTCAAAAGAAGGGAATGAGAGTGATTGAAAGGGGGGATGATCTGGAAAGTGCATTGTGGGGACAGGAGTATTCTGACTCCACCACCATGTCTGTTTGTGGGTCTCGGGGAATGGGAGAATTGTAAGCCACCATGGGAAATGGCAGCAGGGAGACCGTGTCAGAATCCTGAATCCAGGTTTCTGTGAGGGTTAACAGATTAAGAGAGTTGGTCAGAAAGTAGTTGTGCAGCAAAGGAAGCTTGTTACATACAGAACCGTGGATTCCAGAGGGCACAATTAAAAGGAGATGAGGGAGTGCAAGTAATATTAATAAGATTATTATGGTTTTGATAATGAGGTAGTGGTAAGGAGGAAGATAAATAAGAGCAATTAGTTTTTGGAATTGTAAGTAGTTTTTTTCTGTGATGTGCTTGGGCAAGATGGGCTGAGGTTTTTCAGGAAGGTAAGGAGTGCATGGGAGCTGTACATGGAGAGGGAAGTATAGAGGGGCTGATGTGTATGAGTTGTGATGGAGGGGAATGGGGCGGTGAATGTGGATGGCAAGGGAACACAGGAGGATAGCAATAAAGTACATGATTAAAAGGAAAGCAAAGTGTGGGTTACCTGATTCCTTCCCTGATTAACTGCCATGGATAACTGCCGTTCACATGATGCTTATCTTCTGTGATGCTTTGCTTTATAGGATGTGTGCTCCCCTTAAGGGCCCGTCTCACATAGCGTTATCTCGCTAGCGAGATCGCTGCTGAGTCACTAGTTTTGTGACGCAGCAGCGAGCTCACCAGCGATATCGCTGTGTGTGACATTCAGCAACGATCAGCCCCCCTGCCGGGTATCGCTGATCGTCGCTGAAATGTCAGGACCTTTTTTTGATCGCTGGTTTCCCGCTGACAGGCACGCATCGCTGCGTGTGACAGGCGGAGACCAGAGATCCGCTGGTAACCAAGGTACACAGCGGGTTTCCAGGCGCGGGGCTGTGCCTAGAAACCCGCTGTGTACCTTGGATACCAGCGCCCTGATGCAGGGAGCTGGTATCCAAGGTACACAGCGGTTTCCAGGCGCAGGGATGTGCCTAGAAACCCGCTGTGTACCTTGGATACCAGCGCCCTGATGCAGGGCGCTGGTATCCAAGGTACACAGCGGGTTTCCAGGCACCGCGCAGCACTTGGAAACCCGCTGTGTACCTTGGATACCAGCTCCCTGCATCAGGGCGCTGGTATCCAAGTTACACTGCGGGTAACTAAGCGATGTTACCCGCAGTGTCGCTGTCCCAGATCGCTGCCTGAGCTGCCTGTTTGGCAGCTCAGCAGCGATCATGTAGCGATACACCAGCGATCCTGACAAGTGCATATCGTTGTCGGGATCGCTGGTGTATCGTTATGTGAGACCCAGCCTTTAGACTACTCCTAAATATATAGCCCACACTACAGGGTCAGGAGGGAGGGATTGTGGGAGCTGGTTTGGGATAATTTGGCAGCTGGGCCAGCACACCAGGGGGTGGTTAGATCATCAAAGGCCCTAGACCTGACTACATCTATATGCTTTAGCACCTTCCACCTGATAAGATCTAGAGAGGCCCCAGTTGTGGATATAAAGCAGTAAGTAAAACATACAGTGCGCAAATGAATTATACCAAGGATTTAGCAGGCACATTAAAATATGTAGCAAAATGGTAAAGCAACAGATGACAGACAGCAAACAGAAGTATGGACTTGTACCATTATGATATATAGCAGCAGGAAAGACAGCCAGCAGAGGTAGAGATTGTACCATTCAGCTGCTTGCTAGCAATGAATGGAGTGCATACATGCAGAGAGGACAATTCAGAGGTTGAATTGTTTGGTTACCTGTGTGAAGATATTATATATAATAAAGCCACTGATGCACATGTGAACAAGGTCTAACCTACATACAAGTGCTGTCTTGCTACCTGTAGAAGCCAAATGATTTGGTTGAGTTTCTAGTCATGCTATGTATCTGGAATGAAGGGAAATACAATACTTACTGTTCCAGGTTGTCTACCTTTGGTAATAGCTCATTTTGTAGTACTCAGCATTACATGTAAATAAATTATACTGCAAAGTTTTATGTAAGTGGAAGAGTCATCGTTTTCACAGTCAAGTAACCTAGATTATTCTTGCCAGTAGACTACCTATAAATTTTCACAATTCTTTTCAATTCTCATATATGACGACTGTAGTAAAAACATAAAAATAGGCGACATCAAAAAAAAAGCTACAATAAAATTGTCGCATCCGTGATGCGCTGTACTTGTAAATATATAACTGCAAAAAGCGTAGATTCAAACAAGAAATTTACAGGGTAACTTTCCTTTCAAGTAACTTTTCAGAATAAGGTGTCCTGTGTGTACATGAGGAATAACACAATTTGTGGCAATTATGTGGCTTATATTCCGTCTTCTCAGCAGTATCCCCCCCTCTTTGCTTTATCTATAATTTGAAATCCACAGTTTGCTGTGAAGATGACATTAGCTGCTGTGATTTTTCCCGTAGACAGCACAGCACATGGAGAGAATGTCAGCTCTTCATTCACTTGATGCAAAAGCATGGAAAAGGCTAAAAATAAGCAGAATCATGCTAGTCTATAAACATCTAATACACATTTCTTTGATCCTGGAATTATACCCCTAGCATTCTGGAGTGTTATTTTTTTTTAAATACACATTATATGGACAAAAGTATTGGGACACACCTATTAATCATTGAATTCAGTTTTTTCATTCAGTCCCATTGCCCTTTGTGCATAAAATCAAGCAATCTACCGTTACAGACATCTGTGGGCCACTGTATTACAATAGTATCATTCTATCACTGCTTTATCAAGTCTGTTAATAAAATTTCATGAGTGGCATGGGTTTCCTAAACCGAGCAGCTGCATGCAAGCCTTACATCACCAAGCACAATGCCAAGTGGTAAATGGAGTTGATTAGACCATTGGGCTGTGTAGAAGGAAACATGTTCAATGGTGGAGGTTTTTAGTTTTTTTTTGGAGTGGCAGACCACTGTTCTCTAGCTGTTTCATGGATGAGATGGGGTTGGTGAACACATGCCTGACTGCATTGAGACAACTGTAAAATTTGGTGAAAAAAGGAATAATACAATGGATTAATTTTTCAGGTGCAGACCCTTCGTTCTAGTGAATGGAATGCTTAATGTTTCAATACACCAAGACATTTTGAACAATTGTTTGCTACCAACTTTGTGGGTACAGTTTTTTAGAAGGCCCTTTTCTGTCCCCCATTCCTGCACCCACCCTGGTGGAAAAGAGCAAGAAGGTTGACAATTGCTTGCATTGTACGGTCCAGCCATCCATGTAATAAATAGGGTGTTCATGTAATGCTGCATGAACCGGTAACTAACAAGTATGTGTAAAAGTCTAGACACAGAGGGTGATTAATTGCATGAAGGATGTGAGAACAGATGCAATGAGGGTCCTGGTTTTGAAGAAAATTTTGTATGGGAAAAACGGACATCAATAAATATGTTGAGGCGGTAGGCCAGTTTGAACAGTGGGTATTGGGATTAATTGAATTGTCCTGGGTAGAGCAGAATTAGCGCAGCACGTGAGAAGTCTTGGAGACGGGAGTGGGAGGTTCGGATTATTGAGGATGTTAACTTTAGGTCATTAGCAGAACGGAGGGCACGGGAGGGTGGTAGACTGAAACAAGGGAGGAGATGTAGGGTGATGCTGAACCGAGGAGCGTTTTGTGAGTAGGAGTGATAATTTTATATTGACCTCTGTAGCGGATGGATAACCAATGCAAAAACTGGCACAGGATAGAGGCATCAGTGTAGTGTTGGTGAGGAATATGATCCTGGCTGCTGCATTCAGAACAGATTGGAGAGGGGAGAGTTTAATAAGAGGGAGACCGATTAGCAGAGAGTTGCAATAGTCTAGATGAGAATAAATGGCGCTATAAAAATGTATAATAATAAATATAAATCATTAGAGACTTTATAGTACTGTCACACGAAGCGAGATCGCTAAAGAGTCACTGATTTTATGACGCAGTAGCGATCTCGTTAGCGACTTAGCTGTGTGTGACATGTAGCAGCGATGTGGCCCCTGCTGAGATGTCGTTGATCGCTTATGAACGTTCTGAGCCGTTTTTTGGTCGTTGGTGTCCTGCTGGTAAGCCTGAATCGCTGAGTGTGACACCCTTTATGAACGACTTCACCAGCGTCGCAGGCGGGACTAGGTTTTCCCAACGACCGCAGAGGTCGTTATACAGATCGCTGATGGGTTGTGTTTGGAAGCTAACTAGCGACCACATAGCGATCGCACTAGCGATCTCACCAGGTCGTGTCTTGTCTGATCGCTAGTGCGATCGCTAAGTGTGACAGTGCCTTTAGTGAAGGCAGTTTCAGCAAAGTGTAAAGAGCGAAAACCAGATTGTAAAGGGTCAAGAACAGAGATAGCAGATTAGATGGTCCCAAGCATTCCAGGAGTTAAAGGTACTGCCACACTAAGCGATCACACTAGCGATCACGATAACGACGCAAGCTAACGAGATCGTTGGTGTGATCTCTTTAAGGTCGCTAGTAGCTGCCAAACAGGAGATCTCATAAACGACACATCAGCGGACAGCGATCTGTTTAACGACTTTGGAGGTCGTTAGGATCTGTCATTAGCATGTACTGAGCGCAACCTTTTCCACGCCCCTCAGCACAGATTGGTGGTCACTGTATACGTTTTATAATTATATATGTGTTTATAATTTATGTTTTGACCTGCGTCATGAAAGACGACGTATAGCGCTCCCTTTCATTGTTCTCGAGCGCTTCTGATTCATAGGAATTTCCAGCATCGCTTCCTGCGTCCTGCTAGCCTGCTTTGCAGCTACTGCGATCCACTCTGTGACGCAAAAGAAAACCTAGTCCCGCCTGCGCCGCTGACATATGCGTCACCAACGAGGTCGCTCGTCGTTCACAAAAGGTGTCAAACTCAGTGATTCAGGCTCACCAGCGGGACGCTAACGATCAAAAAACGGTCCAGAACATTCGTGAACGATCAGCGAAATCACAGCAGGGGCCACATCGCTGCTACATGCCACACACAACGACGTCGCTAACGAGATCGCTAAATAGTGACAGAGTAGCGATGTCGTTAGCGATCTCGTTAGCGATCTCGCCTAGTGTGGCATACCCTTAAGAGTTGAGGTAAGATTAGAGACACGTCTATAGTTAGCAGCATAGTTTTGTTCGAGAGATGGATTTGTGCTGGCATGTTTAAATGAAGAGGGAAAGATACCGGAAGAGAGAGAGGGGGTTGAATATTTTTGTTAGGCGAGTAGTGACAGCTGGGGAAATGGACTAGAGGAGATATGAGGTGTGACAGGATCACTGGTGTCGTACATGAGGGGAGATATGTGTCATAAAGGTTGCTCTCCTGCGTGACGTAAAAGCCATAAGTGTTTTCTCCAGCATGATATGTGCTGAGAGCAATCCAGTCGCTATATGGGCATGGCTTTTATGGTGGGTAGGTCAGAGATGGGCGGGACGCCAACCCACCATATCTCCACCTCAAGGGTGTGGCTGGAATGTCCAGACAGATTTTTTTTCTCAGTCTATGTGCGTGGAGGAAAGCAAGCCTCCTGATTGCTAGCTCCTGTGAGAGCTGTCCTATGTGTTGTCCCAGAGGACCTGGGCAGGACAATGTATGAACGGTTTATTTTCACTTGAGCCAGACAGGCTGTTTTTCTATTACCATTTTGTTTTGTTTATGATGTAATAAATCACCCAGAGACTTTAACCAAAGGTGTGCCTGCATCTACCTCCAGGAGCAGCCAAGCATGTCAACCTCTCACAGAGGGAATAGGGTCACTGGTGCAGATAGTAGGGCGAGAATATGCAAGGAGCCTGATCACTCTTTCGTGACTGGTTCAAAGACAGAAAGTGAGCTAGATGCAGTGGAGGAGGGAGGACAGTGCATGGTATGAAGGGATTGGGAGAAAATTTCCTGCCAGATATGGTTAATATTTTCTTTGAAATAATTGGACAGATCGCCAGCGCGAGATTGGTGGTCAGGAACTGTACTCTTAGATTGAGAAGAAAATGAAAAAGTGTCAAATAGACATTTAGAATTGTTGGATAGTGAGGTGATGAGGGAGTTAAAATAGGTTTGTTAGGAGAGGTGAAGGGCAGAGTTGTAAGTTTTAAGCATAGACTTATAATGGATGACATCTTTGGCCAGACGTACAGCGCAACTGGAGCACAGCTGCAGGAAATGTATTTGCAGTGTGTGCCAGGGTGTCACAGTCTGTGCCATGTTGTTATATGTGTAGGAAGTGCAGCTTCATCCAGGTCCCTTTGCACTGAAACAATGCAGTGTCAGGACATGAAAGGGAGGATATTGGGGCCAATGAGGACTACAAATTGTTCATAAGTGTTACAACTCTTGTCGGGTGTCCCAGGTCCAGGGGCTCATACATAGTAACATAGTAACATAGTTATTAAGGTTGAAGGAAGACTTTAAGTCCATCTAGTTCAACCCATATCCTATCCTAACCTGCCCTAACATATTGATCCAGAGGAAGGAAAAAAAAACCCAAGTGGCAAACAGTAAGCTTCACATTGGGGAAAAAAATTCCTTCCTGACTCCACATACGGCAATCAGACTAGCTCCCTGGATCAACGCAGTATCTAGGAAACTAGTGAATATAGCCTGTAATATTATACTTTTGAAGAAAGGCATCCAGTCCCTTCTTAAATTTTAGTAGGGAATCACTCATTACAACATTAGACGGCAGAGAGTTCCATAGTCTCACTGCTCTTACAGTAAAGAATCTGCGTCTGTGATTATGGCTAAACCTTCTTTCCTCCAGACGTAGAGGATGCCCCCTCGTCCCCGTCACAGGTCTAAGAGTAAAAAGATCATTAGAAAGGTCTTTGTACTGTCCCCACATATATTTTACATTGTAATAAGATCACTCCTAAGCCTTCGTTTTTCCAAACTAAATAACCCCAAGTGTATAACCTGTCCTGGTATTGCAGACCCCCCAGTTCTCTAATAACCTTGGTCGCTCTTCTCTGCACCCGCTCCAGTTCAGCTATGTCTTTCTTATACACCGGAGACCAGAACTGTACACAATTCTAAGTGTGGTCGCACAGTGACTTGTATAGAGGTAAAATGATGTTCTCCTCATGAGCATCTATGCCTCTTTTAATGCATCCCATTATTTTATTTGCCTTGGTAGCAGCTGCCTGACATTGGCCACTATATGTGAGTTTGTCGTCCACCCATACACCCAGATCTTTTTCAGTCACAGTTTTGCCCAATGTTTTACAATTAAGCACATAATTATACATCTTGTTTGTTCTACCCAAGTGCATGACCTTACATTTATACCCATTAAAAGCTCATTTGCCATTTATCAGCCCAAGCTTCTAGTTTACATAAATCCTCCTGTAATATAAAATTGTCCTCCTCTGTATTTATTACCCTGCAGAGTGTCATCTGCAAATATTGAAATACTACTCTGTATACCCCCTAATACAAAATGGTGGAAAAAAGACCTCTCTTAAGAACCACCGGATGGTATAAAATTCAATATTTTATTATAACAATAGTATAACAAGGAACAACCTTATGAATCGTACTGAAAGGTACCAGGTACCTTAGCATATCGCTGTCACATAGTCATATGGTGCTGGCCACTGAGTTTATTTGTTGTGACACCCTAATTTTGGGGCACACTTAATTCAGCGATATATTCCCATACTGGGTATATGATTTACTTATGCTCAGCGAAATGTTGCCATATAGTTAAAAAATGCCGGCCACTGAGCTGATAAAACCTGACATCTTAATATAGGCGTTGATTTGGCTATAATTGGTATTAGAAAATTTGTACTATTGGACTTCTGCAGGCAGCAATAGATGTGTCCTATGGAAAATACGTCCCTTTTGTGTTTTTAATTTTTTGTACCTGGTACCTTTCAGTACGATTCATAAGGTTGTTCCTTGTTATACTATTGTTATAATAAAATATTGAATTTGATACCATACGTGGTTCTTAAGAGAGGTCTTTTTTCCACCATTTTGTATTATGTTGCATGCTGTGGTATATATACCCCAGGAGGGTTATTTATAGTGGGCATTTTTTGTCATTATTCTGTATACCCCCTACAAGGTCATTAATATGTTAAAGAGAAGCGGCCCAATACTGACCCCTGTGGTACCCCACTGCTAACCGTGACCCAGTCCGAGTGTGCTCCATTAATAACCATCCTTTGTTTCCAATCCATGAGTCAGTTCTTAACCCATTTACACATATTTTCCCCTATCCCCATTGTTCTCATTTTATGTATTAATCTTTTGTGTGGCACCGTATCAAAAGCTTTTGAGAAGTCCATGAACACCACATCCAATGCGTTCCCTTGGTCCAGTCCGGAACTTACCCCTTCATAAAAGCTTGTCAGATTAGTCTGACAAGAACGGTCCCTCTAAAACCCATGCTGATACTGTGTCATGAGGTTATTCAGCCTCAGATACTCCAATATAGTATCCCTTAAAAAAAACCTCCAGGATTTTACCCACAGTAGATGTTAAGCTCACTGGCCTATAATTTCCAAGTTCAGTTTTTGCCCCCTTTTTGAATATTGGCACCACATTTGCTATACGCCAGTCCTGTGGTACAGACCCCATTATTATGGAATCTTTAAAGATTAAAAATAATGGTCTATCTATGACTGTACTTAATTCCTGCAGTACTCGGGGGTGTAACCCATCCGGGCCCGGGGATTTGTCAACTTTAGTGATTTTTAGACGCCGCCGTACTTCCTGCTGGGTTAAGCAGGTGACATTTAATGGACAAAATTTTTTATCACTGATCATGTTATCTGTCATGGGATTTTCTTGTGTAAATACAGTTGAAAAAAAGTCATTTAGCATATTGGCTTTTTCCTCATCCTCATCCACCATTTCACCCAGACTATTTTTAAGGGGACCAACACTATCATTTTTTAGTTTCTTGCTATTTATGTAGTTAAAGAATATTTTGGGATTATTTTTACTTTCTCTGAGTCTCTCTGCCTCAATCTTTGCTGTCTTGATTAGCTTTTTACAGAATTTATTCAGTCTTCTGTATTTATTTAATGCCTCTTCACTACCTACTTGCTTTAATTCCCTAAAACGCTTTCTTTTTGTCCCTATTGCAGCCCCTTACAGCTCTATTTAGCCATAGTGGTTTCCTCCTATTTCTAGCATGTTTATTCCCATAGGGTATATACTGTGCACAGGTCCTATTCAGGATGCTAATAAACGTCTCCCATTTTCTTTGTGTATTTTTATGTCTCAGGATATCGTCCCAGTTTATTGCACCAAGATCATCTCTCATCCGTTGGAAATTTGCCTTCCTGAAGTTTAGTGTCCTTGTAACCCCTCGACTACACATCTTATTAAAGGATACATGAAAGCTTATTATTTTGTGATCACTATTACCCAAGTGACCCCCAACCCTTATATTTGATATGCGGTCTGGCCTGTTGGTTAATATTAGGTCTAGCAGTGCCCCCTCTCTTGTTGGGTCCTGAACTAGTTGTGAAAGGCAATTGTCTCTTATAGTTGCCAAAAACCTATTACCTTTGCTGGAACTACAGGTTTCTGTTCCCCAGTGTATTTCAGGGTAGTTGAAGTCCCCCATAATAATGACTTCTCCTTGAGTCGCTGCTTCATCTATTTGCTTTACGAGGATATTCTCTGTTGCTTCCATTATTTTAGGAGACTTATAACAAACCCCTTGTCCCTAACGCTAGGGGCACCCTAGCTCAGCCTATTCCCCCTGATTACTTCTGATGGTGAAGACGCCGGTGGCACATACCATGCCTTAGCTTGTGAATCAGCCCTCAGTCTGTACCCTTCACCCACCCAGGGAAGAAGGGAGTAGTAGTGTACCACAATACACCAACCACACTAACAAGGTAATACAAACAGGGATAAAACAAAATACCAAACATACAAATATACTCACACATACAACAGATGAATGCACTAAAAAACTAAAAAAAACCCAAAATAGCAACAGACACAGATAAATCCACCAACAACGCAGCAAAAGCCGTCTCTTACAATGAGTGCTAGTTGGGCCAATATTATATAGAAGATGGGAGTGGCTAACAGTGAACAGCTGAGAGCCTTAACGCTCCAGAAGCTCTCAACTAAGCAGATTAATCCCCGCACTGCTAAAAAAAAAACTTACACTGTTTAATAAGAAGGTGATGTGCTTCTAATCAGAACAGGAGTAGGAGAAAGCAGACGCTGCTGTTTTCTGGCTCCCCTCAGTCGCGGAAAACCCGTCACATTAAAGACCCCGTCACACTAAGCGAGATCGCTAGCGAGATCGCTGCTGAGTCACAAGTTTTGTGACGCAACAGCGATCTCAGCAGCGATCTCGCTTTGTTTGACACTTACCAGCGCTCACGCCCCTGCTATGAATCGCTGGTCGTGTCAGAAATGCCTGGACATTTCTTTGGTCGTTGAGGTCCTGCTGGGTAGCATGCATCGGTGAGTTTGACACCTTTTACCAACGATCTCCCTAGCAACTCAGCACTGAGACACATAGGAGACACATCGTTACACAGGTCGCTACGGGTCGCTGATCGTTGCTGCGTCACTGGGAAGAACTTACTGTTTGGCATCTTACTAGCGATCACAAAGCGACGCAGCAACGATCCCTTCCAGGTCGTATCGTTGTCGGGATCGCTGCTGCGTCGCTGAGTGCGACGGTACCCTTAGTTTATGGATGTTAATGAAATGCATAATTCTAGAATTGTGGAAAGTGGGGTGTCCTGGGCAGGGAGACAGTTTTTGACAGAGACTGAAAGAAGGTTGTGGTCAGAGAGCAGGAGAGGGGAGTTAGTAAAATCATACACTGAGTAGAGCCGGGAGAAGACCAGGTCCAGCGTATTTCTTTCTTCATGTGTAGGAGAGTTAGTGTGCTGTGAAAGGCCAAAGGAGGAGGTTAGAGATAAAAGGTGAGAGTGGCAGATGGGGAGAGAGGATCACCAATGGGAATGTTAAAGTCTCCCATGATGCAGGTGGGGATGTCACAGGATAGAAAATGTGGAAATCAGGCGACAGAGTGATCAAGGAACTGACGGGAGAGGACTGTAGGATGATACACAATCACCACTCCAAGGGAGAAGGGGTTGTAGAGTCTGACAGCGCTGATTTAAAAAGAAGGGACGATATGTGAGGGTACTTGGGGGGATAACCTGAAAAATTTTTTTTTTTTTTTTTTTTTTGGAGCAGATCAACACGTCCACGTGGTCTGTTGTCAGATATCAGGCTATGAGAGATCTGAGAGAGCAGCAGCTGGATCCAGGCTTCAGTAAGAGCCAGAAGGTTAAGAGAATCAGAAAGGAAGTAGTTATGGATGTAGGAGAGTTTGTTACACACTGAGCGTTAATTGCAGAGGGCACATTTAAAAAAAAAAAGTAGAAGGCAAGCAGTGAATATTAATGAGATTTGCAGGGTTTCTGAATGTAGTAGGTGATGGGTTAGACTTACCATTACAGGAAGGGCCGGGGTTTGGGAGAGATATCTCCAGTGACTAGGAGAAAGAGGATAGAAACAGTGAGCAGTTTATTGTGTTTTATGGTGAGATTGAATAGATCTGTGCAGATTAGGATTGTGAAAATAGCGTGAGTGCTGTACATAGGAGAGGAGAGAGGGGCTGATATGGATGGAGTGCAAAGAGTTTCTGCAAGGGCGATGGATTTGAGTGAATGCAGCAGCCACGATATAAAATTATACAAATTCATATGGTGAATATTTGTTGCAATCCAAATATTCTGGATGCGTTTCTTTAAATGTCTTGCCTGTCTCCTGCCCTGCCTAACTACCATGTTCAACTGCCAGGCACCTGGAATACAATGTGCATAAATGTCCCCTGCATAAATGCTTCCCCAAAGCTCTGTCTGAATATATAGAAGGTTGGTTCTTAGATCTATAACTAATTTGACTCATTAATCAATCAACTAAATTAAGACAGCAGGAGACAATAAATGTCGAGATAAACCAACAAGTTTGCAGGCCAACATGGATCATAAAACTCTTTGAGCTAGAGGGATCACCTAGAGCAGTGATGGCGAACCTTGGCACTCCAGCTGTTGGAGAACTACAACTCCCAGCATGCCTCAACTGCTGCAGGTTGCAAGGGCATGCTGGGAGTTGTAGTTTTACAACAGCTGGAGTGCCAAGGTTCGCCATCACTGACCTAGAGCATCAGTGGCCAGTTCAGTAAGATGAATGAGATATATACCATTAAAAATGCTTTCTCCATTGTTTTAAAAGGACAAAGTTTCAACATTCCAAAATATTATAGAAATTCTTTGCAGAAGACTAGAAGCTGTTTAAACTAGGTAGTTGGTGTGAATCAATTTGCAGGATCCAATATAGGCTATGTTGGTAATCTGTGGCCCATGGACGGGAGTCCTGAGAAGTGACTCCTACCTGACAGCATCTGAGGCTTTACTTTTGATTAGCCGGCTTGGCACAAAGTCACCGATGTCGTATGATGTACATGTGATGCCACGCAGCTAGTCAAAAGAAGAGATGCAAATGCCGTTAACAAAGAGGCAGCTCATAGGACTCCTGGTCAGCGGGCACAAATTAGCGACATGGCCGCTGAACCAGATTGTGCAAATCAATTTACACCAGCTCTAGTGCCTTACATTATATTATACGAATAACATGTACCAGTCACCATACAGGTTTTACTTTTGTATTGTATGCTAGTATGAGTGCTAAAAACAGTTTCTTAATTTTGCTCTTCAGAAATGGGCTTTACTGGATAAAATGCAGGTATGTAATGCATAATGGTATAGGATATATTGCTATGCATTGTTTTTGAATATAACAGAATAAGATTCACTCTTTTTTTCCAGTTAGCAGTCTAATATTTACTAGAAATAACATAAAAAATATTTTTTTTTAGCTTTGGGTTGAAGAAATGATCAAAGGGATGTTTTCATATAATTTACCCAAGATAATAGAAGCCATCATTACATCTAATGTAATAATCTTATGTTACCTTTTGAAGTAATAGGTGATAGTGGTCTCACTTTTCACCTTTGCACTTGCTAGGTCACACAAATGAATGCTGCTTCTTACACACTGTCATTTTTAATTTACAGCCAGAGATTACATAGCTTAAAGGAAACCACAAAAGTAGAAAAGGTCTCGGTGTATTTTATTTCAGTTTAGAAAATGGATTTTGAAAACATACGTGTGTGTTTGTTTGTGTATATATGTGTGTATATATGTATGCACATATATATATATATATATATATATATATATATATACACATATATATAGACACATACACACACATGCACATACATACATACATACACACACACACACACATCACAAATCATTAAGGGATTTGCGGCAGCACTGGGTCTGCTGAAATTTAAATGTTTTTTTCCTTTTAGTCCAGCAAGTGTTAATGTCAGTCTCTTGTTGGCAGCTTCTTTTAGGCTGGTCAGCAGATGTGGGTTGGAAACCACCCCCATCTTCCTTTAAATAGTCACATGACCCATCAGCTCATCGTCTGTTATAGAGTTCGCCTATGTAGTGTAAGAACTAAAAGCTGCAATGTGATTGGTTGCTAAAAGGCAAATTTTCTTTTAGATCGAGTTCATAGGAGTGTTGTTGTGTGCTTACTACGATCCCTTTCAGTATTTAGTGGTTGTGGTGGATTAATCTTCTGTTTCTAACAATGTGATCAAAACAACTTTTGCTACATCACGGACTTCGTACAGCACTTAAATGAGATTAGCTCATAATAATATTGTAATAAATGAAGATATTCACTAGAGCACAATAATTAGACCTACTCAAAATTAATGAATAAACCAAATAAAATATATAAAATATAGAATTTTTACTTGATCATAATATTAAAATATAAATGACATAAAAAGAGGGAAGCCAAAAGGACAAAATATGCAGAAACCACAGCACACTGATAATTGTGGGTATCTCCTTGAGAAAGCCACTAGGCGAAACATGAGTTGGAGTCACAAGAGCAAAGGGATACGGACTACTGGTATATCTTACTTTATTATTTCTCCCCCCTTTTTATTTATGCCTCTTATCACATATGCATGTTTGCAATACTTCTTTATAATCAATCTATAGACTATTTATATGGGGTTTGAATATGTATGATCATGTTATTTCGCCTTTGTACCCATTACAATTATCATTGTGCTGTGGTTTCCGCATATTTTGTCCTTTGGCTTCCCTCTTTTTATATCATTTATATTTAAATACATTATGGACTTCGTTAGAAAAGTGTATTATACATACTTTAGTGTAACACTAGGTGATCAAGACAAGTCGTAGGTTTCACACATATTGTGTTCTGTTTGAGTAGAACTACAACAGTGGTCAAAACGAAACCTCTCTTTCTCTTTAGGAGCACCTATGATCGGGAGGGAACCGCAAAATCATAGTGATGACTGCTACTTTTGTGCAAGGTGGAGGGACTCAACTTTAAAAATAAGAAGGAAATAATATACACAGATTTGCACTGTGCCTCACGGTGCAGGAATACCTGTCCTTTCACCTCCGGAGAAACTTGAAGATACACCCGATTCAGAACATGAGGAGCAAGAATCTGAAAGACTTTGATGCTTGTCCCAATGAGCCACATATTTTTTCACAGCTCGAATTAAAAGATTTAGTCAGGGACTTGTATTTTAATAAACATCCTGCAGAACTTTTAGACTTTAATCTAAGGCCTCTTTCACACTTCAGTCATGCGACGTCAGTCAAAATCCGCCAAATTGTGAAAAAATCGGATCCGCCATTTTTTGTTGGCGGATCCGCTTATTTCCCATTGACTTGCATTAGTGGCGGATTTTGACGGATAGTCGTCCGTTAGATCCGTTTTTTGACGGATCCGCCATAAATTTGGCGTCCGCCATTTTTGGAAAATATTCAATGCAACGTTTTTTGTGTGCGTCAAAATGGAGGACCAGTCAAAAAACGGATCTAACGGACGACCATCCGCCAGCGGATCCATTGCTCTCATAGAAAATCCATTAAAATGCCCAGAACACTGTCCGGGGTCTCTCTCTCTCTCCTCCGTGCCAGACATGCGTACCTGCATTTCCGTTTACATCCGTTTTTCAACTTTTCTGGCGGATCCGCTATTTTCACACTTTGGCGGATTTTAACGGACGCCAAACGACTGAAGTGTGAAAGAGGCCTAAAGGAAAAGAACCTGCTAGATCCTGGTACCTGTTTTTCACCGTAGAGAAGAGAAAATAAATTCTTTCACAACAGTGGAGACTGTTTATTGACTCATCCAAAAAAAAAAGTCTGATGGCTGTATACTACTTCACAATGGCAGCAAATATGCTTCAGTGTCAGTAGGGCATTATATGCACTTGAAGGAAAGCTAGGAGAATTTAGACTTTATTCTCAAGAAACTTTAGTACGAGGATCAAGGACGGTCAATATGTGGTGATCTGAAAGTTCTCTCTTTGCTCCTTGGGCAGGAAGGAGTACACACGAAGTACCCATGCTTTTTGCGTGAATGTAATAGCCGGGATAGGACTCATCATTGGAGCCAAAAAAGTTGGCCAACGAGAACATCTTTGCAACCTGGACTCAAGAACATAGTTGTGGAAAGTTTAGTTGATCCTACTAAAGTTCTCCTGCCACCACTCCACATTAAGCTAATGAAGCAATTTGTGAAAACTCTACCGAAAGAAGGAAAGACTTTAGTATCTATGTATAAAGTTTCAGGGACTATCTGAAGCAAAACTGAATGAAGGCATTTTTGTGGGTCCCAATAATCAGAAACTCATGAAGGATGAAACGTTCAAAATAAAAAATGAAAGCTGTTCAGAAAAGGGCTTGGGATTCTTTTAAAGAAGTCGTGAAGAAATTTCTAAATAACAACAAAGATACAAAATGTAACTCCATCTTGGAGAACATGCTGAAACCTTTCAAAGCCTTGGGATGTCTGATCAGTTTGAAGTTACTGTATTTTTAAGACTATAAAGACACACTGGACCATAACAATGCAACCCAAACTTTTGGAAGGAAAATAGGTAAAATTTTGCTTAATGTTAAAATGGGTGTCAGTCTTCTAGTCTGTATTTAGCCTACCATGGTGGTGACGGTGCAGCGGGGTCAGTGGAAGCAGGGTCACTGTTGCTTGAAGTCGGCAGTTGCAGGAGAGGTGTGATGCTGCTGGCACTGTGACAAGCAGAAATCTAAATCTACGCATGCCATGCGCCACCTCCGTCGCCTATTTTCCTGAAGCCCACCATTGGAAAATCAATGTACAGAGCTGGGACAACGCTCCTTGTCTCACTACTGACATTTTCTTTAAGCCCAGGACCTGCAGCTTTGCATCACCAGGACACCCCCTCCTCCCAGCCCAGGGCATTGCCTCTCTCCTGCCGCCGGTTTCCTGCAGCAGCAACCCATCCTCCTGTGACCCCATTCCACCGTTGCCAATCCACCCAGGAAATTACATTTGGACTAAAAGGCACGCCCCCATTTTCCTCCCAAATTTTTGGGGAAAAAGTGTCTTTTAGACCGAAAAACATGTTACATTTTTTACATTCCTATTTGGACTACTATGCTGAAAATCTTGGTGCTGTTAGCAAAGAGCAAGGCGAAACATTTCATCAAGATATAAAAGAGATGGAACATGAACATTATGGGGGACTACTGCTGGATGCTTCACAGAGAACTACAGCAGTCCTTCTATAAGAGAAAGGGTATCAAGAAAAGCTTTGAAGAGCAAAGGAAAAGGCGCAAGAATTAATTTACAATAAAGTTGCAGAATAAATGTTCAATTCATTTTTATATATAATATTGTGTACATTTTGGGCTAAAGATTTTTCTTGTTCTTCTCATTTGTATGTAATTTTACGTGTGTTTTGTGCAAAATCCGTAAGTGATGGTTAAAAATAGAAGTGTTTTTTGAAATCACAGCATATGAAAAATTTCCATAGACCCAAATTTTCCATACTTGTGTAGTTTTGAATTAATTGCATTTTGAGTATCCAGAAACATATAAGAATAAAAAAAAATGACAGAGCTAATAAACAACATTCTGTATAAAGCACATAATATAATTATATGAAATGGTAGAAAAAATGAAGGCAAAATGCCTTGACGAAAGATAAAAGACAACTGAAAGAAAATGTATTGTTTAAAAAAAGGCCCTGCACATTAGGATGTGGATGAATAAATTAAAATACTAAACTCTGCAGACTTTTAGGCTTCTGTGAATTCAGTACAGAAACACATGGTAGACATTAAAACTCCTGTGGGAAAATCTAAGTTTATTAATGAGAGGGGCTAAGTGAGGGGAGGGGGCAACCTAAAACAATATCATTCAAAAATGTTAAATCTGTAAGTGGTTTATTAGAAAGGTCCATGAATGGGGCAGCAAACGTTTTAAAAAAAATATTAAGTTCTACTTGAGGGTCATCTGGGAACACTGAATTACTACAGTCTGGCACTAAAAAATATTTGATGTTTATAGGCAATCTAATTATACAATTACAGTAATGCACTAGAATATAACATTATTTTTATTTTTTATTAATTTTTTTTTAAACAAGGCTATGTAACTGTGGCTTTTTAGCCAGAACGCGGAATATGACAGCTCAAGTGATTTCCCTGTTCGGGGAATATATCTATCAGAAAGATCAGCTCCTTTCGTGTCCTAGACTGATCTTTCACTCTCATTTCATGGGTAAATTCTACATTTAGCAAAGACAGATTGTCTCATTCCAGAGTTGGGATATTTAAAATTCTATGGAGTGGGGAGGTGGACTAAGGCTGTGTGCACACGTTGCGTTTTTTTCTGTGCAGATGTCACAAAACCTGAAGGGATTTCTCATGCACGTTACTTTTTTGCGACTAGCAGATTTGGTGCAGATTTAAGTCAGAACGCCAATTCTTTCAGGATTTTGCCAGCATTTTTTTCACCCATTGAATTCAATGATGTCAATTATTGCAGGATTTGCTGTGTTTTTGCTTCAAAAAATGAGGAAGCACCAGTATTTTGTGTGTATAGGTGAGTAATATGGCCGCAAGTGTTGGCACCCTTGACATTTTTCCAGAAAATAAAGCATTTCTCCCAGAAAATTGCTGCAATTACACGTTTATTTCCTTTGTGTGTATTGGAACAACACAGAAAACAAATGTCAAAAATTGGACAATTTTGCAAAGGACCCCAAAACTTTACTGGGACAAATTGTTGGCACATTTCCAAAATTGTGGGTAAACAACTTTGTTTCAAGCATGTGATGTTCGTTCAAACTCACATCTGGCAAGTAAGAGGTGTGGGCAATATGAAATCACACTTGAAACCAGATAAAAAGGGAGACGACTCAATCTTAGCTTAGTTTGCACACAAAGACACACAAAGCATGGAGAACAGAAAGTGGAGAAGAACTGTATGAGGACTTTAGAACCAAAATTGTTGAAAAATATCAACAATTTCAAGGTTACAAGTCCATTTCCAGAGATCTTGATGTTATGTCCATGGTGCGCAACATAATTAAGAAGTTAACAACCCATGGCAGTGAAAAATTTATAACAGGATAATCCGGATGGGGGATAACCAGCCATATTTAAAGAAATTTAAGCTTTCCTGCAGGCTTAAGGCTCAGTAATGTCAGTGCAAACTATCCGACCATATTTGAATGAAACGAAACGCTATGGCAGGTGACCCAGGAGGACCCCACTGCTAACAGCGAAACATATCTAAATCCCATCGAACACCTCTAGAGAGATCTTAATATTGCTGGAGGAGGCACCCTTTAATTATGAGAGACCTGTAGCAGTTTGCAAAATAAGAGTGGTCCAAAATACTTGTTGAGAGGTGTAAGAAAGTAGTTGATGGTTATAGGAAGTGATTGATTGCACTTATTTATTTCAAAAGGTGTGGAACCAAATATTAAAAAGGTGAGGGTATCAACAATTTTGTCAGGCCTATTTTTGGGTTTTCGTGTGAAATTTGCTTTTTTTTCCCCATTCTCTTTTTTTGTGTTGTTCCAATAAACACAAAAGAAATAAACATGTGTATGAGTACCTGACCTCATTCAAATGTCATCTGTGGGTCAGCAAGAGAAACACCATCTCTGATTGGTGGCAAGTTACTATCGGTCAGGGCGCTGCAGTTCCCACGCTGTCATACAGGTGACAGTGTGAGCCAGCAGCTCTGACCGGTGGTAAAAAGGTTACCGCCGGTCATAGGCGTCAGATCATGAGCGTACTACTCATCATTCTACACCTGGTCTCGCTGTGTGAGCAGGTGTATGATGATGTGAGTATTCACCAGCCGGCGACTGTGCAATAATTAAAGAAAAAATAAGTCTCTTCTACTCTTGGTAACCAGTGCAGGCAAAACACATCGTCGGGTCCCCCCCACCTCCATTTTGATAACCAGCCAAGCTAAGGCAGACAGCTGGAGGCTGGTATTCTCAGACTGGTAAGGGGCCATGGATATTGGGCCACCCCAGCCTAAAAACAGAAGCCCACAGCAACCCCAGAAAAGGCGCATCTATCTATTCGATGCGCTAAATCTGGAGTTTTGCCTGGTTCTTCCCAATTTCTCTGGTGCAGTGGCAAGTGGGGTAATGATTGTGTGGTTGATGTCTGCTTTATAATGTCCACAGGTTAGTAATGGAGGAATCTATAAATACACCCCATTATTAACCCCATAGTCAGATTGTAAAAAATACACAACCAGAATAAAGTAATTTAACTGAAAGAAAGACTGACTGCTTTATTTTAAATAAATACTCCCGTCCCGCTTTTTTCCCTTTTGTTACTGTGAAACAACAAATAAACCACCATATTTCTCACCTGTGCACTGAGAATCCCTAAGTGATGCTGTCCCATGAAGAACTCCAGCTCTGCTACATCTGGGTGGTTTGCTGAGTGCTGGTATGATGCGACCGCTCAGCAAGTCAGTCAGAACACACCGAGCCAGGAGCGCGATTACGCTCCTGCAGTGTGTAGCTCTGATGTGAGAAAGGTCACCGGAGTTCATAGCTGATTAACGCCGTTCAGCTCACTGTCGTCACCACTACCATCGCGAGAAGGTTCTCAAACAACGAGCGGTGATGTCAGTGTGGTGACAGGGGTTCAGGTGACCAATATGATGGTTTATTATTTCGCATTTTACAGTAATAAATGGGAAAAAGAAGGACGGGGAGTATTTATTTAAAATATAGGAGACTGTCTTTCTTTCAATTAAAAGGACTTTACTCTGGCTTTGTATTTTTTACACTCTGACTATGCAGTTAGCAATGGGGGGCATATTATAGACTCCTCTCCATTACTATCCTGTGGACTTGATATCAGCTGACATTATAAAGCCGACATCAACCCCACAACTATTACCCCACTTTCCACTGCACCAGGGCAAGTAGGAAGAGCTGGGCTAAGCGCCAGAATTGGCGCATCAAATAGAAGCACCTTTACTGCTGGGGTGGCTATGGGCTATGTTTAGGCTGGGAGGGGCCCAATATCTATGGCCTGTTACCAGTATGAGAATACCAGGCTACAGCTGTCTGCTTTAGCTTGGCTGGTTGTCAAAAAATGGAGGGGACCTTGCACTATTTTTCTTAAATTATTTAAACAATTTAAAAAAAAGGCGTGGTGACCCTTCTGTTTTTGATAACCAGCCATGATAAAGCTAACAGCTTTTCTAGATATCTATCCAATGATGTGTCACGAAGATTGCAATCTTCTTTTGGGAGTAGTTGTAAGCAATATAGTGAGTCGTCATCCCACCTATCTGAACAAAAAAGACAGATAATGATCATGAATGCATAAAATGTGCATAGAAAATATTAGGCAATTAGTGTATACATATAAAGAGCGGCCAGGAGAAAATCCTCTGAAAAGATCTTGTGTAGTATCACAAGAAAGATCAATTTAGTTTAGGTGCTTATATTAAGGGAGCATCGTGTTTAAAAAGGAATTGAAAACAAATCCAAGTGGAGCCCCCCTTATAAGATATCAAATCAAAGATATATAGCATAGTACTCAAGAGGAAAAACTGCTTACCCACAAGGCGCTCAAATGGTCATAGACGGACAGCCAGAAACCCCAACACACGTTTCTCATGTTTATAAGTGTTGCTTTCTCAAGGGGAAGTTATGCTGGCATTACTTGCCACCTCAAGGGTGTGGTTCAGCAAGATACATGACCAGCCACTAAGTTTTTTCTCTGTTTGTGGTTCTGGAGGCAAAAGAGCTCCAGAGTAACATTTATGTGCAACTGTGCTGGACTCTGGTGATTGCACCCTGAGCGGGAAGATTCCTGCAGGCATAACTGTGATAGACATTATCTTTCTGTTTCTCACTTTTGCCAGAACGCCCGTGTTTATTTCAGTGGACTGGGCACTGGTTTATGCAGTGATTAAAATAAACCAGCAGAAGAAACGTTCTTGTGTCTACCTCTGAGCAGCCGAGTGAGTCGTATGATCACAGTATAGAACATATACACACACTATCCTATAATATATCACACACACGATGCTCCATCAGCTTTGCTCGTCACGGCGGAGGCGTGGCTCACCGATCGACACTGCGCAAATTGCGTGGGCGGAAACAGTGACTGAACCCAATTAAGCACACCACTGTGACTAAATGAACAGGTACAATATAACTATATAAAGTGCTTTTTGCACAAGATTACTGCGCCGTTTTTAATGAAAAAAACATGTTAGTGATGCACATGGATCATTAACACTGCACTCGGGACAATTTTCATGCCATGCTACAAAAGGACATGACAGGTTGCCTTTAAGAACTACAACATAATATTGGTATTGATAGAGATATTATATATTTTTTTCCTTTCTATCTTTATCTCTATCTATCTATACACACACACTGCTCAAAAAAAATAAAGGGAACACTTAAACAACATAATATAACTCCAAGTAAATCAAACTTCTGTCCACTTAGGAAGCAATACTGATTGACAATCAATTTCACACTTTGTTGTGCAAATGGAATACTAAACAGATGGAAATTATTGGCAATTACCAAGACACACTCAGTAAAGGAGTGGTTCTGCAGGTGGGGACCACAGACCACATCTCAGGACCAATGCTTTCTGGCTGCTGTTTTGGTCACTTTTGAATGTTGGTTGTGCTTTCACACTCGTGGTAGCATGACACGGACTCTACAACCAACACAAGTGGCTCAGGTAGTGCAGCTCATCCAGGATGGCACATCAATGCGAGCTGTGGCAAGAAGATTTGCTGTGTCTGTCAGCGTAGTGTCCAGAGGCTGGAGGCGCTACCAGGAGACAGGCCAGCACACAAGGAGACGTGGAGGGGACGTAGGAAGGCAACAACCCAGCAGCAGGACCGCTACCTCCGCCTTTGTGCAAGGAGGAACAGGAGGAGCACTGCCAGAGCCCTACAAAATGACCTCCAGCAGGCCACAAATGTGCATGTGTCTGCACTAACGGTTAGAAACCGACTCCATGAGGATGGTCTGAGTGCCCGAAGTCCAACAGATGGGGGTTGTGCTCACAGCCCAACACAGTGCAGGACGCTTGGCATTTGCCACAGAACACCAGGATTGGCAAATTCGCCACTAGCGCCCTGTGCTATTCACAGATGAAGGCAGGTTCACGCTAAGCACATGTGACAGACGTGACAGAGTCTGGAGACGCCATGGAGAGCGATCTGCTGCCTGCAACATCCTTCAGCATGACTGATTTGCCAGTGGGTCAATAATGGTGTGGGGTGGCATTTCTTACGAGGGCCACACAGCCCTCCATGTGCTCACCAGAGGTAGCCTGACTGCCATTAGCTACCGAGATGAGATCCTCAGACCCCTTGTGAGACCATATTGCTGGTGTGGTTGGCCCTGGGTTCCTCCTACTGCAGGACAATGCCAGACCTCATGTGGCTGGAGTGTGTCAGCAGTTCATGCAAGATGAAGGCATTGAAGCTATGGACTGGCCCTCCTGTTCCCAGGACCTGAATCCAATTGAGCAAATCTGGGACATCATGTCTCGCTCCATCCACCAATGTCACATTGCACCACAGACTGTCCAGGAGTTGGCGAATGCTTTACTCTAGGTCTGGGAGGAGATCCCTCAAGAGACCATCTGCTGCCTCATCAGGAGCATGCCCAGGTGTTGTAGGGAGGTCATTCCGGCACATGGAGGCCACACACACTACTGAGCGTCATTTTGACTTGTTTTAAGGACATTACATTCCACTTTAATTTTGAGTGTGACTCCAAATCCAGGGCTCCATTGGTTAATAAATTTGATTTCCATTGAGGATTTTTGTGTGATTTTGTTGTCAGCACATTTAACTTTATACAGAACAAAGTATTCAATGAGAAAATTTCATTTATTCAGATCTAGGATGTGTTATTTGAGTGTTCCCGTTATTTTTTTTGAGCACTAATAAATATATATATATATAATATATATATATAATATATATGTATAATATATTTTTTTTTCCTGTCTATCAATACCAATATTATGTTATCTCATGTTTCTGTAGAACAGGTTTCTATCTTTTTAACTAGGTATGAGAATTCTGGTGAGAAGTGTAACATAATTCACTCAGATGTGACCAGCAAAGTCCATACATGGCACTGCTTGCTTTCCAGATCCAACAATCTAGAACGATGCTTTCTGTAAATACACAAATCGGTCCCTCGCCTTTGACACATTAATTATCCCATTCGTTCAGTTTCACTTAGCATATGGTAAACATATGGAGGAAGGAAGCATTGCTGGAAGCTGTTTGAACTAAGTACATTGCAATCAGCATGCACTAAGTAGGAAGCTGTTCTGAATAATTGTAAACTCAATTACAAACTAAACATTTTTTTATGAAGAATAAATGGCCACCATAAAGCAATGCAGGAACACAATAATTCATCTGGCCATGACAAATGGCTTAATTTGGAAGCCGTGTTTATTTGCTTTCAATGAGCGCTGAATGCGTTCTGACATTCAGTTATCTGCCGGGGAAGCACAATAATGATGTATTATGTCACTTGTGTTGTGGAGACATTTAGGCCTTTAATTCTATTGTAGTGCACACTTCAAGGCTCAGTCGGTCATCTCCATGGTCACAAAGGGTGACGATGATCTGATTCAATTTCCCAATGAAGAGTGAGGAATACGCTAAATGCTGCAACAATCACTAATGGTGCAGTGTGAACATATAAAGAGAAGTGTTCGACAATTAAAGGATTGTAGGAAGTTATCTGCTATTCATGGATTGATACCTTCTGACCTCTGGGACCGTCACGGTCATCAGAAAAGGCGTAAGAGTTTCAGTTTAGGGAACAAGACAGATAACATGAATTAGATGAACTGTGCTGTCACACCCACGCTATGTACCAGGTTCACGCATTTTGGTGGAGTCGGGGGAAAAAACTGGTGTGAAAATGCCAAGAGTCACAAAATTTGAGCAACTCCAAGTTGCAATAAAATTTTACAACATTTCTTAAACCCCCATCACATGTTGTATAAAACCAGTACCAGAAAAAACAGTATTTTGGATCACTGAGCCATCAGTGTGCCATAAGTGCGCCATTACTGTTTTTCCGGTATGCTTAAAGAATGAAATTACAAATCTTCTCCTAGACATGCATGGGCCATTGTCTTTCATGCTGCCAGAAAAAAAACGGACATGTGAAGATAATAAATCTTTTGATTTCTATAGCACCAACATATTCCGCAGCGCTTTACAGTTTGCGCACATTATCGTCGCTGTCCCTGATGGGGCTCACAATCTAGATTCTCTATCAGTATGTCTTTGGAAGGTGGGAGGAAACTCCTTGGAGATGTTGTCCTAGGTGGGATTTGAACCCAGGACTTCAGCGCTGCAAGGCTGCAGTACTAACCACTGAGCCACCGTGCTGTCCACCATAGGTTACAATGGGTATGTGTGGTATCCATAAAAAAATGGATGCCGCTTGTACCAGAAACATGGATGTGTCAAGGGGGCCTAATTTAACAAGCCTAATACCTTTAACCTCTTACTGACATCGGGCGTAATAGTACGCCGATATCTGTATCCCTCCCATTGATGTGGGCTCCGGCGGTGAGCCCCCATCTTTCCTGAGACATACCTTTAACCTCTTACCGACATCGGGCGTAATAGTCTGCCGATGTCTGTATCCCTCCCATTGATGTGGGCTCCGGCGGTGAGCCCCTATCTTTCCTGGGACATGTCAGCTGTTTTGAATAGCTGACATGTGCCCGCTATTGCCACGGGTGGAATCGCGATCCACCCGAGGCTATTAACTAGTTAAATGCCGCTGTCAAACACTTCTGGTCATCGGGCCAGAAATGTGCTCACTGGTGACCCGCGTCACATGATCGTGGGTCAACGGTGCGTCAGCTTGACAACCAGAGCTCTCCTGGAGACCTCTATGGTTGTCAGTGCCTCCCTGCTGTGAGCGCCAGCCAGTGGTCACAGCAAGTGAGTAATTCTGCTACATAGAGGTTCATCGCCTCTATGTAGCAGAGGAGATCGAGTTGTGCCAGCTTCTAGTCTCCTATGGAGACTATTGAAGCATGACAAAAGTGAAAAAAAAAATGTGTTAAAAAATATAAAAAAAATAAAAAGTTAAGAAGATTAAATCACCCCCCTTTCTTCCCATTCAAAATAAAACAATAAGAAAAAAAACAAACATACACATATTAGGTATCGCCGTGTTCAGAATCACCCGATCTATTAATAAAAAAAGGATTAACCCGATCTCTAAACGGCAAAGTGAGAAAAAAAATTAAAAAACGCCAGAATTACGTTTACGGGCGATCACAAGATCGTATCTGTACCAAAATGTACCAACCTGAGATCACAAAAAATTGACATGCTACGGGTCTCGGAAAATGGCACAATTTTTTTTTTTTTTTAAGCAAAGTTTGGAGTTTATTTTCACCACTTAGATAACAAAAGAACCTAGACAATGTTTGGTGTCAATTAACTCGTAATGAGCTGGAGAATCATAATGGCACGTCAGTTTTTAGCATTTAGTGAACCTAGCAAAAAAGTCAAACAAAAAACAAGTGTGGGACTGCACTTTTTTTGCAATTTCACCGCACTTGGAATTTTTTTTTCCCGTTTTCGTGTACACGACATGGTAACCTCCAATGGTGTTGTTCAAAAGTGCAACTCGTCCTACAAAAAATTAGCCCTCACACGGCCATATTGACGGAAAAATAATAATAAAAAAAAGTTATGGCTCTGGGAAGGAGGGGATCGAAAAACGAAAACGCAAAACCGAAAAAAACTCCAGTCATGAAGGGGTTAATGCACCTAGAACAAGATCGCTTCTCACAACATTATATAAAAAGTGTGAGATATACATGTATGATTATAATAATTATCTAACTATATTATTCGTATATATTTTATAATAAAGCCACGGAACGAAGGGAAATTGATATTATACATACACACATTACTATACATACAGTTGCGTGAAAGTTTTTGCCCCTTCCCGATTTCCTATTCTTTTGCATGTTTGTCACACTTAAATGTTTCACATCACCAAACAAATTTAAATATTGGACAAAGATAACAAGTGTGGAGACACATGAAACCGCATGGACCAGGGATCATCCCACTAAACGTCCGCTCTACTTTTACCGTGGGCATAATACTACTCAGACAACACAGGGTGAGGGTAAAACAGTGTGGCAATATTTTATTGAACCACAAAAAAGGCAAATAAAATGTAGAAGAGCCCCAGCAAAATAACCAAGATGGTGCAAATTTACAGTCTCACCCTTCCGCTGACTCGTGATAAAAGCAGCTGTGAACTCAGAGTTTCCAGGGCCGACTACCCCACATGTGGCACACACAGAGAGGAAGTAACAACAAGCTTAGGAAACCGACAGTCCATTGAGGTAGAAGGCCAGGTGACCAGTGGGTCACAAAATGGTTTCTCTGAACATCTCAATGAAGACAGGTGAACAGTGGGTCCTATTTCTGGCTTTCCCAAATGTATATATGGGGTTCAGGTGACCGGTGGGTTCAATTTCTGACTAATCCAAACATATCCATGGTTCAGCGACGGTCAATTGAACAGATTTGTATTCTTCCAGTCGAGGCCGTGGTCACCTAAGCTGGCATCCTGCAGAATGTCAAATCTGTGTCCCTCATGATGGAGCCATGATATCTTCGCTGATGTCTTGTAAAGAGTCTCTGGTTCTTCGGATGTTTAGATCTCTGGATGTCTTGGCAGAATCTCTGTCTAATGTTACAGAGGCATATTACCTTTTTATATAGTTAATAACTGTCATTCAAGCCATCATTCACAGGTAAAGGGGAAGAATGGTGACGAGATCAACTCGCATTACTTGATTTAATCTATGTGCATAGTTTTTCAAATCAACAAGCTAGCTGGCCTGGACAATGTGTAATCAGCATATCAGCAAACATCACTCTTCACTGACCATGTATCACTAGTCATAAAATGATAACAGCACAATATGTTACATCAAATGTGAACATACAAGTCAAAATTATAGGCTTAAACAAACAAAAGTCTGTTTCCTTGATCAACTAGAAAAACACATTCAAAAGTCAACATATAGTTAACAGACTATTCCTCCTGGCTTGCTGAAAATAGACGTCTGGTTAATTAAGATAAAAAGCTGTGTCACCACAAAACAGGAGGAAATTTTTAAATAAAGGTCTTTATTATTAAGGGAAAAAGAAATCCTAACCTACGGGGCCCTGTGTGAAAAAGTTATTGCCCCCTAAACCTAGTAACTGGTTGGGCACCCTTAGCAGCAACAACTACAATCAAGTGTTTGTAATAACTGGCAATTAGTCTCTTACAACACTTTAGAGGAAGTTTGGCCTACTCATCTTTGCAGAATTGTTGGAATTCAGCCACATTGGAAAGTTTCCGAGCATGAACCGCCTTTTTAAGGTCATTCCACAGCATCTCAATCAGATTAAAGTCATGACTTTTACTAGGCCACTCCAAAGTCTTAATTTTGCTTAAGCCATTCAGAGGTAGACTTGCTGGTGTGTGTTTTGGATCATTGTCCTGCTGCATAACCAAAGTGCGCTTCAGCTTGAAGTCACGAACAGATGACCAGTCATTCTGCTTCAAGAGTTTTTGGTAGACAGCAGAATTCATATTTCCATTTACCACAAGTCTTTCAGATCCAGAAGCAGCACAATAGCCCCATATCAGGGTTCCCCAACTCCAGTCCTCAAGGCCCACCAACAGATCAGGTTTTCAGGATTTCCTTAGTATTGCTCAGGTGATAATTGTATCACCTGTGCAATACAAAGGAAATCCTGAAAACATGATCTGTTGGTGGATGTTGAGGACTGGAGTTGGGGAACCCAGCCCCAGACCATCACACTACCACCACCTTATTTTACTGTTGGTATGATGTTCCTTTTCTGAAATGCAATGTTATGTCTACGCCAGATGTAATGGGACATACACCTTCTAAAAAGTTTAACTTTTGTCTCGTCAGTTTACAGAGTATTGTCCCAAAAGTATTGGGGGTCATCAAGATGTCATCTGGCAAAACTGAGACAAGCCTTTATGTGCTTATTGCTCAGCAGTGGTTTTTGTCTTGGAACTCTGCCATGCAGGCCATTTTTGCCCTGTCTCTTTCTTATGGTGAAATCAAGAACATGGACCTTAACAGGGGCAAGTGAGGCCTACAATTCTTTAGATGTTGCTGTGTGGTTTTTCATGACCTTTTGGATGAGTCGTTGCTGTGCTCTTGGGGTAATTTGGTCGGCCAGCCACTCTTGGTAAGGCTCTGTGCTTTTGCAGTTTGTGGATAGTTGTTCTCACTTTTGTTCGCTAGAGTCCTAAAGCTTTAAAAATGGCTTCATAACCTTTTCCAGACTGATAGATCTCAATTATTTTGCTTGCCATTTGTTCCAGAATTTCTTTGGATCGCGGCACAATGTTTAGCTTTTGAGGAGCTTTTGGTCTACTTCACTTTGTTAGGCAGGTCCTATTTAAGTGATTTCTTGATTGAGAACAGGTATGGCATTAATCAGGCCTGGTTGCAGCTAGGGAATTTGAACTCAGCTTCCTAAAGATGTGATAAACTACAGTTAATTTATGTTTTAAGGGGGGGTAAGTGAGGCAATCACTTTTTCACACAGGGCTCTGTAGGTTTGGATTTATTTTTCCCTTAATATATACAGTACAGACCAAAAGTTTGGACACATCTTCTCATTCAAAGATTTTTCTGTGTTTTCATGACTATGAAAATTGTAGAATCACACTAAAGGCATCAAAACTATGAATTAACACATGCGGAATTATACATTACACTTTACAAAAAAGTGTGAAACAACTGAAAATATGTCTTATATTCTAGGTTCTTCAAAGTAGCCACCTTTGCTTTGATTACTGCTTTGCACGCAGAAAAGGTGAACGGATGGACTCTACATGCCTGGTTCCCACCGTGAAGCATGGAGGAGGTGGTGTGATGTGTGGGGGTGCTTTACTGGTGACACTTTTGGGGATTTATTATGCCTTCAGTGTGATTCTACAAATTTTCATAGTCATGAAAATACAGAAAAATCTTTAAATGAGAAGGTGTGTCCAAACTTTTGGTCTGTACTGTACATTCATTTAAAAACTGCATTTTGTGTTATCTTTGTCTAATATTTAAATTTGTTTGGTTATCTGAAACATTTAAGTGTGACAAACATGCAAAAGAATAAGAAATCAGGAAAATGGAAAACACTTTCACACAACTGTGTATGAGTGACAAGCAAACTATCTTTAATGTACATAGGATAATGTGCATCTCAACTTCATTACATAAGAATATTATTTGGATGTTTCAGTGCGCAAGGACAATATTGAAATAATTACATCTTCAAAATATCGTAAACGTTAAATCCTTACGACAGTTTTATTTAATTTTTTTCATGGTTAAACTTGAATTCTAAGCTGTCAGTATGAATCAGCCTTGTGAGCAGCTCATAAGATGCAGCGCACGCACTATTCTATATTTGCACCAAGCAGGCAAATTGTGATTTCCTATTAGAAGCAGATTTTCTAAAATAAACAGTACAGAATAGCCAGTGCGTGCCACGCAGACGACACATTATTTTAGTTTGGCCACTTCCTTAACTAATTTCATTTTTTTTTTCTTTTCAATTAAAAAAAAAAAATAAAAAAATAGAAAATATTCATTACAAATGAGAAAGCGAAACAAAATGACCACAAGGGAAATGTGAGCAATTTTAAGCCTAAATTACTAAAAATAAATTTTAAAGGGAATCTGCTTTTTGGGGCTAGTCATTATCCCCTTTCCATCAACAGCATCTGACATTTCAAAGCACGTTTTCTCTGCAATGCTGCCTCAAAAGAGAACATACATGACAATAATAACAAAGCTCTCCGATTCATGCTGCTTGTGGTTTGGGTAGCATGAATCAAGTGACAGGTTTCCCTTTAAATTCTTGCGTTGGCAATTATTTTATTACTTAAAAAAAAAAAAAAAAAAAAAAAAGAAAGGGAGTAGCCATAACTATTTAATCAAGGCAAACAAAAGGAGCATGTCAGATGCATTTCCTGCCGGTGAGCTATGATTCTGTAACTATAAACACATGGATTAAAAGGGAACCAGTCTTGTTGGAAAAGCAGACCAATCTGCAGATAGCCGGGGAGCGGGCTACATTAATATACAATCTTGTTGGAAAATGGTCAAGACAATGTGTAATTTACTCATTTAAAACTATGCTTATTCTGTTACTTTTAATCAAGTGGGCAGTCCTACTTGGTGATTGACAGTACCCTCTCTATGCCCTTATGCAGGGAAGACAGTCAGTCACCGAGCAGGACCACCCACTTGCCTGGAAGGCAAAGAACGAGCAGAGATTTAAATATTGGGTAACATGAAGCTTGTGTGCCCCAATGCAGAAGTCTTCAACAGGATTCCCAAAAGATCTGCCAAACCCTCCCTTCAGACTCCAGGGCTCGAGTGAGACTGCAACTCCTGCACCTATTATAGTTACTCCCCTGGATTTTAAATGAGTCAAATTCAAGAAACTACAATAGGTAAATCTGATGCAGGAGAAACTCAGATACATACAAAATGTCAACGATTACTAGCCTTTGTCAAACAAACAGTAGGAATCCAAGCATGGCCATGCGATTGCAGCCAGAAATGTTTTACTCTGAAATACTGAAAACAGTTTGAAAATCCAGTAGAGACCGGGGACTAGTCCAGTGATATCCCAGCCCAGGACAACCCCACCCTGATCCAGCTGATTGACAGGTCTCTCACATGGGAGAGATTTTTCACACAACTGGAACAAGGCGGAGGAGGAGCAGCTACCTGGTGGTGCCACTGGGCTAGTTAGGTCAATATTGCAGACTGGCTAATCAAAGGTAAGAGACATATTCAGGGCTCTCATACAGCGGTCACAGATTATGGACTTGGCTGATGGTGCAAACTGATTCTCAGGAACCAGTTAAAAGCTATAAAAACAAAATAAGTTTGAGAAAGTACATTAAAGGGAACCTGTCAGGACTTTTTAATCAGCCATTACTAAACATGTCGCCATATCCAAAAACACATGTTTGAACTTGCAATTAGGTAATTACTGCCTTACGGGTATGCACCACACCTAACGAGATCGCTAAAACGTCACTATTTAGCAATCTCGTTAGCGACCTCGTTGTGTGTGGCATGTAGCAACGATGTGGCCCCTGCTGTGATCTCGCTGATCGTCACTAGAGTTCTGGACCGTTTTTTGATCGTTGGCGTCCCGCTGGTGAGCCTATATCGCTGTGTTTGGCACCTTTTGCGAACGACGAGCGACCTCGTTTGTGACGCATATGGCAGCGGCGCAGGCGTGACTAGGTTTTTAGCGTCACGGAGTGGATCGCAATATCTGTAAGTTCTCTTTTGCGTCACAGAGAGGATTGCAGAAGTTGCAAAGCAGGCTAGCAGGACGCAGAGAGCAGGAGCGATCTGGAAATTCCTATGAATCAGAAGCGCTCAGTACATGCTAATGACAGATCCTAACGACCGCCAAAGTCGTAAAGAGATCGCTGACCGCTGATGAGTCATTTATGAGATCTCCTGTTTGGCAGCTACTAGCGACCTAAAAGCGATCACACCAACGATCTCGTTAGCTTGCATCGTTATCGCTAACGAGATCGCTAAGTGTGGCAGTACCTTTAGAGTCATAGAGGTAGCTCCCCACGAGTGAGCAGTCACACTGGGCAGCCTTTTCTAGGCTAGATGGATGTCCCTCTGCCCACTCCATCGAATACACAGACAGTGAAAGTCTATCGGTCTTGGCTGGAAGCTAATAAAAGGTGGCTTGTTTTGACAAAGCATAGAAAGAGGTACACCAGTTAAGGAATAAGAAGGCTAGTGTGACTGCAAGGTAGATAGGAACTACCACTGACCCTTCTGCAGTAATTAGCATATGGCTATGGCACATTTACACATCATCCTTAGGATAAAGATTTGTATTGGGTCATGATTGGAAATGTTCAAGTAGTGGCCATGATTTTCTTTTACTTATTATGTCTTGTACTAAATGCTCTGGATTGTGAAGCCTGGTGGAAGATCTGCTTTAAAAGCTTTAGCAACTGTCAAACTGTATAGGTTATTAAATAGATGATGGTGTAATTACTTCAGAAATCCATATTAGAATGGCTTTATAACTATTATTAAACAGGGGCCCGGCTATGGAATGAAACAGCTCATGAGTCCAAGTGTATGCAGACTCTACCCAGCTTGACAGCTGTAGCATGTACTGAGCAGCCTGAGATCTCAGCAGGGAAGAGGGCCACTGAGGAGCTGTTATCTGGCTAGGTGAGAAGTGATTGAATTAAAACTTCCATAAAGGATTATACAACCATTCTGGCATGGATTACCAGCATCCATATCAGGTTTAAGAAATCTAATACTGTATAAGCAGTTTGTATTGTGAAATTCAGTAACAGATCCACTTTTAACATATGTCTCAGACAGATCTGTGAAATAACCATTGCAGTCTACTAGTCTTAATATAATGGGCTATAAGTGTATCAGGGGTGAATTCATTCATGTTTTGCACATCACTGTAATAATTATAAACTTGGAAGGTTAAGAATAAGGCTGTGAACGCAGCTACAGCTGAAAAGATTCTGCAATGTGTTTTCCATTTTATTCTTCCTCAGGCTTAGTTGCGTCTTGGAGATGAACCAGCAGAACACAACATAAAAAAGGATAGAAGGCTATAAAGCAAAATCACATCACAAATGCTGCTTTATAACATCATGCTTATACATTTTGTCGTATACTACAGTAGGGTTGATTTTTTTGTGGATTAGAAATTTGTGTCGGCTAAGAACAAAGTAGGATCTGAATACACATTTTATATGTTTCATTACAGGGGGGCATCAATAGGTTTCCTGAAAAAAAATTATATATAAAAACTATAAGGGTACATTCCCGCGATCAGTGTTTGTTCAGACTTTTATGAAGCGGATTTCTGCATGAATCTCAGCTGACTTGTGCTTTTGTCTGTCCTCTCTTTAGTACGTTAGCTTAGCTGTTTAAAAAGATAGATGGATAGACATGGGGTAGATATATAGAAAGATATCCGTGAGATATCTAATTAGTGCCATGTGTGTAGCTTACTGTACATATATTAACCTAATAAATAAATGAAAAAAATGACATGGTGGTACCCTAATTTTGGATAACCAGGCAAGGCAAAGCAAACAGCTGTGGGCTTATATCATCAGGCTGGGAAGGTGCATGGATATTGGACCCTTCCCAGCCTAAAAATCCAATACCACAGCCACCCTAGAATTGGGGTATCACATTAGAACACCAATTGTTGCACTTTGACCGACTCTTACCGATTGACCTGGTGCGGTGGTAATCAGCGTAAAGGTAGTTGGGGTCCGCGCAAAAAAAAAAAAGCCAGCATACGGCTATATGGCTGGAAAAAAAAAAAGTTATGGCTCTTGGGAGGAAAAAAAAAAAATTGCTTGTGGGTGAAGGGGTTAAAGCATAACAGTCTTAATATTTCCCTGCCAGATTTGATCATTCAGTATCAAAATTCTCAATTGAGTTAAAAATCTGTATTCAGTGAAGAGTTTCCCCATTACTGAGATAGGAGATGGCGGCTGCTATTATGAAATAAAAATTAAAACAATGGTCACGCTTTAAATAACCACTAGTGAAAGTTGATTTCAACATCACAACTTATCCCTTCCCTGAAAAACTCCAATTTTAAAATTTAATAGAAGAAAATGCTGCTATTGTCATTTTATTTTTTAACGTCACTCTAAAAGACATAGAAAAAGAAACGCAACATTGTTATTTTCATTCTGTCTATTATATGTAATAGGATCCACGCTACACATGCTTCTTATTTTAATGGTCTGCAACTCATTCGTGTGAAATCACTGAAGAAATGTCCTTTAGTTCCAAGGTCAAAGAGAACAAATACTTTTTTCTTTCTTCCATAATTAACTTGGACTTATTAAATCATTTGGGTGCATTCTTGACATTGCCACTTATTTAAATCTCCCTATAACTATACCGCAAAAACTCACCTTGTGTTACATTGTAGTCAGTTACACACCTAAAGAGGGTTTAAATATTAAAAAAATAAAAATAAAATAAATTCTAGCCAGCATGTCAAATAGACCCCATTCATAAATACAGCACACTTGTTTTCTTCTTATTTAAATATGCTTATCTTATTAAACTTTTGATGCCGATCCACTGCTACCCGACGATCTCTGGTCATTTCTATGCATCGCTCCTATCCATGAGACCCACTTTACTGCTGCAGCCAATCACTGTTCTCATGCTATACAATGAGGAAGTCAGTGATTAGCTGCAACAGTCACATGAGTAGATAGCATATGACCATTGCTGGGAAGTAGATAGGGACTGGTGGTGATGGAGAAGCATACGATTTATCAGGTTAATGTTATTTTAAGCCATTAAATGCCAAGAACATCAATTTTGCAGATTCCCCCCCTCCCCCCCCCAAAAAAAAACAAAAAAATATTATTCAGACAGATTCAGACTGGAATCTGTCTGAAAAGGAGCTAAAACTGCTACAAAAAGTGAACACAATACACAGCAATGTAAAAATTACATGCTGTGCATACTTGCATATCCACTCACCAGCGGCGGAGCTGATGAAAAAACAAAAGGTGAAAACAAAGACAACAGTGGTCTTTTTCCTGAAAAACTAAAGGGCTATGCCAATATCTTAAAGACGGTGTATGCATACACCCTTAAGCCATTTTATAAACCACAACAAAAAGGGACCAGAGTGCAGAAGTAATCCAAATATCATGGACAAACTTGCTGTAGTAATATGCGATATATAAGAATATATGGGCTTGCATACACTATGAACTCCATGAAAGGGAAACATGGAGAAAATATAAAAAAAAATATAGAATGATACTAGTGGGTATACCAGTATGGACAGAAACCTTTTACCCCTCTGTCACCATATTTAATATTTATATTATTAAAACATCACTTTCCAAGTCTACTCACCAACAACAGAAGCTGAGGAGGACCTTGAACTATTCTACGAACAAGTTCAAGATGAAATGGACAAGATGCCAAAACAAGACTTACTCATTATTATGGGAGCCTTGAATGCCAAAGTGGGCCGCGGCAAACATGAAACAGTTGTTGGAAACTTTGGAGTGGGTGAATGAAACGAGGTTGGAGGAAGATTCATTGACTTTTGTAAGACAAACCAATTGTTCATCATGAACACCTTCTTCCAAAATCACAAAAGGAGACTACACATGGACATCACAGATTTGGGGCTATAAGAATCAGATTGACTACACGTGTGCTCGCCAAAGGTGGAGGTCGTCGATCATTACCACGAAAGGCCAGGAGCCGACAGTGGAGCTGATCATTAACTTTTGACAGCAAAGTTTATGTCACAGGTTTACCGTGAAAGAGAGGAGCCAGTAGGCCGCAGCGTCTGATTTCTCCTACTACTGTACTGATAAGAAGCACTTCACCTTCTTATGGTAGTGCAGGAGTTAATCTGTTCTGTTGAGCGCTCCTGGAGTGTTTAGGCTCTCAGCTGTGCACTGTTAGCCACTCCTGTCTCCTATATAAAACTAGGCCCTGGCTAGCACTCATTTTCAGAAAGAGCAAATGCTGCATGGCTTGAGGTTGTTGTTGGTTTATAGGAGAAGGCTGTTGGTGGGTTTATCTGCCTGTTGCTAGGTTTTGAGTGTGTGATAATTCTCTTTCTTCTCCTACTTTGGTTTAACCTCATCTTCCATTCCCTGGTGCATTCCTCTGTTATATGTGTGAGTATATTTGTATGTTTGGTATTTTTTTTTACCTCTTTTCGTATTACCTTGTTAGTCTGGTTGGTGTTTTACGGTACACTACTGCTACCCTCTTTCCTTGGTGGGGGAAAGGTACAGAGGGAGGGGGGATTCAAGAGCTAGGGCAAGGTACATGGCCTCGGCATTTTCACTATCAGAAGTAATCCGGGGAACTGGGCGAGCTAGGGCGCCGTAGCATTAAGGACAGGGAAGGAGCCCCTGGACTCGGGATATCTAGCAACAGAGTCATGACAGATTAGTCAAAATGCACAAATATGCTAGACAGCAGGACAATTCCAAGTTCGATTTGACCAACATACCTGAAGTTTTTTGGATTTATACTACTGGACACCGATGAAAGAAAGCCTAACGAATTAGGGACACATGTAAAGACTTATTGCTTATTACAGCCATGGTTAACAGAAGACAACCTAACGATCATCAAAGAAAAAAGGAATGGCAAAAGCAAAGCTTAACAAGCAGGATGCAGACATCAGTAAAATACTAAAGAGCCATTCAAGCAGACAAAAAAAAAGTTATTAACAAAAGATATGTACAGGGATAGAAAGCAAACATCTGAAAGGCAAGACCAGGAAGACATACCAAATCAAAGAAATCATCAACAAAAGTGTCAACTAAGGGTGGGAATGTTGAAAGACGCCAATGGGAACAAACTAACCGAGCCAGAACAGATCAAGGAAAGATAGAAAGAATACAAGGAGCACCTTTACAAGAAGAACTCCGTGATACAGGAAGAAACTGAGACTGGAAATGATAGTGAACTGAAGATACTGTTTGTACTTCATGATGGTGGTAAAATTTGTTGGATATAACTTGCATTTATTTCTGAAAATATCGGAAAATTAACGAAAATTTAGAAAATGTCACAATTTCCAAACTTTTAATCTTCATGCACTTAAATCCTTTCCACATAGGGCATAAATTTACGCCAATGTTGGACTCCCTCCTTTTGATGTTGGCTCCGGTGGTGAGCCCACATCATCTTTCCTGGGTCATGTCAATTATTTTGAACAGCTGACATGTGCCCAGAATAGCCTTGGGTGGAATCGCGATTATTAACCCGTTAAATGCCGCTGTTACATTGAATTACATGGGCTTTGCACTACACTGCGGATTTGATCTAATTCCGCGTGTCCAAAAAAGTTACGGAAGCGCATCTAAATCCCCAACGCATGCACATACCATAATGCTGGGGTCACACTAGAGAGAAATACGGACGAGTGCAATGCGAGAAGGAAAGAAAAAAAAAAAAAAAAATCGCATAGCACTCGGACCAATGTTAATCTATGCGGCAGCTCCCATTACCGTTTCTTTTTCTCAGCCGTATTATACATGCGAGTGAATCGTATATCAGCCAAGACTCGCAAATGCAAGTCTACGGGTGTGAGAAAAACTCACACATCACATGGACCATCAGTGTGGCTTGCGAGAAATAAGCAACGGTGTCCTTTGAAAAGCCGGCAATTCATGTGCGGTGTACAGTAAATTCACACTGACAGCTTACAATAGAATAGATCGAATATATACACAATATAGGGGTGTGTGTATATATATATATATGTATATATATATATATATATATTTTTTTTTTATATGTGTGTCACTGATAGATATATATTTCATAGAGAGATAGATAGAAGAATAGTCGTTAATTAAATTGTTGGCTTCTGTAAAATTATTGCAGAAGCCAACAGGATAGGAGACATGGTTTACATACAGTAAACCCATGCAGAACAGTTAGATTTATAGATGTCAGTGGCTAATACTGTTAGTAGTATGTGTGTGTAAAATTTGTGACCTGTATGTATTTAATAAAAGAATGTTTTCACGGACAAAAAATGGTGTGGGCTCCAGCGCAATTTTCTGCGCCAGAGAGGGAAAGCCAGTGACTGAGGGCAGAAATTAATAGCCTAGAAAGAGACCATGGTTACTGGCCACCCCTGGCTAAAAACATATGCCCCCAGCCACCTCAGAAAAGGCTCATCTGTAAGATGTGCCAATTCCGGCACCTAGCCTCCCTCTTCCCACTGCCCTGTAGCAGCAGCATGAGGTAATAAGGTGTTAATGTCACCTTTGTATTGTGAGGTGACATTAAGCCTGGCTTAGTAATGGAGAGGTGTCAATAAGACACCTATCCATCACTAATCCTAAAGTTTGTAAAGGGTTAAATTAACACACCCACAGGCAGAATAAAGTATTTTAATGAAATGAAAGACTACACATTTTTGCCATCTTTATTGATCTCCTAATCCAAATGATGCCCTCGATCTCCTGTAATAAAGAAAAAAGAAAAAAACAACAATATACACCATTCCTGTCCGGCGATCTGTCCCTCGCCGAAATCCATATCTGGGGATATATAGTTTACAATCGGGAGCAGTGCTAATGCAACCTTCCTGGCTGTAAACCACTGATGAATTAATGAGAGGCTGCCGGCGGCAGCATCAGTGACTAGCGCTGACGTCACTGATGCTGCGCAGCCTCAGGTCTGGGAGGAGATCCCAGAGGAGACCATCCGCTGCCTCATCAGGAGCATGCCCAGGCGTTATAGGGAGGTCATACAGGCACAGGGAGGTCATACAGGCACGTGGAGGCCACACACACTACTGAGCATCATTTTGACTTGTTTTAAGGACATTCCATTCCATTTTAATTTTGTGTGTGACTCCAAATCCTGGCGTCCATTGGTTAATAAATTTGATTTCCATTGATGACTTTTGTGTGATTTTGTTGTCAGCACATTCAACTTTGTACAGAAAGTATTCAATGAGAATATTTCATTCAGTTCTAGGATGTGTTGAGTGTTCACTTTATTTTTTTGAGCAGTGTATATAGAATATAGAAAACCTCCTAGAGGAACAGTACCGGTTAAGGTGATGTGAGGAGGTCCCTCCGTGAGTTAACAGAGATCCTGCAAGTTTAGTAGAACAGCGGTCTCCAATATGAACTAATAGATGGAAGCGCTGTCCTGGCCGGTGAAAGCTGCTCCTATGAGTCTCTTCCAGAGGTCCACAGTGTAACTTCTTCCAGTAATCCGGTCACGCTGTGCGGTCTCATTGTGCTGAATGTGGGCACAGGACCTGCGTGACGTGACATGAAGTTTTCCCAATTTTTCGGACTGACTGACCTTCATTTCTTAAAGTAATGAAGGCCACTCTTTTTTCTTTACTTAGCTGCTTTTTTCTTGCCATAATACAAATTCTAAGGCCGGCGTCACACTCACCGAAGAAAAAAACGGACCGTATTGTACGGCCGTATTACGCAGAAATGTTGCCGGCACATTTATCCGTATTTCATCCGTTGTCAAGGTGTGGCTGCGTATTTTGCGCATGTAAGCATCCGTATGGCATACGTACGGCGAGAATTTCTCGCCGGCTTGCAAAACCGACATATAATGGATCTCAATGACAGTTTTTACATCACAAAAGGAAGAATAGATATATACATACATATATATATATATATATATATATATAATATATATATATATATATATATATATATATATACACACACACACACACACACACACACACACACACACACACACATATACACACGTCATTGTGATATATATATTTATAGTTCAAACACTTCTACATAGTATAGTAGCCGCTAATTCAATTGCCGGCTTTTGTGAAATTACAGACCCGACATGAAATGACACATGGTTTACATACAGTTAACCATGTCATTTCATGTAGTTTGATATATGGTTTTCACTAACAATTACATGAGTGTATGTGTGCAAAATTTCATACATGTAGGGGTTAAAGGTGTAAATTTGTTGTAACCAGACATGGAAAGCCAGTGACTGAAGACAGATATTAGTAGCCCAGAGATGGACCATTATTTTTGTGCCCCCCCTGGCTACTAACAGCTGCCCCCAGCCACCCTAGAAAAGGCACATCTATGATTAGATGCGTCTTTTCTGGCACTTAGCCCGTCTATTCCCATTGCCCTGTAGCGGTGGCTAATGGTTTAATAATGGGTTAAGGCCACCTTGCAATTGAAAGGTGACTTTAAGCCAGGTTAATAATTGAGAGTTGTCAATTAGACCACTATCAATTATTAATCCTATTGTATGAAATTAAAAAAAACACACACACTTTAATTTAAAAATCATTTTAATGAAATAAACACACAGTTTTTGACCATGATCAGAGCTGCCCCATAGAGAGATATTGGTCCGTGTGTAATGCATGGTTTTCACGCCTCTCACTCGTCCGTATTCCTCCTAAGGCCGGCGTCACACTGACGAGTGTGATGCGAGTAAGTCGCACGACTTTCTCGCATCAACATCCGGCACGGCCGCCCGCTCTCGGACCCGAGTGTGTGGCTGCATAGAAATACATGCAGCCGCACACTCGGGTCTGAGAGCGGGCGGCCGTGCCGGGTGTTGATGCGAGAAAGTCGTGCGACTTACTCGCAATCACACTTGCCAGTGTGACGCCGGCCTAACAGTCTATTCAGTAGGACTACGAGCTATGTATCCACCAGACTTCTGCACAGCACAACTGATGGTCCCAACCCCATTTATAAGCCCAGAAATCCCACTTATTAAACCTGACAGGGCACACCTGTGAAGTGAAAACCATTCCCAGTGACTACCTCTTGAAGCTCATTAAGAGAATGCCAAGTGTGCGCAAAGCAGTCATCAAAGCAAAAGGTGGCTACTTTGAAGAACCAAGAATATAAGACATAATTTCAGTTGTTTCACACGTTTTTGTTAAGTATATAATTCCACATGTGTTAATTCATAGTTTTGATGCCTTTCACTGTAATGTACCATTTTCATAGTCATGAAAATACAGAAAAATCTTTGAATGAGAAGGTTGTCGAAACTTTTGGTTTGTACTGTGTGTATATATATATATATATATATATATGTATTTATTTTTTTTTTAATTAGTGCATTTTCACCTGTTTATTATTTGCACCCAATTTTTCTTCTTTTCATTTGCGACTTTTCTTTTTTTTTCATCTATTTTGTGTGTTTATGAGGGTTTTTTTGTATTTTTGCTCACCACTATGGGCGGAGTTTGGGGTTTCTCAATGTTCTGATCTGATTCATCACTTGTGTCTTTTCGAATAGTCATTGATTGAGTGCATGTTTATTCCAGGCCCTCCTTTAGTAATTTCACGCACTGAAGACTTTTTTTTTTTTACTGCATTTTTTATTGCCATTTTACAAAATAATGCCACTTTTTGAACTGAAGGCACAAAAAAGTCAAACTACAAAAATAGTGTTTTTTTTTTTTTTGTGCAAAATTCATCTATCGCATTCACCATTTTGAAGAATTATTTTTAAAAAAAGGCCAACAAATTACACAAAAAAATGATCTGGACTTATTTTTGAAGAGTGCACAAAGTCTTTTAACCCACATTAGTTACCAGTACATATTCCTTTTATTCTGTTAGATCAGTTGGATGGTTTCTTAGCCAGGAGACACCGCATTTCTAAAACTGAAATACTTGCAGTTTCTGATGAATGGTATCAGAATATCAATTATGGTACATTGTCATCCTTTAATATTAACACTATCACCGTACCTTCTGATACAAGCCATATATTGATAGCCATTTACCTCCATGTGTTACAGTTGGAGACAAGACATGTTTGGAATAACCTGAAACATGTAAGCGCTTTATGTCCCAACTGTCTATCACAGCCTGCAGGCACATTATCCAGTGTCCGCCCCACAATTACAAACCCCATTTGTCTTTCAGCAGTTAGATTTATAAGACTTCTAAGCAGACTTCTGTTGCAACTGTTCACAGCAGAGCAATTATTCCTGTCCCAGAATGGTGGAAGTGGTTGCCTGCAAGTACATATTCAGATACTATTCCCACTGCCAAGGGACAGGTAGAGCTAGTTCACTTAAGTACATGCTGAAGATAAAACGCGTAACTTAGATTTTTTGCTCCCCTTTTTCCCAGAGCCATAACTTTTTTATTTTTCCGTCAATACGGCCATGTGAGGGTTTGTTTTTTTGTGGGACGAGTTGTACTTTTGAACGAACAGGAAAAAAAAATTCCTCCTCTTAAAATTATAGACTGTTCATGTCTTTGTCAGTGGGCAAACTTACAAAATCAGCAAGGGATCAAATAATTATTTCCTTCACTGTATTTGGTATCGCTGCATTCAGAATTGTCCGATGTATCAAAATATAAAGTAGATTAACCCTATCCCGACATGTGGCCTTCATATACTTCCCTGCAGGAGCTGCGTTCCCGCAAACCGCAGTACATGTACGGCGCCATAATTGCGCGGCCTCATGCTGAGCGCCACGGCGATCTGGTGCGGGTGTCAGCTCTAAAACCCTGCAGCAATACCAACGATCGGTGCTAGCACCGATCGCAGGCATTTAACCCCTCTTATGCCGCTGTCAGTCGTGACAGCGACAGAGGAGCTCATTCCCTGCTTGATTCCATCAGGACAACGCAATGCGATTTCATTGTTCTGATGGTCTCCATGGAGACCCCCGGCCCTAAAATGGCTGTGGGGTCCTGCAGGCTTGTGAGCGCCTCCTGAGAGCATGCCTCCTTCCATGGCTGTCAGATGCTGCTTCGATACCCTGCAGTGCAGAAGCATTGCAGAGTATCAGAGCAGCGATCTGCAGCTATACAGTGATGTCCCAGGATGGGACAATGAAAAAAAAATATATATATTAGGAAGTGTAAAAATATTTTTAAAAGAATCCCCAAATGAAGAAAAGAGACAAATATTTTTCCAATAAAAACATGTTAAAAAAAATAAACAAAAAAAAGGAAACATATTTGGTATTGCCGCGTCAGTAACGACCCGCTCTATAAAACTGCTCCACTAGTTAACCCCTTCAGTAAACACCGTAAAAGAAATAAATATAAAAAGGTGGCAAAAACGATGCTTTATCATCATTTATACCCATTTCCCAGTATGAAAACCTAAAACTTGCTGCTAACACACAATCTTGGAGGTAAAAATTAAAATTATTTTATCTTCACTGCCCAATGGTATAAAAATCTGTGACACACCTGTGGTGTCAATATAATCACTGCACCCCTACATGAATTCATTGAGAGGTTTAGTTTACAAAATGGGGTCACTTATGGGGGTTCTGCTCTGTTGGCACTTCAGGGGCTCTGCCAATGTAACATGGCACCCTCAAACAAGTGGAGCAAAATCTGCACTATAATATGGTGCTTCTTCCCTTCCTGAGCTTTGCACTGTGCCTCAAAAGTAGTTTTTGATGACATATGGGGTATCGGTAAACTCAGGAGAAGTTGCACAACAAATTTTGGGGTCCATTATCTCTTGTTACCCTTGTGAAAATATAAAATTTGGAGCCAAAAAAGATTTTTGGGTGAAAATGTGATTTTTTTTTTTTTTAATTTCACAGCTTAACGTTATAAACTTCAGTGAAGCACCTGAGGGGTTCAAGGTGCTCAATACTCATCTAGATAAGTTCCCAAAGGGGTCTAGTTTTCAAAATGGTGTCACTTGTTGGGCGTTTCCACTGTTCAGGCACATCAGGGGCTCTCCAAATGCGACATGGCATCTGCTAATTATTCCAGCAAATTTTACATTTAAAAAGTCAAAGGACACTCCTTCCCTTCCAAGCCCTGTCATGCACCCAAATAGTTGTATTCCTCCACCTATGGGTATCTGTGCACTCAGGAGAAATTGCACAACAAATTGTATGGTCCATTTTCTTCTGGTACCCTTGCAAAAGTAAAAAATATTAGGTCTAAAAGAACATTTTTTTTTTTAAAGAAATAGTAAATGTTTATTTTTTACTTCCACATTCCAAAAAAATCATGTTAAGCACCTGAAGGGTTAATAAACTCCTTGAATGTGGTTTTGAGCACCTTGAGAAGTGCAGTTTTTAAAATGGTGTCACTTTTGACATATAGACCCCTCAAAGTCACTTCCAATGTGAGGTGGTCCTTTAAAAAAAAAAAATTTTTTGCAAATTTTGTTGTAAAAATAAGAAATCGCTGGTCAACTTTTAACCCTTATAATTTCCTAACAAAACAAAATTATGTTTCAAAAATTGTAGTGATGTAAAGTAGACATGTGGGAAATGTTGTGTCTTAACTATTTTGTGCGATATGACTCTCTGATTTAAGGGCATAAAAATTAAAAGTTTGAAAATTGCAACATTTCTGCCAAATTTCCGTTTTTTTCAACAAATAAGTCATATCAAAGAAATTTTACCACTATCATGAAATACAATATGTCACTAGAAAACAGTCTCAGAATCAGTGGGATCCATTGAAGCGTTCTAGAGTTATGACCTCATAAAGTTACAGTGATAAGAATTGTAAAAATCAGGAAGGTGAAAAAAAGGCTTTAGGGCGAAGGGGTCACTAAACGACAATTACTTTTTTTGTCAGCTGCAACATTGCAATAAGAGGCAAACAACACACTATATCTACCCAAAATGGTATCAATAAAGAAGTCAACTCTGGATGCAAAAAATAAGCTCTCACCCAGCCCTAGATAACAAAAAATGAAGAAGGTACGGATATTAGATAAACGGCGACAAACACAAAAACTTTTCATACAAAATCTCGGATTTTTTTCACCACTTAAATAAAAACTTTATATGTTTGGTATCTGCGTACTCGTAATGACCTGGAGAATCATATTGGCAGGTCAGTCTTACCATATAGTGAACATGGTAAATAAAAAACCCAAAACACATTTGTGGAATTGCACTTTTTATTTTTAAATTTCACGTCACTTGGGTTTTTTTTTCCCATTTTTCAGTGCACTATATGGAAAAAAAATCAATAGTGCCATTCAAAAGTACAACTGGTTCCGCAAAAAAAACAAGCCTTATCGTTGGGGAGGATAAAAAAGTTATGGCTCTTAGAAGAAGGGGAGGAAAAAAGGCAATGGCGTGAAGGGGTTAAAAGCTTCATGGTTTCCAAACTCAGAAGTGGTTAAAAAAAGTAACAAAAGACTGAACATTTGCAAAGCAAAGTCATTTAAACATTCATGTGCCCTATGTTAATTTTTTGCAGCAGTATTGCAGTACCTTTTACAGGCAGACTCTGAAAAAGATGTTGTTTGCACATACCCTTGGAGAGTTTCCATTCAGATTCTGCTTTAAAAACTCCTAAAAAGACCTCCTTAAGTCACATAGCCTAAGGACGGGATCACACTTAGAAATACATGCAGCCACGCACTCCACTCCCGAGTGCCGGCGCCAGAGCTGGGATTTCACATGCGACTGTCGGACGACTTCGTCGCAAGTGTGATCCCGGCCTTAAGGACATTTCTGAAGCGGATTCACAAAAAAATTCAAAGATTATTAGAAGCTGTGATGGTGATAAGAAATTGACATGAAAACATGTGAATCCTTTAAAAGAGGGAGAATATATATTTTATATATACATATACACATACATACACACAGCTCTGGCAAAAATTAAGAGACTGTCAGCACAGTTTTATAAAAATCAGCTTCTCTACATGTCTGACAGCCATTCCATTCCATTGTCAGTTGAATTCCAACCAGGGTACACCTCATTCTACTTAATGTGCTTCTGATTAGGTGATCACCTGAACCAAATCTTATTTAACGAAGGAAAGTATAAAAAAAAAAAAAAAAAACACTGCTGTGGTGTTCACAATCCTCTTGCAATAGGACAAGCTGGATGGCAAAACAAGTGCTAGTGTGTAGCCCAGCTACGCAGGCACACATAAAATCCAGGAGAGTGCACAGGAAGGTAACAGCAACGCTTGATATGCATTCACTGCCACTCACTCTTTCAGACACACCCATCTGAGATATAAGAGGGAGTGACACGTAGCAGAAGTAGTGAGTCAGTCAGCCAACCTAGGAGGGAGAGTAGTGGAATCTGGTTCCTGTCTTCGGAAGGATCAGCTCAGTTTCAGTCCAGTCGGGACTTAGAGGATACTGAGGGCTGCTCAGCGAGCCCTAGAAAAAGCTGACTTTTCACACTAAAGCTACAGGTGCTTATGTTAAGAGCGGGAAGCAGGGCGAAGGGCGCAGTGGAAAAGACAGAGAGAAGTGCTTCAGGTATTGGATTACCTGAACTAAATTGCCGGACACCGGGGTCCGAAGTGTTGCTACTGTTTCAAGCATAGTAACAAGAAAACCGGAGGCATCTGGACTACAGGTCGCAGAGTGCAGCCCAAAGCGTCAATACGTAACCGGAGTCAGGGAGAACGGGGACTTTGAGTCAAGCGCAGACAAAAGTAAGGACTTAGTTCTCACCACTTAGAAGGCTCCACCACAATGTTGGCCGGGCATTACAGCTATTGAGAAAGCTGGAGAGTTCAGAGTTAACTTCGCTTCAGGCAAGTTGGACTCACATACATATTGAAGTTAAGGAGGCCTCTAACCTGCTCAGCGGTTACCCGAATGTGCACTCTCCACCCCGACCAGCTCCCCGGGATCTGCTTGAACCATCTGCCAGTAAAGGTATGGAAAGAAGCTGCATTGTGTGTGACTGAATCCTTAATTACACCCTACATCATCACCACCATAGACTTCCAGGGACCAGTCTCACCTGTGGGAGACTTACCACCCAGCTGCCCCCATAACATCCCCTGTGAAGACCCTTACAGCAGCGCTGGTCCAATTGACCAGAGACCACAGGTGGCGTCACGAACTACCTATCCTAATAATCCCCTGTAAATATCTTCCCCCATTGTATGAGCGCCCAGGGCCACGGACCGAGTCCCGCTGCCAGTGACAAATCCCATAGACTTTCATGGGCTCGGTGCCGAGTACCCCATTGCCCTGGTACTAAGTGCGACTCACTAGTAATATCCCAAAAGTAACAGGAATGAAAAAATAACTTTTAACCATGCCAAAGGAGATGAAAAGAAAATTCTTGAGTGAGGAAAAGCAGGGCTCAATTCTGGCTTTACTAGCAGAGGGATACTGTGAGCATCATGTTGCCTCCATCCTTAAAATTTCTAAGACAGGAGTCCATTATAACAAGGTCAAGCAGCAGACATAGGGGACAACAAAGCAACAGACCGGCAGAGGGCGAAAACGACTGTCCACTGACCGGGATGACCGTCAACTTATTCGAATGTCACACAGCAACCGCAGGATGACATCAAGTGACCTACAAAAGGAATGGCAAATGGCAGCTGGGGTGAAGTGCACGGCAAGAACAGTTCTTAACAGGCTCCTAGAGGCAGGGTTCAAGTCATGTAAAGCTAGAAAAAAGCCTTTCATCAATGAGAAGCAAAGGAGAGCTAGGCTGAAGTTTACCAAACACCATAAGGATTGGACCATAAAGGACTGGAGTAAGGTAATCTTCTCTGATGAGTCTAATTTTCAGCCTTGCCCAACACCTGGTCGTCTAATGGTTAGACGGAGACCTGGAGAGGCGTACAAGCCACAGTGTTTTGCACCCACTGTGAAATTTGGTGAAGGATCGATGATGATCTGGGGATGCTTCAGCAAGGCTGAAATTGGTCAGGTTAATCTTTGCGAAGGATGTATGAATCAAGCCGCATACAAGGTTATCCTGGAAAAACAGTTGATTCCTTCTGCTCAGGCAATGTTCCCCAACTCTGAGGACTGGTTTTTCCAGCAGGACAATGCGCCATGCCACACAGCTAGGTCAATCAATGTGTGGATGAAGGACCACCACATCAAATCCCTGTCATGGCCAGCCCGATCTCCAGACCTGAACCCCATTGAAAACCTCTGGAATGTAATCAAGAGGATGGTGGATAGTCACAAGCCATCAAACAAAGAAGAATTACTTAAATTTTTGTACCAGGAGTGGCAGAGGGTCACCCAAAAGCAGTGTGAAAAACTGGTGGAAAGCATGGCAAGACGCATGAAAGCTGTGATTAAAAATCATGGTTATTCCACAAAATATTGATTTCTGAACTCTTCCTGAGTAAGGCTATGTGCAGACGTTGCAGGATCTGCTGTGGAATTTTCCACGCAGATTTTGCTAAATCCGCAGGTAAAATGACCTGCTTGTTACCTGCGGATTTAGTGCGGATTTGATGCGGATTATTCGCGTTTTTTGTGCAGATTTCCCCTGCATTTTGAGACCTGCGGATGTCTATTTAGAGAAGGTCTCATAACGCTGTGGAACTGCACAAAAGAAGTGACATGCTGCGGATTTAAATCCGCACGGAAAAATTTGCAGCATGTGCACTGTTTTTTTTTCCATTGCATATAATGCTACAGTACATCACTTGCAGTTCTGCTGCAGATCTGCAGCGGCAAAACCGCTGCGGATCAGCAGCAGATTCCGCAACGTGTGCACATAGCCTTAAAACATTAGTATTGTTGTTTCTAAATTATGATGAACTTGTTTTCTTAGCATTATTTGAGGTCTGCAAGCACTGCATTTTTTAGTTACTTTGACCATTTCTCATTTTCTGAAAATAAATACAAAATTTATTGCTTGGAAATTCGGAGACATGTTGGCAGTAGGTTATAGAATAAAAGAGCAATTTACATTTTACTCAAAAATATACCTATAAAGAGAAAAATCAGACAAACTGAAAATTTTCAAGTGGTCTCTTAATTTTTGCCAGAGCTGTATGTATGTATGTGTATATATATATTATATATATATATATATATATATATATATATATATACATACATACATACATACACATACACACACATCAAATGTTGTAACATTAATAGAAAGGTCAGAAAATGTAATAACTTGATCAGGTTAGCAACTTCTCCTTAAACAAGGCTATAAACATGACAGAAGATACTGCTATCCAGTGCACAAACATACACTAAGATTTGTTTCCAACTAAGGAATATGCAAAGATTCTGGAACCCGGAGAACATGGATACAAATCATTAATATTTTATAGAGTTATCATAAATGCTGTAGAACACTCTCCAGGGTATGAAACAGACAAAATTAACAGAGACCATAGAGTAACTTGAATTAATGTAACATGCACATAAAATACATATAAAAAAGTCACTGCAGTGCATCATCATAAGGATCCATTTCATATTTATCAGAAAACTTAAATCATTTTTATAGTCTAACTCATAAATGTTGTAACACATTCTAATCCAAATTACATATTGTACACCAACATTTAATAAAGCTGCTATTACACAAGTGAACATATAAATATTTTATAAAAATACATATGGAGGGAGAGAAAGAGGCAGAGAAAGGCAGAAAGAGAAAAAGAGAATAAGAAAGAAAGAAGGGGAGAGAGAGAGCGAGAGAGAGAGGGAAAGAAGAAAGAGAAAGACAGAGACACAGAGGGGGCAGAGAGGTGTGGAGAGGAGTAACGAGGTACAAGGTTTATATCAACTGCTGGAGAGAAGAAACTGTTGTCAAATACAAGGTAGTGTATGATAAGTCGTTTGGATTCTGTTATTCTAACATTTAATAAAGCTGCTATTACACAAGTGAACATATATTTATTCAAAATACATACCGTATATACTCATGTATAAGCTGACCCATGTATAAGCCGACCCCCCTAATTTTGCCACAAAAAACTGGGAAAACTTATTGACTCGCGTATAAGCCTAGGATGGAAAATGAGGCAGCTACTGGTAAATTACAAAAATAAAAATAGATACCAATAAAAGTAAAATTAATTGAGGCATGAGTAGGGTAAAGGTTTTTGAATATCCATATTGAATCAGGAGCCCATATAATGCTCCATACAAAATACTCCCCATATGCTGCTCCATAAAGGTTATGCCCCCAGAAGATGATCCATAGAATGGGCCCCATATGGTGCTCCACAGATTATGCCCACATATGCTCCACAGATTATGCCTCATGTTCCACAGATTATGCCCCCATATGCTCCATGGATTATGCCCCATATGTTCCACAGATTATGCACCATATGTTCCAGATTATGCCCCCATATGTTCCACAGATTATGCCCCCATATGCTCCACAGATTATACTCCACAGATTATGCCCCCATATGTTCCAGATTATGCCCCCATATGTTCCACAGATTATGCCCCCATATGCTCCACAGATTATACTCCACAGATTATGCCCCCATATGTTCCAGATTATGCCCCCATATATTCCACAGATTATGCCCCCATATGCTCCACAGATTATGCCCCCATATGTTCCACAGATTATGCCCCCATATGTTCCACAGATTATGCCCCATAGTATACGTCCCTTATGCTGACGCGATGCTGCTGCTGCAAAAAGAAAAAAAAAATGACATACTCGCTTCTCGTCGCTGGGGGCCAGGTGCCAGTGTCCTGAGCAGGCGGTGACACGGCGCGCAATGGGGGCCAGGTGCTAGTGTCACTGCTCGCTCAGGACCCCGGCACCTGCAATATTTACCGATCCCCGGTCCACCGCTGCGCGCTGCTCCCTCCTTCCGGGTCCTCGGCAGTGAATGATAAGGCAGAGGGCGCGGCATGCACTAACGACGTCATTGCGCCCTCTGCCTGATCATAACAGCAAGAGGACGCGAGGACACAGAGGGGAGCAGCAGTGGCACAGGGACAGGTAAATAGCGGTATACTCACCCCTCCGCCGGCGCGGTCTCTGCAGCCTCTCCTCTTTTCCTGCTATCTCCGGCAGCTCTTCCTTCCTACAGCGGTCACGTGGTACCGCTCATTAAAGTCATGAATATGTGCATATTCATGACTTTAATGAGCGGTACCACGTGACCGCTGCGAGGAGCCGGAGATCGTCAGAGAAGCAGGGGGGCTACAGAGACGTGCCGGCGGAGGGGTAAGTATGATCTGGCCCTAAAAAATGGGCTGAAAATCTCGGCTTATGCACGAGTATATACGGTATGTGTATATATATATATATAACAATATATACACACACATAATATATTACACACATAGATATATATATTACATATATCTTATATATATATCTATTATATATATATATATATATTATATATATATATATATATTTTATATATTTAAAATATATATTATATTATATATTATAATTACACACACAAGGTCCTTCTCAAAAATTAGCATTAGTGCTAAATTTCATTATTTTCCATTAATGTAATGATTACAATTAAACTTTCATATATTTTAGATTCATTACAACCACTGAAATTTGTCAGTCTTTATTGTTTAATATGATGATTTTGGCATACAACTCCTGATAACCAAAAAAACCTGTTCAAAAAATTAACATATTTCAACCGTCCAATAAAATAAAGTGTTTTAAAACAAACAAAAAAACATCAAATAATAATGTTCAGTTATGCACTCAATACTTGGTCGGGAATCCTTTTGCAGAAATGACTGCTTCAATGCGGCGTGGCATGGAGGCAATCAGCCTGTGACACTGCTGAGGTGTTATGGAGGCCCAGGATGCTTCGATAGCGGCCTTAAGCTCATCCAGAGTGTTGGGTCTTGCGTCTCTCAACTTTCTCTTCACAATATCCCACATATTCTCTATGGGGTTCAGGTCAGGAGAGTTGGCAGGCCAATTGAGCACAGTAATACCATGGTCAGTAAACCATTTACCAGTGGTTTTGGCACTGTGAGCAGGTGCCAGGTCATGCTGAAAAATGAAATCTTCATCTCCATAAAGCATTTCAGCCGATGGAAGCATGAAGTGCTCCAAAATCTCCTGATAGCTAGCTGCATTGACCCTGCCCTTGATGAAACACAGTGGACCAACACCAGCAGCTGAAATGGCACCCCACACCATCACTGACTGTGGGTACTTGACACTGGACTTCAGGCATTTTGGCATTTCCTTTTCCCCAGTCTTCCTCCAGACTCTGACACCTTGATTTCCGAATGACATGCAAAATTTGCTTTCATCAGAAAAAAGTACTTGGGACCACTTAGCAACAGTCCAGTGCTGCTTCTCTGTAGCCCAGGTCAGGCGCTTCTGCCGCTGTTTATGGTTCAAAAGTGGCTTTACCTGGGGAATGCGGCACCTGTAGCCCATTTCCTGCACACGCCTGTGCACGGTGGATCTGGATGTTTCTACACCAGACTCAGTCCACTGCTTCCTCAGGTCCCCCAAGGTCTGGAATCGGTCCTTCTCCACAATCTTCCTCAGGGTCCGGTCATCTCTTCTCGTTGTACAGCGTTTTCTGCCACATTGTTTCCTTCCAACAGACTTCCCATTGAGGTGCCTTGATACAGCACTCTGGGAACAGCCTATTTGTTGAGAAATTTCTTTCTGGGTCTTACCCTCTTGCTTGAGGGTGTCAATGATGGCCTTCTTGACATCAGTCAGGTCGCTAGTCTTACCCATGATGGGGGTTTTGAGTAATGAACCAGGCAGGGAGTTTTTAAAAGCCTCAGGAATCTTTTGCATGTGTTTAGAGTTAATTAGTTGATTCAGAAGATTAGGGTAATAGGTCGTTTAGAGAACCTTTTCTTGATATGCTAATTTTTTGAGACAGGTTTTTTGGGTTATCAGGAGTTGTATGCCAAAATCATCAGTATTAAAACAATAAAAAACCTGACAAATTTCAGTTGGTGTGTAATGATTCTAAAATATATGAAAGTTTAATTGTAATCATTACATTATGGAAAATAATGAAATTTAGCACTATATATATATATATACACACACAGTATATGTAATATATTTATATATGTGTATATATATACACACAGTCATGGCCAAAAGTTTTGAGAATGACACAAATATTATATTTTCACATGATCTGCTGCCCTCTGGTTTTTATGTGTGTTTGACAGATGTTTTTATCACAGACAGAAATATAATAATTGCAAACATATGAGTAACAAAAGCTTATATTGACAGTTAGAATGAGTTAATGCAGCAAGTCAATATTTGCAGTGTTGACCCTTCTTCTTCAGGACCTCTGCAATTCTCCCTGGCATGCTCTCAATCAACTTCTGGACCAAATCCTGACTGATAGCAGTCCATTCTTGCACAATCAATGCTTTCATTTTGTCAGAATTTTTAGGTTTGTCCACCCGTCTCTTGATGATTGACCACAAGTTCTCAATGGGATTAAGATCTGGGGAGTTTCCAGGCCATGGACCCAAAATCTCTATGTTTTGTTCCCTGAGCCATTTAGTTATCACCTTTGCTTTATGGCAAGGTGCTCTATCATGATGGAAAAGGCATTGTTGATCGCCAAACTGCTCTTGGAGGGTTGGGAGAAGTTGCTCTTGGAGGACATTCTGGTACCATTCTTTATTCATGGCTGTGTTTTTAGGCAAGACTGTGAGAGAGCCAATTCCCTTGGCTGAGAAGCAACCCCACACATGAATGGTTTCAGGATGCTTAACAGTTAGCATGAGACAAGACTGGTGGTAGCACTCATCTTGTCTTCTCCGAATGAGGCGCTTTCCTGATGTCCCAAACAATCGAAAAGGGGATTCATCAGAGAAAATAACTTTACCCCAGTCCTCAGCAGTCCACTGCCTGTACCTTTTGCAGAATATCAGTCTGTCCATGATGTTTTTTCTGGAGAGAAGTGGCTTCTTTGCTGCCCTCCTTGAGACCAGGCCTTGCTCCAAGAGTCTCCGCCTCACAGTGCGTGCAGATGCACTCACACCTGCCTGCTGCCATTCCTGAGCAAGCTCTGCACTGCTGGTAGCCCGATCCCGCAGCTGAAACACTTTTAAGAGACGGTCCTGGCGCTTGCTGGTCTTTCTTGGGCGCCCTGAAGCCTTTTTGGCAACAATGGAACCTCTCTCCTTGAAGTTCTTGATGATGCGATAGATTGTTGACTGAGGTGCAATCTTTCTAGCTGCGATACTCTTCCCTGTTAGGCCATTTTTGTGCATTGCAATGATGACTGCACGTGTTTCTTTAGAGATAACCATGGTTAACAGAAGAGAAACAATGATGCCAAGCACCAGCCTCCTTTTAAAGTGTCCAGTGGTGTCATTCTTACTTAATCATGACAGATTGATCTTCAGCCATGTCCTCATCAACACCCACACCTGTGTTAATGGAGCAATCACTGAAAAGAGGTTAGCTGGTCCTTTTAAGGCAGGGCTGCAAAGATGTTGAAATGTGTTTTGGGGGATAAAGTTCATTTTCTAGCCAAATATTGACTTTGCAAGTAATTGCTGTTAAGCTGATCACTCTTTATAACATTCTGGAGTATATGCAAATTGCCATTAGAAAAAGTGAAGCAGTAGACTTTGTAAAAATTAATATTTGTGTCATTCTCAAAACTTTTAGCCATGACTGTATATATATTACATATACTGTATATACAGTACCTTCTCATTCAAAGATATTTCTTTATTTTCATGACTGTGAAAATTGTAGAATCACACTGAAGGCATCAAAACTATGAATTAACACATGGAATTATACATTACACTTTACAAAAAAGTGAACGGATGGACTCTACATGCCTGGTTCCCACCGTGAAGCATGGAGGAGGAGGTGTGATGGTGCTTTGCTGGTGACACTGTTGGGGATTTATTCAAAATTGAAGGCATACTGAACCAGCATGGCTACCACAGCATCTTGCAGCGGCATGCTATTCCATCCGGTTTGCATTTAGTTGGACCATCATTTATTTTTCAACAGGACAATGACCCCAAACACACCTCCAGGCTGTGTAAGGGCTATTTGACCAAGAAGGAGAGTGTTGGGGTGCTACGCCATATGACCTGGCCTCCACAGTCACCAGACTGGAACCCAATCGAGATGGTTTGGGGTGAGCTGGACAGCTCACCGCTTCAATTTTGAATAAATCCCCAACAGTGTCACCAGCAAAGCACCCCCACACCATCACACCACCTCCTCCATGCTTCACTGTGGGAACTAGGCATGTAGAGTCAATCCGTTCACCTTTTCTACATGCAAAGCAGTAATCAAAGCAAAAGGTGGCTACTTTGAAGAACCTAGAATATAAGACATATTTTCAGTTGTTTCACACTTTTTTGTAAAGTGTAATATATAATTCCACGTGTGTTAATTCATAGTTTTGATGCCTTCAGTGTGATTCTACAATTTTCATAGTCATGAAAATACAGAAAAATCTTTGAATGAGAAGGTGTGTCCAAACTTTTGGTCTGTACTGTGTATATATATATTACATACATACATACATACATACATACACACACACACACACACACACACACACAGTGCCTACAAGTAGTATTCAACCCCCTGCAGATTTAGCTGGTTTGATAAGATGCAAATAAGTTAGAGCCTTCAAACTGCAAACGAGAGTAGGATTTATTAACAGAAGCATAAATCTTACAAAACAAAAAGTTATGTTGCTCAGTTGAATTTTAATAAATTTTAAACATAAAAGTGTGGGTCAATTATTATACAACCCCTATGTTTAATATTTCGTGGAATAACCCTTGTTTGCAATTACAGCTAATAATCGTCTTTTATAAGACCTGATCAGGCCGGCACAGGTCTGTGGAGTTATCTTGGCCCACTCCTCCATGCAGATCTTCTCCAAGTTATCTAGGTTCTTTGGGTGTCTCATGTGGACTTTAATCTTGAGCTCCTTCCACAAGTTTTCAATTGGGTTAAGGTCAGGAGACTGACTAGGCCACTCCAACACCTTGACTTTTTCCCTCTTGAACCAGGCCTTGGATTTCTTGGCTGTGTGCTTTGGGTCGTTGTCTTGTTGGAAGATGAAATTACGACCCATCTTAAGATCCTTGATGGAGGAGCGGAGGTTCTTGGCCAAAATCTCCAGGTAGGCCGTGCTATCCATCCTCCCATGGATGCGGACCAGATGGCCAGGCCCCTTGGCTGAGAAACAGCCCCACAGCATGATGCTGCCACCACCATGCTTGACTGTAGGGATGGTATTCTTGGGGTCGTATGCAGTGCCATCCAGTCTCCAAACGTCACGTGTGTGGTTGGCACCAAAGATCTCGATCTTGGTCTCATCAGACCATAGAACCTTGAACCAGTCTGTCTCAGATTCCTCCAAGTGATCATGAGCAAACTGTAGACGAGCCTTGACATGACGCTTTGAAAGTAAAGGTACCTTACGGGCTCGTCTGGAACGGAGACCATTGCGGTGGAGTACGTTACTTATGGTATTGACTGAAACCAATGTCCCCACTGCCATGAGATCTTCCAGGAGCTCCTTCCTTGTTGTCCTTGGGTTAGCCTTGACTCTTCGGACAAGCCTGGCCTCGGCACGGGAGGAAACTTTCAAAGGCTGTCCAGGCCGTGGAAGGCTAACAGTAGTTCCATAAGCCTTCCACTTACGGATGATGCTCCTAACAGTGGAGACAGGTAGGGCCAACTCCTTGGAAAAGGTTTTGTACCCCTTGCCAGCCTTGTGACCCTCCACGATCTTGTCTCTGATGGCCTTGGAATGCTCCTTTGTCTTTCCCATGTTGACCATGTATGAGTGCTGTTCACAAGTTTGGGGAGGGTCTTAAATAGTCAGAAAAGGCTGGCAAAAGAGATCATTAATCCACACATGTGAAGCTCATTATTCTTGGTGCCTGAACTACTTCTTAATACTTTAGGGGGACCAAACAGAATTCTTGTGGTTTGAGGGGTTGAATAATAAATGACACTCTGAATTAACTTTTAATGTTTTAAAAAAAAAAAAAAAAAAATTAAAACAAAAATTTTTGCTGCAGTGCATTTCCCACTTCCAGGCTGATCTACAGTACAAATGTCACAATGCCAAGTTAATTCCGCATGTGTCAACCAGCTAAATCTGCAGGGGGTTGAATACTACTTGTAGGCACTGTATATATATTACATATACTGTATATATTGTAACATTTCCGGGGGTTTAGCTCTAGGATCGCTGTCTGGGTAGACAGAATGGCATGAAAACAGTTCATTCAGACAGTAGTTCTGGTGCAAAACTGGCCGCAACCAGCTTTATTAAAGTCCACAGCAAACAGATTAAAACAAAGCATAAACAGAAAACCTGGGCTTGTCTAGCCTCTAATTACACTTAGATAGATGGCCCTCTCTATCCGGGACCCAGACTCTACCAGTCTGTGCCCAAAACAACACATATCACATATGTTACCAGTATGGAGCTTCACAGATACTCCTCCTTGTGTCTGAAGGCACCTTCCATGACCAGACTTGAGAGAGATCCACTCCTATTCAGCCGCTCTTCACACGGATTCGCACTGAGACTACTCCTATGTCCGGGTCCTTCCTGCACCCAAACTGAGATAGCTCAAACACTCTTGGAGACTGCTTCCTTGTGCCAGGACACCTCTCTGTGTCCAGGCTAAAGACAGCTCTAACACTCTTGGAGACTGTTTCTTGTGCCGAGACACCTTCCTGTGTCCAGGCTAAACTAGCTCTCAGATTGTGTTTGCAGACACCTACTTCTGGTCTCCTAATTAAGACCTGAGTAGTTTCAGGCTTGTGCTGCAAGTGTGTGCTGAATGTGAGGTGTAGTGACCTTTCTCCACCACTAGGTCCACAAAGCCACACATTTCCCTTATACCTAGGTGAAATGTACACCCCATTCATCACATATTCACTCACTGTCTCACATATCCCCTCCCTCTTCTCCAGACCGGAGGGCTGGTCATCCAGACCGGAGGGCTGGTCAACAATCCAACAGAGACAGTGAACTCCGGACCAGTCATGGCCCTCACCAGCTTCATCTCCACCACTGTCACTTGTATCTTCACCTGAGTCATAGCCAACATCAGCTTTCTCTTTATCTGAAGCATCCGCACTACCCTGTACCCTCCCAGGCCTATACTCTCTGCGGGCCTCGGGTATCCTGCACGGTTTCATCTTGACCTTAGGGCCGGGCTCACCTTCGACACAGTGCCTGGCCAGAGAAGCACGACCCGACACATCAGAACACCTCTGCTGACTCTTCCTCAGAAACTCACGTACCTCCTGTCCCTGGTGCACTGACCATGTGTCACCAACTATCACAGAAGGTATAGGGGGTTTTTCACTTTTCTCCAGTTCCCCACTTTCAGGCTCTTCTGGCAAGACATGCCCAGAAGCCCCACCGTCAGTCCTAGACTCTACCTCTTCAGCCACGTTCTGCATCCCATCTGGGCTCCCGTGTGTCTGCAGCGGCAACGGAGTGACACATCGCTTTTCCCATTTGTTGGGACGTGGCTCCGATGTAGCCTCCCTGAAAGTGCGCTTGAGCTCACCAATGCCAGCTACTGATCCGGACCGTAACCCGTCCACGCCGCTGTCTTCGGCAGAAACAGATTCCTGGACAGAGTCAGTCCCCATATCTTCAGTCTTGCTCCTCACAGCTTCACTTGAAACCTCAGCTTCTGATGAGGCATCTGGCTTGGTGACCACCACTTCCATGGCTTTTTCCACCTCTGCAGCATCACCTTCAGAGTCCTTGGCATGATGCAGATCCACACCACACACTGACAACTTCTCATCTTCAACAGCATCCACTTGTGCTGTGTTCAGTTTCAGAGTCCTGCCTTTAAAGCTCAGCTCTCCTCCTTTCACCTTAGTCTTCGCCAGGGAACTGGCCAACTGTAAAACATCTTCAGATGCCATCTTCTGTCTGGCTGTAAGGTCAGCATCAGCTTTCTTCTCAGGACTCTCAACCTCCTCTGCTACCATGCCTTCCTCATTTGCACTGGTTGCTTTATGGTCATCAGATAATTCACTATCACTATCTGACCCCTTTTTCTCAGCCACATCTGGCTCACTGTCAGGGCTATACACTTCATTTTCATTCACATCCTGCTCACTGTCAGGGTTATACAATTCATTTTCATTCATATCCTGCTCACTGTCAGGGTTATACAATTCATTTTCATTCACATCTTGATCTGGAACCTTAGTTAACATGTCATCCACAACATTAACTTCACCATCTGGTCCCTCAAGTATGTGACTATGTGTCAACCCCAGCACTATACTTCTATATAGCTCAGGTACTAGGAGCTGACTCACGACCTCTCCCTGGACTTCAGTGTCCCTATACAATAGGCTATTGTCCATGGCAGCATGAGGAAACCTCTCCTCAGAGCCAGGCTCCTGGGAAACCTCATTTAGAACAATCATATTTTCCTGTGTTGTCCTAAGAGTGGGGTCTCGCCACTGCTCACTCTCAAAATTGTCACAGGACACAGGCAAGTCAGGGACACTCGGTTCCCGAGAACCACCATCCTCGTCTCCCAACATCACCTGCAAAGGAATTTCATCACTATCACAGTCATAATTATTATCAATATCATTATCATGATTATGATCAGTATCATCATCACTATCATGATCATCATCATTATCATTAGCAGCATCAGCATCATTATCATGGTCATCATCATTATCATGATCATCATCATCATCACATAAGTTTAACGTCCCACTAGCATAGTGTTCCGCCCCTCGGGACTGCGTACCCTCAGTAGGGGCTTCATCACACTGTCCATCAGAATCACCCTTCCCCCAGAGATCCTTAGACCGGGGAAAGTCATTACCCAATATAACGGGTTGCACCAGGGTCTTCACTACCCCCACTTCACATGAAATCTCCCCGAGTTTGGGGACCAAGTCCACGGCAGTCTCTGGGTAGACTTTGGTGTCTCCATGGATGCACACCATACTCAAGTGCTTATCAGGGATGAAGTCCCTATCAATCAGGCTGTCACATACGGAAGTCACTGGACTCTCTGAGTCCAAGAGGGCCTGCGCTGAGCAACCATTTGTAACCACCGGGGACACCTGTGGTCCAGTCTCTTCGGTTGCGGTGGTCACACACACAGGTTCTGCGCAGAGAGAGAGGGATCTGCCAACATCACGGCACATAGGCTCCCCCTCTAGTGGACAGTTGGCTGCAATTTCACGACATCTCCAACACTGTCCATCACACTCTTCCACCCACATGTCCCCTCGGGCCTGAACCCGCTTATCAGCATACCCCATGTCCCCAACAGCTGGAACGCTCTTACCGGGAGAGTTAGACGTCCGGGAACTCTGAAGTGACGTCCTCTCAGACGGCTGTACCTCAGGAGAACATGCTCGGGTGTAGCGGTTCACTGTAGGACATGCTCGGGTGTAGTGGTTCACTACCACCTTTTCAACTCCATAATCAGGCCTGCTGACTGCAGACTCCCAACTGTATCTCCAGTCATGAACTCCCCTGGCATGGGCTGTCACCGTAACACCCAGCCGGGTACGAATCTCCACTTTCATCTTAGCATAGTCTTGGCTGTCCTGCTCGCTCAGGTCAGCATATGCCCTTTGGGCTCTCCAATCAGATATGGTGCGACCATCATGGCCCATTCAGATAGGGGCAGATTCTCCTTCTCTGCCAGTCTCTCAAACCTAGTGAGATATACCTCCACATCATCACGAGGTGTCATCTTTTCCAAGGACCGTCTTACCGCCCTCTTCACAGCAGACAAGTCAGGTGACTTTGCAACATTACTTTGGGACGATGCACCACAAGTCCCCTGCAGTGCTGCAACCTGCTCAAAAAACAACCGGTTATTCTCCTGCTGCTGCTGCAGGATTTGCTGCTGGTACTGCTGCATTTGCCGCTGGTACTGCAGGCGCTGCTGCTCCATGCTCTGCTGCATGCTTTGCTGGGCCTGTACCAGGTACTCAATGAGCTCCTCCATACTGCCGGACTTATCTGTCTCAATCACAGCAGTCTTATGTTGCACATTAACTTGTGCCATTTGTTCAAACAGCGCCTCCATGCTGTCATCCATGCTGTCAGACTTCTCTGTCTTAACAACGGCAGTCTTCACTCAAGACATACACACTCTACAGTCTTTTCCATAGAAAAATTCATCTCTGCTGTGCAGACACTTTTTTTTTTTTTTCCTTTGCAAAGTCTATTAGGGCTCCTGTCTCTTTAAGACTGCTCCACAGACTTTTCTTTTGCTGCTGCACATTCCACAGTCATTTTCACAACAAGTTCAGCTTTGCTGTGCATACATTTTCTCTCTGCAGACCCTATCAGGGCCACTGTCTCTCCAAGACTGCTCCAAACAGACGTTTCTGCTGACACACTTTTTTTTTTTTTCTGCTGCTGCTATTTCAATAGACTTCACCTTTAATGCTGTCTCTCGCCACTGTGCTGCATACACACTCCAGCACTAACTGTATCAGGCACTGCGCTGCCCCAGCATTCTCCGCCAATTGTAACATTTCCGGGGGTTTAGCTCTAGGATCGCTGTCTGGGTAGACAGAATGGCATGAAAACAGTTCATTCAGACAGCAGTTCTGGTGCAAAACTGGCCGCAACCAGCTTTATTAAAGTCCACAGCAAACAGATTAAAACAAAGCATAAACAGAAAACCTGGGCTTGTCTAGCCTCTAATTACACTTAGATAGATGGCCCTCTCTATCCGGGACCCAGACTCTACCAGTCTGTGCCCAAAACAACACATATCACATATGTTACCAGTATGGAGCTTCACAGATACTCCTCCTTGTGTCTGAAGGCACCTTCCATGACCAGACTTGAGAGAGATCCACTCCTATTCAGCCGCACTTCACACGGATTCGCACTGAGACTACTCCTATGTCCGGGGTCCTTCCTGCACCCAAACTGAGATAGCTCAAACACTCTTGGAGACTGCTTCCTTGTGCCAGGACACCTCTCTGTGTCCAGGCTAAAGACAGCTCTAACACTCTTGGAGACTGTTTCTTGTGCCGAGACACCTTCCTGTGTCCAGGCTAAACTAGCTCTCAGATTGTGTTTGCAGACACCTACTTCTGGTCTCCTAATTAAGACCCGAGTAGTTTCAGGCTTGTGCTGCAAGTGTGTGCTGAATGTGAGGTGTAGTGACCTTTCTCCACCACTAGGTCCACAAAGCCACACATTTCCCTTATACCTAGGTGAAATGTACACCCCATTCATCACATATTCACTCACTGTCTCACAATATATATATATATATATCTATATATATATATATATATATATCTATATATATATATATATATAGAATATATATATATATATATATACACACATACACAGTATATGTAATATATATATATATATTATATATATATATATATATATATATAATTATACATATGCAGATCGGCTCACTCGGCTGTAGATGGAGGTTGCTGTTTTAAATACTTCCTTCGGTTTATTAAGGATATCATAATCCAAGGTGTAGTAAAACAAATACAGCCCTTTGGGTAAAAACAGGAAGACAAAATAAAATGGTAACAGAAAGCAGTGTCCTTCTGAGAGCGGGGTTCCTCCCGCTCACCGCTAGCAGAACACACATGGTTCAGGTTTTAGCATAAACAAAAAACACTTCTCTGGAGGGTTCTTCTCCAGACACTGACTACTGCTGCCTTTGGAGGCCAGCTTCTCAAGCTCCAGACCATGTGACTCCTCCCCCTCATGTGATGTATCACATATTACTCTAACACCACACAGGTCCTGTCAGAACAAGACGGTGCCGGCTCTGCAGGTGGAGATAAGGTGGACATCCTCCCACCCACTCTATGGATGTCCACATAAAAGCAAAGTAAATTATGCAACTTAGTTTAACCCTCAGAACAGCAGTGTGATGGAGGAAAAACTCCGGTTTTTAGATCACGGACACCATTAGGTGTAGTGAAACATCTCCCCTCCAGCACCTTACCAGTGACTTTGTAATATAATAATATAATTAACTAAATATAACTATATATATTCATATATTTTAACACACACAAACAATCAAGAGATGGATAGCCATTAGAGAAGAGCGAATGTGGTCGTATAAGGTGTTATCTAACTAAGGGACTTCAACGCGCATAAAAAATAGGCAACCTCGGGGAAGCGAACATGTCTGTTAGGCAATCCATGCATGTGTTGTGGCTGTCGAACAGGCGCGAGACATGCAGGCCCGGGGACTTGAACGCATTATTTGAGCACTAAGTCACTCGGTTAGCACCTGAGCATAACACCTTATACGAGCACATTCACTCATCACTAATAGCCATTACTATGTTTATTGTTGTGAACACGCTGGAGGCGACTTCGGAGCTGGGGCTCCCTCCGGTGGTTGCTGAGGGTAATGAATCAATTGCTGAATGGCTTTCAGCTGTCTGAATGGTCTGATATAAGTGACCTGAACTCCCATCAGCCTTGCCGGTAATCAATTGTTCTTCCAGGCCTTGCTTGGAGCTCAGCTTGCATTCCTGCTTTCATTTAGATAAGTGACTAGCTGTTTTTTTCCTCTGGTTGGATTTTCCTTGCTGGTTTGCTGCCTTGCAGTGGATTTCAGCCTGGCCCCTTTTGGGGCCTGGCGCTGCAATTGTGCTCAGTTTGTGTTTGCACTTTTGCTCTGTTCCTGTGTCACTTTTATTTGCTGAATTGCTGTGTGTTACACCAGAGATCTGATTTAGGTGGTAAAGATCGTGTGATCTCAGTTTTTTTGTTAATCAGAAGTGTTGGTATTTTTTGTCAGGGTTTTTTGGGTTGCAGTCCGAATTCTTTTCTATACTTTTCTATCTAGACAGAATTGGGCCCCAGCGTTTGCTCATTCTATTTTCTGTCTGTGTTCGTATTTTCTTCTTGTATAACCGCAATTATATGTTTGGGGGCTTCCTATTTCTTTGGGGGTTCTGCTACGGGGCAGTTAGCTTTCATCTTTCTGCCTTTAGGTGTAGCTATCTCTCCGGCTGTGACGAGGAGTCTAGGATCACCGTAGGTACGCTCTACGGCTACTTCTAGTGTTGCGGTTAGTTTAGGGTCCTGCAACCCAATAGTTTCCAGCCTCTCTGGTGCATTGCTACTTTGGCTATTTTTGCTATTTCTCCTCAGCTACCGAAACATAACAGTTTATCTACTGTATCCTTAGCTTTATTTTTTTGGCAACAAAAAAAAAAAAAAAATTCTGACACTGACTCTTTGTTCCTCTCGGCACACGAAACATGTAATATTGTGATTGGAAACATTGGGCATCTTTTGACATGTTCTGCAATAAGTCAAAGACTAAAAGGTGCTTCTTGTGACCTCTCAATTACTTAATTGGTACAGGGGCTTGACTCAAGAGTAGTGGCTTTCCTGTGGGCGCTGGGGAATTTGACCTCATAAGCTCTACATTTAAAGAAAAAAAAACAAAGAAATTCCTGTTTCAATTGGCTGTGTTTGTCTTATGTTCCAATAGTCACTAACTAGCACAAGGCCATGTTCATGGGCTACTGCTGCAAGAAGCAAAATTCTCATACAAAGATTGTTACACAGGAGTCAAAAAAGGCCTAATAGTGAGCAGTGACACATTTTTTAGGTCATTGTTTTTCCATCAGAGACGTGATGCAGCCACCTATTATGCATGATGGATTACTATACAGCTGTCAAGCTCAGGTCAGGAGAGCCAACAGCCAGTACGAGTTTCACGAAATATGGCAGTCTGTCTCTGCCCTTAGGGCTCATAAAACATGCGTTGGGGTGGCATCTCCTGTACAGGGTGACCCCCTCTCTTGCGGTTATTAAACCCTCTTGGTGAGCATGATTTCTCCTCAGATATGGCAGCGCTTTTACCATTGACTCTTCTATCCTAGCGCTCTTTATTTGGTACAGCATGCGATACTTTAACCCCTGTGGTTAGCATTGCTTTTCTCCACACACATTTGCGCTCCATTTACCACCATTGTTGTTATTTATACGCTTGCCATTGTGAGAAACATGCTTGTTGATATATTTTCTCTTTTGTGGCGTCTGATTATTCGGGTTTTGGCATTTTACCCCCCTATAAAGGGGATATTGATATGATATATGTCGTGCCATTACCGTTATGTTTACTATCGCCATTAATGTCAAACTTGTTACACCGCTTTTGAGACATATCTCCCTGTATGTGCACATGTTCTGTATGTGTTTTCATTGTTTTTCTATATGTAATTTTGTGATACCTTTTTACTGATTTGTAAAATAAATATTTACCTTTTATATATTGATTAATTGGTCACTAGTGACTCTTGTTTTCTCCTATATCATTATGTCTATATGAGTAGTGATCCCTCGGCTTCACACATGCTTTGTGTGACCCACATTCTCCCTGTTATATCCATGCAGCTGTCTCTGTTTATACTAAATGCCGATGTTGGCAGGAAAAAGGCCGCATCAAATACACACATTTCTGATGGGTTTTTAATAGATTTTATCCCATTCATTGACATGAAAAATGCTGCAGAAACGCTAAAAGAATTGAAATGCTGCAGTTATGAAACGGCTTTCTAACTGCAAGAAAAAAAAAAATAGTGTACTTGAGATTTCAGAAATCCCATTCACTTTGCCGAGACTGTAAAATGCAGCGTATTTTACATGGGAAAAACGAGGCAAAAATGCGACATGTTAACATGGCCTAATACGCAACAGTAGAAAAAAACATATTTGTGAGCACTTACGTTAACAGTACAACAGATCTCAATTTATATCGGTCCTTTCCTGAACCTACTAAAATGATAAGGCATGCAGTCATCATCTCCCAACTGGCCTACTCCTATGTGCTCCTCTGTGGCCACCCAGCGAACACTCTCGCACCTTTCAAGTCTGTCCTTAACTGCTGCTCACTAATGCACCTTTCTTCTCGCTATTCTTCCACTTCTCCCTTCTGCAAATTCCTTCATTGGCTCCCAATCCCCTCAACGTATCCAGTTCAAACTACTAACATTGACCTACCAAGCTGTCCATAATCTGTCTCTGTAGATGTCTAATCTCCTGATGTCTTCCAACACAAACCATCCAGTCCTCCCAACACTTATGTCTCTCCTTCATAATTATTCGTTCCTCACCCAATTGCCTCCATGACTTCTCCAGAGTATCCCCCATCCTCTGGAATTCTGTGCCCCAAAATGTCTGATTATCCACCACACTCAGAATTTTCAGATGCAATTTGAAAACCCATCTGTTCAAGAAATCTTACAACCATCATCCAGTAGCATGTAAGCCTGTAAGGGCAGGGCCCTCTCCCCTCTGTACCCGTCGGTCATTGTTGGTTTGTTCATTGTAACTTCTATTTGTATTTTGCATCTGCAAGGACTTTGCATGTTCTTCCCATGTTTGCTCAGGTTTCCTCCGGGTTCTCCAGTTTCCTCACACAGTCTAAAGACATATTGATAGGGAATCTAGATTGTGTGCCCCAATGGGGACAGCGATGATAATGTCTGTAAAGCGCTGTGGAATATGATAGCACTATATAAGCAAAGCATAATTAAAAAAAGAAAAAAAAAACAGAAAAAAAAATAGTATTTATAGCTTGCATTAATAACAAATATTATGGGAGAAATGGCAGACCATGTGTGTACATAGCGCTACAACATTGTTCTCTGACAATTATGCGATAGCCTTGGTTACATTACCTCGGTTTAACCCCAATTTATATGTGGAGGTTGGGGTACACTGAGAAGGTACCGTATATACTCGTGTATAAGCCGAGATTTTCAGCACCTTTTTTCGTGCTGAAAATGCCCCCTCGGCTTATACACGAGTCATAGGGCAGAAACCAGCGGGGGAGGGGATGCCGCGGCAGGAGCCGGTGGCTGGGATCATACTCACCCCTCCCCGTGCCATCGCTGAACTTGCCTGCAATCCTGCAGCTCTCCCCGGCTTCCTTCAGCTCTCCAGCGCTGAGCGGTGATGTAATACCCGCTCATTAAGGTAATGTAATATGGACGCGACGCCACTCCCATGGGCGTGGCCTCCATATTCATGGCCTTAATGAGCGGTATTACATCACCGCTCAGCGCTCGAGAGCTGCTGGAAGACGGGGAGAACGCAGGATTGCAGGACGCTCAGCGATGGCACGGGGAGGGGTGAGTATGATGGAGGAGAGGACAAGGAGCACGAGCAGGACGGGGAGAACGGTGGACGGGGGAAGCATGGAGCAGGACGGGGGAAGCATGGAGGAGGACGGGAGGAGAACGGAGGACGGGGGAGGCATGGAGCAGGACAGGGGGGGAGAACGGTGGATGGGGGAAGCATGGAGGAGGACGGGGAGGAGAACGGAGGACGGGGGAAGCATGGAGCAGGACAGGGGGGCACAGGAGGACGGAGAAGGAATGGGGGAGCACAGCGGAGGACGGAGCAGGAGGGGGGGGAGTACAGAGGAGAATAGGGGAGCACAGAGCTGGATGGGGGAGCAAGGAGCAGGACGGGGGCAGCACAGAGCAGGAGGGCAGTTTATACACCCGGCTTATACACGAGTCAATAAGTTTTCCCAGTTTTTTGTGGCAAAATTAGGGGGGTCGGCTTATACACGGGTCGGCTTATACACGAGTATATACGGTAATCAGAATCAGACAATTCCATTTTCACTGAAACCACCAATACTGTAAAAGTTCCACCAGTAGGGCTCACAATGCACCAAAATAAATCTACATATTGCAAGTCATGGAATGAAAGTGTTAGGCCGGGATCACACATGCGAGAAACAAGCACGAGTCTCACATGTGAATTCCCACCACTGGTGCCGGCACTCGGGAGTGGAGTGTACGGCTCCATGTATTTCTATGCAGCCGCTCACTCCGCTCCCGAGTGGCGGCGGCAGTGCCAGGAATTCACATGCGAGACTTGTGCGTGTTTCTCGCATGTGTGATCCCGGCCTTAGAAAATTGCTGGAAGCCTTCTATTCTACAACAGTAACAAATCAATTGTAAAACAATTATATAGATGTTAATTAATGGTGGCTCTGACCTCATTAGCACAAACCGTGATAAATCATTACTCTATTTAAAAACAAACAAACCGAGTTGAAAGTCCAAATTATTAGTAGAAATACACAGCACAAAGCCTTTTTGCCTTTTTAATTCATCCAGGAACAACCTGTATGCCAGAACAGAAAAGGCTTTGTTATGTGAAAGGTTTACAATGGAGGCACCTGAAAGTGGATGACTGCCACCAAGCATCTGGTAATGCTGAACATGTAGGATCTGTGTTCACTCTGTTGAATATATTATATAATTTATTATAATGATTGCATAGTATTGTGAAAAAGTTTGAGGAATGTTTAAAAAAAAATAGAAATGCTAAAAAGTTTATTTTTGCCAATTAACAAAATGCAAAGTGAATGAACAAAAGAAAGGAAGATGTGCCAAATATCTTGGAGAACTACGGTAATCTTCTGCAGATGTAGACCTTCTCTATCTTCATGTAATCCCAGTCTCAATGTTGAGATCATGACTCTTTGGGGATCATATCATCACATCTAAGACACTGTGTTCTTCTTTATGCTGAAGATAGTCTATATGTTTTGGGTTGTAGTCCTGCTACAGAATACAATTGGAGCCAATCAGGCACCTCCGTGAAAATATGGCATGAAAAGTAGCTGCCTGTATTTCTCATAATTTAAGCCAATTAATCTTGACAAAATCTGCAACTCCGTTTGCTGAAGTTTAGCCTCAAGCTTCCTAGAAATCTGCACTATGCTTCTCTGTTACCTGCAGATATTCATTATTGTACCCTGTACCCTTCCGCAAACAAACTGCATTCTTTAGCAGCCAAATATTTTCCATTTTGATTAATCAGTCCAGAGCACATGCTTCGTTTTTTTTCTGCAGTCCAGTTCTGGTTTTCATGCATAGTTGTATCACTTAGCCTTGTTTCCCAGTCTAAAAAAAACTGCCTTTTTTTCCATTAAGACTATTTCTGGCCAGGCTTCTCCAATGGGTGAAGCTAGTTCCCATTGGTTGCCACCAGTTCTGAGTTGATGGCATTGCTGTACATCTGACTTTGAAGGAAATTAAGCTTTGTGTTTTTCATCTGCTGCACTATGTTTCCTTGGCTGAATACTGCATCTAAGGCTAATTTCACACTTGCGTTTTACTGCGCAGCGCATCGTGCGCAATGTTCCCCTATCTTTAACATGGCGGGCGCAGGGTCTAGCGCTTGCATGCGTTCATTTGCGTTTGTCGTGCGCTGCGCATTTTCCAGGTGTGCGCCCATACGCGCTAGACGCTACATGTTACATAGTTATTAAGGTTGAAGGAAGACTTTAAGTCCATCTAGTTCAACCCATATCCTATCCTAACCTGCCCTAACATGTTGATCCAGAGGAAGGCAAAAAAAACCCAAGTGGCAAACAGTAAGCTTCACATTGGGGAAAAAAATTCCTTCCCGACTCCACATACGGCAATCAGACTAGCTCCCTGGATCAACGCAGTATCTAGGAAACTAGTGAATATAGCCTGTAATATTATACTTTTCAAGAAAGGCATCCAGTCCCTTCTTAAATTTTAGTAAGGAATCACTCATTACAACATTAGACGGCAGAGAGTTCCATAGTCTCACTGCTCTTACAGTAAAGAATCTGCATCTGTGATTATGGCTAAACCTTCTTTCCTCCAGACATAGAGGATGCCCCCTCGTCCCCGTCACAGGTCTAAGAGTAAAAAGATCATTAGAAAGGTCTTTGTACTGTCCCCTCATATATTTATACATTGTAATAAGATCACCCCTAAGCCTTCGTTTTTCCAAACTAAATAACCCCAAGTGTAATAACTTGTCTTGGTATTGCAGAACCCCCAGTTCTCTAATAACCTTGGTCGCTCTTCTCTGCACCCGCTCCAGTTCAGCTATGTCTTTCTTATACACCGGAGACCAGAACTGCACACAGTATTCTAAAGGGTATGCCACACTAAACAATATCGCTAACGGATCGCTAAAAAACGTCACTATTTAGCGATCCCGTTAGCGATGTTGTTCAGTGCGGCAGCTTCCAGCGACGAGCTTCCTGCTGTGATCTCGCTCGTCGCTGGAATCGTTCCGGACCCTATTTCATCGCTGGCGCTCCCGCTGGGTAAGTATCTAATCGCTGTGTGGCACCTTTTCTTAGCGATTTAGCGGTACTTTTGTACCGCTAAAGTCGTTAAGAAGATCGCTAACGGCGATAGCGTCGTTAACTATATCGCTAAATGCGGCAGCATTTAGCGATATAGAAACAATCCCGCTAGCGATCTCATTAGTATGCAACGTTAACGAGATCGCTAGCGGGATAGCTTAGTGTGGCAGTACCTTAAGTGTGGTCGCACCAGTGACTTGTATAGAGGTAAAATTATGTTCTCCTCATGAGCATCTATGCCTCGTCTAATGCATCCCATTATTTTATTTGCCTTGGCAGCAGCTGCCTGACATTGGCCACTAAATGTGAGTTTGTCGTCCACCCATACACCCAAGTCTTTTTCAGTGACAGTTTTGCCCAGTGTTTTACAATTAAGCACATAATTATACATCTTATTTGTTCTACCCAAGTGCATGACCTTACATTTATCCCCATTAAAGCTCATTTGCCATTTATCAGCCCAAGCTTCTAGTTTACATAAATCCTCCTGTAATATAAAATTATCCTCCTCTGTATTTATTACCCTGCAGAGTTTAGTGTCATCTGCAAATATTGAAATACTACTCTGTATGCCCCCTACAAGGTCATTAATAAATATGTTAAAGAGAAGCGGCCCCAATACTGACCCCTGTGGTACTCCACTGCTAACCGTGACCCAGTCCGAGTGTGCTCCATTAATAACCACCCTTTGTTTCCTATCCATGAGCCAGTTCTTAACCCACTTACACATATTTTCCCCTATCCCCATTGTTCTCATTTTATTTATCAACCTTTTGTGTGGCACTGTATCAAAAGCTTTTGAGAAGTCCATGAACACCACGTCCACTGCATTCCCTTGGTCCAGTCCTGAACTTACCCCTTCATAAAAGCTTATCAGATTAGTCTGACAAGAACGGTACCTCGTAAACCCATGCTGATACTGTGTCATGAGGTTATTCAGCTTCAGATACTCCAATATAGTATCCCTTAAAAAACCCTCCAGGATTTTACCCACAGTAGATGTTAAGCTCACTGGCCTATAATTTCCAGGTTCAGTTTTTGCCCCCTTTTTGAATATTGGCACCACATTTGCTATACGCCAGTCCTGTGGTACAGACCCCGTTATTATGGAATCTTTAAAGATTAAAAATAATGGTCTATCTATAACTGTACTTAATTCCTGCAGTACTCGGGGGTGTATCCCATCCGGACCCGGGGATTTGTCAACTTTAGTGATTTTTAGACGTCGCCGTACTTCCTGCAGGGTTAAGCATGTGACATTTAATGGAGAAATTTTTTTTATCTCTGATCATGTTATCTGTCATGGGATTTTCTTGTGTAAATACAGTTGAAAAAAAGTCATTTAGCATATTGGCTTTTTCCTCATCCTCATCCACCATTTCACCCAGACTATTTTTAAGGGGACCAACACTATCATTTTTTAGTTTCTTGCTATTTATGTAGTTAACCTCTTCCCGACCCATGACGCCACGTAGGCGTCATGAAAACCTGTGCCAATCCGACCCATGACGCCTATGTGGCGTCATGAAAGGATCTCGTCCCTGCGGGCCGGGAGACCGGGGTCACTCAAAGGTCACCCGACCCGCAGTTACAGGACCCTTTGTGCTTCACCACAGGGGGGTTGGCTTAACCCCCCCGTGGCCACGATCGCTCTGATTGGCTGTTAAAAGTGAAACAGCCAATCAGAGCAATGTGTAATATTTCACCAATTTAATTGGTGAAATATTACAATCCAGCCATGGCCGATGCTGCAATAGCATCTGCCATGGCTGGAGACCGAGCCCTGACCCCCCCCACACCCAATCACGGCGGTGATCGGCCGCCGCCACCGAAAGATGGCAGCGATCGGTCACCGCCGTCACTTACAGCTCCCCTCCTCTTTTGGTCCACTGCCCCCACTTCCTATCCCCCCCCCCCAGCCTTCCGACCCCCCTACTCACCTCTCCCGATCCACCGATGTCCCACGATCGGGCCCGGCGTCCGCCCGGGCCTCTTCATGGGCGCCGCCATATTGGAAAATGGCGGGCGCATGCGCAGTGGCCCGCCGGCCGGCGCATGCGCAGTGCGCCCCCCAGTGTTCAAAAATTTATTTTGATCACTGTGATAAACTGTCACAGTGATCAAAATAAAAAAAAGTAAATGAACCCCCCCTTTATCATAGGTAGGGACAAATAAAAAAAATAAAGAATTTTTTTTTTTTTCCTAGCGGATTTTGCTGCTGATCCGCAGCTGATTTTGCTGCGGATCCGCGGCGGACATCGCTGCTGATCGGCGGCGGATTTCGCTGCTGATCCGCAGCGGATTTCGCTGCTGATCGGCGGCGGATTTCGCTGCTGATCCGCAGCGGATTTCGCTGCTGATCGGCGGCGGATTTCGCTGCTGATCCGCGGCGGATTTCGCTGCGGATCCGCGACTGATTTCGCTGCTGATCCGCAGCGGATTTCGCTGCTGATCCGCGGAGGATTTCGCTGCTGATCCGCTGCGGATTTCGCTGCTGATCCGCGGCGGATTTCGCTGCTGATCCGCGGCGGATTTCGCTGCTGATCCGCGACTGATTTCGCTGCTGATCCGCGGCTGATTATCTGCTGATTCATCTGCGCTAGCGGGTATAGCATAACGCGATCGCGTTATGCTATACCGTTACCAGCCGGTCAACGCTACGTGTTGAACGGGCTGGTAAAACGCAATATGAACCCAGCCTTAGGGTTAGAACTAGGGTTAGGGTTAGCATTAGGGCTAAGGTTAGAATTACGGTTAGGGTTGGAATTTGGGTTAGGGTTGGAATTAGGGTTAGGTTTGGAATTAGGGTTAGGTTTGGAATTAGGGTTAGGTTTGGAATTAGGGTTAGGCTTGTAGTTAGGTTTATGGTTAGAGTTGGGATTAGGGTTAGGGGCAGGGTGGATTTGATTTAAATCAAACTGATTTAAATCACGATTTAAATCACTAGTCAGTAAGGCTTGATTTAAATCAGTGATTTAAATCAAAGTTTTTACCTAAACTAGTTCTTGCTACTTTAACATGCAAGTAGATGAAGATTTTTAGAATCACTTTTTATATTACTTTTTTCTCCCCAGTTTAATGGGTTAATCATTCATATTTGGACACCACTGTTCTGTTGTACTTAGGAAGGAGAAAAATAATCCTGACCTTAATAACAATTTAAATAGATTTATTCAACTGAAACAATAACAACATTACAGCATAAGTTATTTGCTTAAACAAACATCCATGTTTGTTAACTAATTTGGCTAAACAAAATATATATATATTTTAAGAAACTTAGACTGTCAGCCCAGCCGACACATGAAAAACTTAAATACTACTGTCCCTGCTGTCCTCTGTAGCTCACTCGTCGTCATCTTCATCATCATCTTCTTCTTTGTTCCTATTTGTTGCACATTGCTCCATTTCTCTGTCATACACTTGATCCAACAGTTTCCCTGCAACATCAGCTCTGCTGGGTGGACTGTATCCTGGTATCAGTGACTGAACCATATTAATGAAATGTGGGTTCTCAGTCAGACGGAAAGAAGAGTTCGTTGCAAAAATAAACTGGGCAATTTTTTCATCAATCAACTCTTTTTCTAATCTGCTAGTTCTTATCACAAACCTATCTATGGTGGTTCCAGGAGGTAAAGGTTTTTTCTTCCTTTTGGGTGATGGTGATATGTGGCTGTGGGTGTCTGATGATGATGCTGCTGCTAATGAAGCACTATCCTGGATGGATAACTTTGAAACTGTAGAACAGGATGATGGTGATCTTGGAGGTGGATAGTTTCCAGAATCCATGAATTCCCCTAAACAAAAAAAGTCAATGCTGTTATTTTATTGTTTATACAATTTCTGCTTATTGTACACAACACAGCACTGCCCCAAAAGGAATATTTGTTTTTCTTCATAACTGTACCAAATGACAGTAACATGCAGTAATAAGAAATATAATTTTTCTCACACATGACAGTTCAGTCTTTAGAAATAGGATTCAATAAAAATGTTTACCAACCTGAAGATCCTGCCTGTTCAGAAGTGTTTCTTTGGTCATCTTCATCACCGCACTTCTCATGATGTTGCCTCATTCGCGCCACCAGGCCTTGCATCTCTTTGTTGCATCATTTGCATTTTGCACGCATGCCTGCCTTACCGATAGGCGAAGGAGCTTCATTAAAATATTCCCAAACTGGGTCTCTTTTACGGCCTGCTGCCATTATAAGGAAAGAATGTAATAAACCTCAGATCGTACACACAAACAGATCCAGACTTGTCTGTCTGTGGCTATGCTGCAGTATTGTGCTCAAAGTTTCACTTTCATTTTCTTGTCTGCTTGCCCTTCCTCCTCCTCCTCACACTTAGATTCACATTCTTCTTGTGTTGTGCAGATCTATTCCACTCCAAACAATCAGAAACATATTGTCTAACTTCTTGGACTTGGCACTGAAGGGGTTGATTCTGTATTCATATAGGTTTGTAGAACAATAGGATTAAGGTATTTTTCTCAACTCTGTTCATGTTGTAACATTTTTGCCGTGAAGAAGAGGCTGGGACCTCTGCAGAGTCAAATTCAGTTTTGAGAACTGCGTAAGTAAAGTGAGCGTCTGTGATAATATATGAGAGAAACTGCCCACTAATACTACAGAAACCTCTGGAAGAGCATGGCATTATGAATGTTACACATATACAGCCTTTATTCTACTGAGTTAAACAACTCAGCTTTATCTCATGATGGAAGAACCTTTGGATGGTAAAATATTTTCCTCAAAAAGCAGTTTATTGAAAAAAATCCGATTTAAATCAAAAAAATCCGATTTTTTCGATTTTTTTAAAAAAATCATTGATTTTTATCCACCCTGGTTAGGGGTGTGTTGGGGTTAGGGTTATGATTAGGGTTTGTATTAGGGTTAGGTGTGTGTAGGCGTTAGGGGTGTGTTGGGGTTAGGGTTGGAGTTAGAATTGAGGGGTTTCCACTATTTAGGCACATCAGGGGGTCTCCATACGCGACATGGGGCCACCATTGATTCCTGCAAATTTTGCGTTCAAAAAGTCAAACAGTGCTCCCTTTATTCCAAGCCCCGACGTATGCCCAAACAGTGGTTTATCCCCACATATGAGGTATCAGCGTACTCGGGAAAAATTGCACAACAACTTTGGGGGTTCTAATTTCTCCTGTTAACACTGGGAAAAAAATTGGGGACTAAAAATTATTTTTGTGGAAAAAAAATGATTTTATATTTTCACGGCTCTGCGATATAAACTTCTGTGAAGGACTTGGAGATTCAAAGTGCTCACCACACATCTAGAGGAGTTCCTTGGGGGATCTAGTTTCCAAAATGGGGTCACTTGTGGGGAGTTTCTACTGTTTAGGCACATCAGTGACTCTGCAAACGTAACATGACGCCCGAAGACCATTCCATCAAGTGGGCATTTCAAAAGGTCACTACTTCCCATCCGAGCCCCGACGTGTGCCCATACAGTAGTTTTCTCCCACATATGGGATATCAGCATACTCAGGACAAATTGGACAACAACTTTTGGGGTCTAATTTCTCATGTTACCCTTGCGAAAATAAAAAAATTGGGGACTAAAAGATCCTGATTGTGGAAAAAATATGATTTTTTTATTTTCATGCCCGGGCGTTATAAACTTCTGTGTAGCCCTTGGGGGTTGAAAGTGCTCACCACACATCTAGATAAGTTCTTTGCGGTGTCTAGTTTCCAAAATGGGGTCACTTGTGGGGAGTTTCTACTGTTTAGGCGCATCAGGGGCTCTGCAAACGTAACAAGATGCCCGCAGACCATTCCATCAAGTTGGCATTTCAAAGCGTCACTACATCCCTTCCGAGCCCTGACGTGTGCCCAAACAGTGGTTCCCCCCACATATGGGGTACTAGCGTACTCAGGACAAACTGGACAACAACTTTCGGGGTCCAATTTCTCCTGTAACCATTGTGAAAATAAAAAATAGTGGGCTAAAAAATCATTTTTTTGAGAAAAAAAAAATGATATTTTATTTTCACGGCTCTGCGTTATAAACTTCTGTGAAGCACCTGGGGGTTCAAAGTGCTCACTATGCATCTAGATAAGTTCCTTAGGGGGTCTAGTTTCCAAAATGGGGTCACTTGTGGGGGAACTCCAATGTTTAGGCACACAGGGACTCTCCAAATGCGACATGGCAACCGCTAAATATTCCAGCATATTTTCCATTCAAAAAGTCAAATGG
>JARQOD010000001.1:612506265-612566259 GCA_033576555.1 Oophaga sylvatica
AAGCATTTTGCCATGGCTGGAGCCGAGCCCTGACCCCCCCCCACCGAATCCGGCGGGACGGCCCCCGCCCCCAAAGATGGAGCGTCGGTCCCGCCTTCATTACGTCCCCCCCTCTTTTGGCCCACTCCCCCCACTTCCTATCCCCCCCCCAGCCTTCCCCCCCCTCTCCCTCTCCCGATCCACCGAGCCCCACGTGGGGCCCCGGGTCCCCCGGGCCTCTTCTTGGGCGCCGCCTTTTGGGAAAAGGCGGGCGCATGCGCAGTGCGCCCGCCGGCCGGCGCATGCGAGGCGCCCCCCGGCCGGGCATGCGATGCGCCCCCCCTGTTCTTTTTTTTTTGTCCTGTGTTAAAACTGCACGTGATCAAAAAAAAAAAAAGTAAATGACCCCCCCTTTATCTAGGTGGGACAAATAAAAAAATAAGAATTTTTTTTTTTTTCTACGGTTTTGCTGTGTCCGCAGGATTTTGCTGCGGTCCGCGGGGACTCGCTGCTGATCGGGGGCGGATTTCGTGCTGATCCCGGGGGTTTTCGTGGATCGGCGGCGGTTTCGCTGCGATCCGCGCGGATTTCGCGCTGACCCGCAGCGGATTTCGCTGCTGCCGCGGGGGATTTCGCTCGGATCCGCGACTGATTTTTCCTGCTGCCCGCAGGGGATTTCGCTGCTGTCCGAGGATTTCGCTCTGCCGCGGCGGATTTCGCTGTGATCCGCGGCGGATTTCGCTCTGTCGCGGCGGATTCGTGCTGACCCGGGCGGATTTCCTGTGACCGCGGCGGTTTTCGCTGTGATCCGCGGGGGATTTCGTGCTGCCCATGTTTTCGTGTTCCCCCCCCCCCCCCCCCCCCCGGTGATTATCGGGTTTTTCATCTGCGCAGCGATGGTTTTTGCTTTTCCTTCCCGCCGGTCAAGCTAGTTTGAAGGGGTGGAAAAAAGAAATATGAACCCACCGGGGGTTAGAACTGGGTTAGGGTTGTTTTTGGGTAAGGTTGAATTAGGGTTTTGGGTTTGGAATTAGGGTTGGTTTGGGAAATTTTGGTTAGGTTTAAAAATTGGGGTTAGGTTGGAATTGGGTTGGGTTTTGGAATTAGGGTTGGGTTGTAGTTGGGTTTTATGGTTAGAGTTGGATTGGGTTTAGGGTTAGGGGTTGTTGGGGTTAGGGTTATGATTAGGGTTTGTATTAGGGTTAGGTGTGTGTAGGCGTTAGGGGTGTGTTGGGGTTAGGGTTGGAGTTAGAATTGAGGGGTTTCCACTATTTAGGCACATCAGGGGGTCTCCATACGCGACATGGGGCCACCATTGATTCCTGCAAATTTTGCGTTCAAAAAGTCAAACAGTGCTCCCTTTATTCCAAGCCCCGACGTATGCCCAAACAGTGGTTTATCCCCACATATGAGGTATCAGCGTACTCGGGAAAAATTGCACAACAACTTTGGGGTTCTAATTTCTCCTGTTAACACTGGGAAAAAAATTGGGGACTAAAAATTATTTTTGTGGAAAAAAAATGATTTTATATTTTCACGGCTCTGCGATATAAACTTCTGTGAAGGACTTGGAGATTCAAAGTGCTTATCACACATCTATAGGAGTTCCTTGGGGGATCTAGTTTCCAAAATGGGGTCACTTGTGGGGAGTTTCTACTGTTTAGGCACATCAGTGACTCTGCAAACGTAACATGACGCCCGAAGACCATTCCATCAAGTGGGCATTTCAAAAGGTCACTACTTCCCATCCGAGCCCCGACGTGTGCCCATACAGTAGTTTTCTCCCACATATGGGATATCAGCATACTCAGGACAAATTGGACAACAACTTTTGGGGTCTAATTTCTCATGTTACCCTTGCGAAAATAAAAAAATTGGGGACTAAAAGATCCTGATTGTGGAAAAAATATGATTTTTTTATTTTCATGCCCGGGCGTTATAAACTTCTGTGTAGCCCTTGGGGATTGAAAGTGCTCACCACACATCTAGATAAGTTCTTTGCGGTGTCTAGTTTCCAAAATGGGGTCACTTGTGGGGAGTTTCTACTGTTTAGGCGCATCAGGGGCTCTGCAAACGTAACAAGATGCCCGCAGACCATTCCATCAAGTTGGCATTTCAAAGCGTCACTACATCCCTTCCGAGCCCTGACGTGTGCCCAAACAGTGGTTCCCCCCCACATATGGGGTACTAGCGTACTCAGGACAAACTGGACAACAACTTTCGGGGTCCAATTTCTCCTGTAACCATTGTGAAAATAAAAAATAGTGGGCTAAAAAATCATTTTTTGAGAAAAAAAATGATATTTTATGTTCACGGCTCTGCGTTATAAACTTCTGTGAAGCACCTGGGGGTTCAAAGTGCTCACTATGCATCTAGATAAGTTCCTTAGGGCGTCTAGTTTCCAAAATGGGGTCACTTGTGGGGGAGCTCCAATGTTTAGGCACACAGGGACTCTCCAAATGCGACATGGCAACCGCTAAATATTCCAGCATATTTTCCATTCAAAAAGTCAAATGGCGCTCCTTCCCTTCTGAGCCCTGCCGTGCGCCCAAACAGTGGTTTATGACCACATATGAGGTATCTGTGTACTCAGGAGAAATTGCCCAACAAATTTTAGGATCCAATTTATACTGTTGCCCATGTGAAAATGAAAAAAACTGAGGCTAAAAGAAAATTTTTGTGAAAAAAAAGTACTTTCTTTTTTTTACGGATCAATTTGTGAAGCACCTGGGGGTTCAAAGTGCTCACTATGCATCTAGATAAGTTCCTTAGGGGGTCTAGTTTCCAAAATGGGGTCACTTGTGGGGGAACTCCAATGTTTAGGCACACAGGGACTCTCCAAATGCGACATGGCAACCGCTAAATATTCCAGCATATTTTCCATTCAAAAAGTCAAATGGCGCTGCTTCCCTTCTGAGCCTTGCCATGCGCCCAAACAGTGGTTTATGACCACATATGAGGTATCTGTGTACTCAGGAGAAATTGCCCAACAAATTTTAGGATCCAATTTATACTGTTGCCCATGTGAAAATGAAAAAACTGAGGCTAAAAGAAAATTTTTGTGAAAAAAAGTACTTTCTTTTTTTTACAGATCAATTTGTGAAGCACCTGGGGGTTCAAAATGATCACTATGCATCTAGATAAGTTCCTTAGGGGGTCTAGTTTCCAAAATGGGGTCACTTGTGGGGGAGCTCCAATGTTTAGGCACACAGGGACTCTCCAAATGCGACATGGCAACCGCTAAATATTCCAGCATATTTTCCATTCAAAAAGTCAAATGGCGCTGCTTCCCTTCTGAGCCCTGCCATGCGCCCAAACAGTGGTTTATGACCACATATGAGGTATCTGTGTACTCAGGAGAAATTGCCCAACAAATTTTAGGATCCAATTTATACTGTTGCCCATGTGAAAATGAAAAAACTGAGGCTAAAAGAAAATTTTTGTGAAAAAAAAGTACTTTCTTTTTTTTTACAGATCAATTTGTGAAGCACCTGGGGGTTCAAAATGATCACTATGCATCTAGATAAGTTCCTTAGGGGGTCTAGTTTCCAAAATGGGGTCACTTGTGGGGGAGCTCCAATGTTTAGGCACACAGGGACTCTCCAAATGTGACATGGCAACCGCTAAATATTCCAGCATATTTTCCATTCAAAAAGTCAAATGGCGCTCCTTCCCTTCTGAGCCCTGCCGTGCGCCCATACATTGGTTTATGACCACATATGAGGTATCTGTGTACTCAGGAGAAATTGCCCAACAAATTTTAGGATCCATTTTATCCTGATGCCCATGTAAAAATGAAAAAATTGATGCTAAAAGAAAATTTTTGTTGGAAAAATTAAAATGTCCATTTTTTCCTTACACGTTGCTTTAGTTCCTGTGAAGCACCTGAAGGGTTAATAATCTTCTTGAATGTAGTTTTGAGTAGCTTGAGGGGTGCAGTTTTTATAAAGGTGTCACTTTTGGGTATTTTCTGCCATATAGACCCTCAAAGTGACTTCAAATGTGAGGTGGTCCCTAAAAAAAATGGTTTTGTAAATTTTGCTGTAAAAATGAGAAATCGCTGGTCAACTTTTAACCCTTATAACTTCATAACAAAAAAAATGTTGTTCCCAAAATTGTGCTGATGTAAAGTAGACATGTGGGAAATGTTATTAATTAACTATTTTGTGTCACATAACTCTCTAGTTTAACAGAATAAAAATTAAAAATTACAAAATTTTCAAAATTTTCGCCAAATTTCCATTTTTTTCACAAATAAACGCAAAAATTATCGACTTAAATTTACCACTAACATGAAGCCCAATATGTCACGAAAAAACAATCTCAGAATCGCTAGGATCCGTTGAAGCGTTCCTGAGTTATTACCTCATAAAGGGACACTGGTCAGAATTGCAAAAAATGGCAAGGTCTTTAAGGTCAAAATAGGCTGGGTCATGAAGGGGTTAAAGAACATTTTGGGATTATTTTACTTTCTCTGACAATGAGTCTCTCTGCCTCAATCTTTGCTGTCTTGATTTGCTTTTTACAGAATTTATTTAATCTTCTGTATTTATTTAATGCCTCTTCACTACCTACTTGCTTTAATTCCCTAAACGCTTTCTTTTTGTCCCTTATTGCGCCCCTTACAGCTCTATTTAGCCATAGTGGTTTCCTCCTAATTCTAGCATGTTTATTCCCATAGGGTATATACTGTGCACAGGTCCTATTCAGGATACTAATAAACGTCTCCCATTTTCTTTGTGTATTTTTATGTCTCAGGATATCGTCCCAGTTTATTGCACCAAGATCATCTCTCATCCGTTGGAAATTTGCCTTCCTGAAGTTTAGTGTCCTTGTAACCCCTCGACTACACATCTTATTAAAGGATACATGAAAGCTTATTATTTTGTGATCACTATTACCCAAGTGACCCCCAACCCTTATATTTGATATGCGGTCTGGCCTGTTGGATAATATTAGGTCTAGCAGTGCCCCCCCTTGTTGGGTCCTGAACTAGTTGTGAAAGGTAATTGTCTCTCATAGTTGCCAAAAACTTATTACCTTTGCTGGAACTGCAGGTTTCTGTTCCCCAATGTATTTCAGGGTAGTTGAAGTCCCCCATAATAATGACTTCTCCTTGAGTTGCTGCTTCATCTTTTTGCTTTACGAGGATATTCTCTGTTGCTTCCATTATTTTAGGAGACTTATAACAAACCCCTATCAATAATTTATTATTTTTCCCCCCTCCCCTAATCTCCACCCACAGAGACTCTACATCTTCATTAGATTCACAGATATCACGCAGGATGGGTTTTAAGGATGATTTTACATATAAACACACACCCCCACCTCGCTTATTTTTACGGTCATTTCTAAACAGACTATAGCCCTGTAAATTAACCGCCCAGTCGTGGCTCTCATCCAGCCAAGTCTCAGATATCCCCACCAGATATCCCCACCATGTCATAATTATGTTCCAACAAAATTAATTCTAATTCCGCCATTTTGTTGGTGAGGCTTCTAGCATTAGTATACATGCACTTTATGTATCTCTCTGAACCTCTATTCTTTCTTAAATTATTAACTGTTCTAACCCCACCCCAATTTCATTATTTGTGCCCAGGTCTCTATCTGTACTGCCTTCCCCTCCTATAAAATGAATACCCTCCCCCCCAGTCCCTAGTTTAAAGACTCCTCCAACGTTCTAGCCATTTTCTCCCCCAGCACAGCTGCACCCTCCCCATTGAGGTGCAGCCCATCCCTAGCATAGAACCTGTAGCCAACTGAGAAGTCGGCCCAGTTCTCCAGGAACCCAAACCCCTCCTTCCTACACCAATTCTTGAGCCACTTATTAACCTCCCTAATCTCCCGTCGCCTCTCTGGTGTGGCACGTGGTACCGGCAGTATTTCAGAAAATACCATGTTGCATTTTTTTTTTCCACCCAACCACTTTAAAAAGTGCGCTCGTCAGCGCTTTTGAGCGCAAGCGATTTTTGAGTAAATAATGTCTACACACTTGTTTAAACAACCCCCTACACAAGCAACATTGTTTGTGAGGAGTGTAGATATAAAGAAGGTGATAGAGACAGAGATGATAGATGATAGAGACAGAGATGATAGAGACAGAGATGATAGAGACAGAGATGATAGAGACAGATATGATAGATGATAGAGACAGAGATGATAGAGACAGATATGATAGATGATAGAGACAGAGATGATAGAGACAGATATGATAGATGATAGAGACAGATGATAGAGACAGATATGATACATGATAGAGACAGAGATGATAGAGACAGAGATGATACATGATAGAGACAGATGATAGAGACAGGTGATAGAGACAGATGATAGAAATGTGACACATAGACATACACCGAAAAAACGCAAACGCATGCAAAAACGCTTGAAATCACTTACAATCGCATCCAAACGCTGTGTTTTTTTGTCGTAATGCGCACGCTTATGCGACTAAATACCGCAGCGTTTACAAGCGTTTGCATGCGTTTTTTTAATGCGGTTGATGTGCGCTCGATACCCACACCTGCCTAAAACTTTTGCACTGTACTGTACACACACACACACACACACACGTTAATAGTAAATGCCACAAAAATCATGAATCAAACACATTTGTTAAAAGATACAGTGAACAACCTCTATGAAATACACAATTTCCATTAATGGAAAATATATTGAATATATTATTTAATTAATATAATTGTATTACCGATTCTCCTTATATGTAGCGCTGCCCGCTCTCTAGTGGAGCTTTCCTCAGACAACAAAGCTCTCCTGTACTCAAAATTAGCAGCACATGGAAGAGCACGTGACCAACAATGTCCATCAGCCTCCTCCAATTGTAATACATGACGCATGAGAAAGTGGTCTTTCTTGGAGTTGGGTTATGGATAGGCCTGGCCACTAAATCCATCAGCAGCTAATTTGTGGACAGGAGAGCTGTGCAGTCTATGAGGAAGATTGCATTAAAAGGGTTCTTTGGGAATATTAAAAAAAAGAATAAACTAAACAGAAAAAAAGTTAATATTAATAAATTGCTACATACATTTAATTAGCAAATGACAACTGTTTTGTCTACAGAGGTAAATCACTACAGAAATAGTGTCCTCCGCCTTGTTGAAATGACAGAAACCTGTCCTAGGTAGTTACTACAGGTGCCTGTGGGGTTGTGCACTGGGAAGCTCCTCTGCTGTGACCTGGAGATACTTATATTAATCAGAGACCGGGGATACAGAAGTGTGAGGGTGTGCAGTAGGAAGCTCCTCTGCTGTGACCTGGAGATGCTTATATTAATCAGAGACAGGGGACACAGAGGTGTGAGGGTGTGCAGTAGGAAGCTCCTCTGCTGTGACCTGGAGATTCTTATATTAATCAGAGACAGGGGACACAGAAGTGTGAGGGGGTGCAGTAGGAAGCTCCTCTGTTGTGACCTGGAGATACTTATATTAATCAGACAGGGGACACAGGAGTGTGTGCAGTAGGAAGCTCCCTGCTGTGACCTGGAGATGATTATATTAATCAGAGACAGGGGATACAGAAGTGTGAGGGTGTGCAGTAGGAAGCTCCCTGCTGTGACCTGGAGATGATTATATTAATCAGAGACAGGGGACACAGAGGTGTGAGGGTGTGCAGTAGGAAGCTCCCTGCTGTGACCTGGAGATGATTATATTAATCAGAGACAGGGGACACAGAGGTGTGAGGGTGGGCAGTAGGAAGCTCCCTGCTGTGACCTGGAGATACTTACGGTATATTAATCAGAGACAGGGGACACAGGAGTGTGAGTGTGCAGTAGGAAGCTCCCTGCTGTGACCTGGAGATGATTATATTAATCAGAGACGGGGACACAGAAGTGTGAGGGTGTGCAGTGGGAAACTCCTCTGCTGTGACCAGGAGATACTTATATTAATCAGAGGCACGTGACACAAGTGTGAGGGTGTGCAGTAGGAAGCTCCCTGCTGTGACCTGGAAATACTTATATTAATCAGAGACGGGGGACACAGAAGTGTGAGGGTGTGCAGTTGGAAACTTCTCAGCTGTGACCTGGAGATTCTAACCTTATATTAATCAGAGACAGGGGACACAGAAGTGTGAGGGTGTGCAGTGGGAAGCTCCTCTGCTGTGACCTGGAGATACTTATATTAATCAGTGACACGGGACACAGAAGTGTGAGGGTGTGCAGTAGAAAGTTCCTCTGCAGGGTTGGCTCCAGGTTTTCATGGGCCCCAGGCGAAATAGTCTCAATGGGCTCCTTTAACACATACCACAATTCATGATGCACAGATACGGCAGAGAAATATAGGTATAGCACAATGCCAAACATTTCACTTACTTCATACATTACATGAGTGACATCTATTGTAAATTCTACAATAGCTCAAAAGACAAACAGTATAGTCATCCATACAGTATTATGGGCACCCCATAGTGCTCCATGCAGAATAATGAGCCCCATATATTGCTCCATACAGTATAATGGGCACCACATAGTGTTCCATACAGAATGAGCCCTATATAATGCTTCATATATAATGGGCCCCATAAAATGCTCCATATATAATGGACCCTATAAGATGCTCCATATATAATAATCCCCAAATGATGCTCCATATATAATGGGCCCCATGATGCTCCAGTATATGATGGGCCCCATATATGATGCTTCAGTGCATGATGGGCCCCATATATGATGCGTCAGTGCATGATGGGCCCCATATATGATGCGTCAGTGCATGATGGGCCCCATATAATGCTCTATATATAATGGGCCCAATATATGATGCTCGAGTGTATGATAGGCCCCATGTAATGTTCCATATATGATGCTCCAGTGTATGATGGGCTCCATATATGATGCTCCCGTGCATGATGGGCCACATATATGAACTCCAGTGTATGATGGGCCACATATATGATACTCCAGTGTATGATGGGCCCCATATGATGGTCTCCATATACTGCGCCAAACATAAAAAAATAAAAACGAAATACCTCTCCTCACTGGCCGCTGCTCTGCTCGAGGCACCAACCCCCTTTACTGGAACAGGCACCGGGCCCCCATAGCATGCCGGTGTCACCCAATTGTGAGTGGGCCCCCTGCCTGCTCAGGGCCCCGGCACTTGCCCGGGTGCTGACGCCAGCCCTGCTCCTCTGCTGTGACCTGGAGATACTTATATTAATCAGAGACAGGGGACACAGAAGTGTGAGGGTGTGCAGTAGGAAGCTCCCTGCTGTGACCTGGAGATGCTTATATTAATCAGAGACAGGGGACACAGAAGTGTGAGGGTGTGCAGTAGGAAGTTCCCTGCTGTGACCTGGAGATGATTATATTAATCAGAGACAGGGAACACAGAAGTGTGAGGGTGTGCAGTGGGAAATTCCTCTGCTGTGACCAGGAGATACTTACCCGTATATTAATCAGAGACACGTGACACAAGTGTGAGGGTGTGCAGTAGGAAGCTCCTTGCTGTGACCTGTAAATACTTATATTAATCAGAGACGGGGGACACAGGAGTGTGAGGGTGTGCAGTAGGAAGCTCCTCTGCTGTGACCTGGAGATGCTTATATTAATCAGAGACAGGGGACACAGAAGTGTGAGGGTGTGCAGTAGGAAGTTCCTCTGCTGTGACCTGGAGATGCTTATATTAATCAGAGACAGGGGACACAGAAGTGTGAGGGTGTGCAGTGGGAAGCTCCCTGCTGTGACCTGGAGATTCTTATATTAATCAGAGACAGGGGACACAGAAGTGTGAGGGTGTGCAGTGGGAAGCTCCCTGCTGTGACCTGGAGATGCTTATATTAATCAGAGACAGGGGACACAGAAGTGTGAGGGTGTGCAGTGGGAAGCTCCTCTGCTGTGACCTGGAGATTCTTATATTAATCAGAGACAGGGGACACAAGTGTGAGGGTGTGCAGTGGGAAGCTCCTCTGCTGTGACCTGGAGATAACATTAATTAGAGACAGGGGATACAGAAGTGTGAGGGTGTGCAGTAGGAAGCTCCTGCGTGACCTGGAATTCTTATATTAATCAGAGACAGGGGTCACAGAAGTGTGAGGGGGTGCAGTAGAAGCTCCTTGTGTGACCTGGAGATCTTATATTAATCAGAGACAGGGGACACAAGTGTGAGGGTGTGCAGTGGGAAGCTCCTCTGCTGTGACCTGGAGATAACATTAATCAGAGACAGGGGACACAGAAGTGTGAGGGTGTGCAGTAGGAAGCTCACTGCTGTGACCTGAGATGATTATATTAATCAGAGACAGGGACACAAGTGTGAGGGTGTGCAGTGGGAGCTCCTCTGCTGTGACCTGGAGATAATATTAATTAGAGACAGGGGATACAGAAGTGTGGTGTATGCAGTGGAAGCCCACTGCTGTGACCTGGAGATACTTCTATTAATCAGAGACGGGGGACACAAGTGTGAGGGTGTGTAGTGGGAAGCTCCCCTGCGGAGTGTGGGCGGCCTCTTACCTCAGCACCTCGGGTATCCCCAGTGGTATTAGTGGAGCACATCTCCTACACATGAGGGAGGCCGGAGCTTCCTACTGCACATGCTCACAGGCACCTACACTGCCATTCTAGGAAGGTTTCTCTCAATGTAACAAGGCAAAACAGCAGCCATTTTATTTCTATAGTGATTACCTCCTTAGACAAAACGAATGCGATATGCTAATTAAATGCATTTCAGAATTAATTTATAATGACATTTCCTTAAGTTATTCTTCTCCTGGAGAACCCCTTTAACAAGCAGAGAATGCTTCACAAATAATCTGTAATAGTATAAAATCATGTCTCCAAACAGATTTGTTAAAATATAAAGTGGGTCAACTGATTTAGGCCAGATTCACGCCATGTGTGTGTCTCCTTCATGACTCCACCAAAAACCTCAAACCATACCCACATATTCCCCCAATGGAGCCATTGATTTTAATGCCCCAAAAGGATCCAAAGGATGAAAGTTTGGACTCAGTTTGCTCCATCTTCTGGCTGTCTATGTGTAGTATGCATTTAGGACAAAACAAACTGATGAATAAATGTAACCATCTGTAAATGTGAAGGTACAATGTGCTGAAGTGAGCATTTTCCTGCTTACAAAATGAAAGTTGCTCATGTGTCATTCTAGAAGGTCTATTGGAGTAAATTAGACAAGTGTCCTATTTATGTAGCCCCATTTTTAGGGAGTAGAGGGGGGTAATCTGTATCTTTATAGTTAGCATATGAGTAAAGTGCAGACCACTTGGTAAGTCGACTGAAAGAGTCTCTTGTGGACATCCAAGACTCACACAGCTGGTACTATTTACATGGGCCCCCTTTGCCACACACATACTAAATCTGCCTGATGATCTTCTCCAAAGACTTTTCATTTCCATTAAGTTCATAAAGTCCCACTTCCTTTACAAGCAAGAGTTTTGTATAGCCTGGAAAAAAGACAGGGTTACAGACATAAAGTAGTTTGCAACCTTTAAGTGTGCCATTACAAAGCAAAAGCAAGAAGATTACTCATAGCAGTATACTTTTGTTAGCCAAATCTACAGCTGTGATATTGAGTTTTCTTTGAAACGTAGAAAACAATTGCACGCCACATGTTACTCATTCTGGTTTCACAGGCCACGAGAAAAACAAAAGTTGGTACAATGCAGGCGACAAGCCGTAAGAAGGGCAATGTTCCAAATTTCCTTTCTGGTAAAATGGAAAAAAAAATAAAATTAGGTAGGCTTGATGCTCAAATTTTTTTTTTTTTGTAGAAAATCATCCATAAACTCCATAAGTATGAAATAACCATAACAGAGAATACTAGAATCCACAATAAACTAAAGACCTTACTGGGAAGTATTAAAAGATTTGTTTCAACATCATAAATGGTAATGAGGAACTTTGCAGTTTACCCTTTATTAAAAATCCCTGTAGAGAAATTTTTGATTCTATAGTTGCCATTTGTTTCTTAAAGGCCACCTTCAGTGATCCGTCAATGCTTCACATACAAAGCTAACTTTCCTTAAAGCATTGGCCCAATTTGAGCCATCAGCTCAACCAGGCGTCTCATTATGAAGTATCATTCAGGAGCACACAGTTCCCAGCAAGCAGGAGGCAGGGGAGAAGTCAGCTCCGTAAGAAAGATCTGGAGATAAACTTACTTTAAACCTGCTGCTTTTTCAGCAACTATTTTTCACATCTGACTTTGAGAGAAGTATATAATAGCTAATACACGTCCCAGGTTGCCAATATGTATATACATCACCAATTTTGCTTTTAGAATTGAAGATGGAATTTAATAACTATCGACTATTTAAGGAAACAAAATTGAACTATTTTAGTCAATACAAAACATCATCCTTCAGTCATTAAAAATCCAATACACCAGAAGCACTGTCCAGCTGTTATCTAGAACAAAATGATCATGTTCTGCACTTGTGACAAGTCAGGATAAAAGTGCGCTATACAGTCAAGACAAACCAGCAGGACAGGACAGGTTTGCGGACCTGACACCAATAGTCCACAGGTATTTGCTCATCTAGATTAGGCCTACAACAATGTAATGAATCAGACTCAATGTTAGATCACTTGGCCAGATTCCCAGACAGTTATTATAAGTAATTATAACCATGTTCTGCACAGACTAAGTAACTTTTTACACCAGATACACAGGAACAGGAGGGCAACTTTCAGCTAGAAGACAACCTGGCAGACAGGCCTAGGAAGACATAGATATTCGGTTACACTGCAGATAAAACTTACAGTGAACTAGGGTCCTTCAGTCCAACTATATGTGTATATACACACGTTACACATATAGGTACACACACACAAACACGCCATATTTAGGGCAGATTGGTCCATTCTTTTGGCAGTGACAAACTTTTCTTTCTTTTTTTTTTTATTGCGAATATGTTGAGATCGGTAGCTCCTAGACAGCTCAAACGTATAAAGCATTCGGAAGCTCCAGATTTACCCTTGTGCCAAATGAAGTGTAGAAAATTATATATACATTTTATGGGAGAGATTGAGGGATGCAGAGAGCGAGAGAGAGGGGCGCAGAGAGCAGTAACCAGAGGGGTGGAGAGGAGAAGAGAAAGACAAACGAGAGGACTAGACGGAGAGACAAAAAAAAATAAAAAATACAATAGAACAAGTCAGGTCATGTTATAAAACCCATGAAATATAAAGAAGTATTCAGATTTTACAAAATAATGGCTTATCGCTAGGACACGACACTTCATGATCAGTGTGGGTCTGAGGGGACACGCTCTAAACAGAGAGAAGAACATACAAGCTCCTTGTAGATATTGTCCTTGGTGGGATTAGAACCCAGGACCCCAGCGCTGCAAGGCTGCAGTGCTAATCACTGAGCCACCATGCTGCTATGGAGACAGCTGCGGTTGCCTACACAGCCTGGTGGCCAAAATCGCTAAAACTTTGGCGATCTTTCTTGTTAAAGCCATTTCTACCTTCTGTTCCAAAAACGAAACCAGGAAAAGTCAAGTATAATGGATCCAATATGGATAAAAAACATTTTCCAGTATATCATATAATTTAAATGTTCTAATTACCGCATTTTTCGGACCATAAGACGCACTTTTTCCCCAAAAAATTTTGGGGGAAAATGGGGGTGCGTCTTATGGTCGCAACATACTTAAAAATCCGGTGGCGGCCCCGATGCAGCCTCCCTGTGCTCTGTGGTGTGGTGGTGTCGGGGCTCTGTAGTGTGGCGGCAGCGGGGCTCTGTGCTGCGTGGGGGGCTCCACCGGCATTTCGTCATAGCTTGAAAGCCCCCCCCGCAGCTCCATTGCTGCAACGCTGTGGCCCCCAGAAAGATGGCCGCCGGAGGCGGCGCATACTGAAATTCAAATCTCGCCAACGAGATCTCGTCTTCCGAAATCTCGGGACAAGATCTCGTCGGAGATCTGAATCTGAGCATGCGCCGCCCCAGCGGCCATCTTTCTGGAGGCCCCTGGCGGCCATCTTTCAGGAGGCTTCCGCGTCTCAGCAACAGAGCTGCGGGGGCTTTCGGGCTTTGACGAAATGCCGGCGGAGCCCCCCACGCAGCACAGAGCCCCGCTGCAGCCACACTACAGAGCCCCGACACCACCACACCACAGAGCACAGGCAGGCTGCATCGTGACCACCGCCACGGGACCAGCCTGGACCACCAAACGACCCCATGACCACTCCTCTACCTGTGCTGATCCCTTCGCTGGTAAGCTGAATTCGGACTGTAAGACGGACCTCCATTTGACACATTATTTTTTTCCCTATTTTCCTTCTGAAAATTTGGGGTGCGTCTTATAGTCCAAAAAATACGGTAGGCCTTATTTGTACAGAATTAGCTTATAAAATGTAGGTGTGACTTGATATAAAGAGGTACGTAAAGTTTATATCAACTGCTGGAGAGCAGAAACTGTGGTCACATATAAGGTAGAACAGTAGATGCTTGGACATAACTGATAGACGGACACAGAAGTTGAGCTCTTTTCCAGCCACACTGGGACAATGTTTCTTGCTCTAGCTCCATTCATCTAATTGAGGCAGCTCTGCTTCTACACAGCTCAAAATTTTCTTCGTCTGGCAGGAGTTTTCTTTTAATAACCAAGATCACATTTCCATATCGCTGATGGTGTTTTAGGGAAAACATGAATAATGCATTCCTGTTCATGAAAAGGAGACTGGAAAAAATACTTATGTCCCAGAAGCATCTGTGTTGAAGCAGCAGGCTCCCAAATTAATTCTGTTTTTATTTTTTAAAAATAAAATCCAGTTTCCCAAAATTTATATTTTATATGCTTAAGGAGTAATCATTTTAATTAAAAAAAAAAAAAAAAAAAATCAATAGAACACATGAAAATAAACAACTTTGTATTAGATCTTATCAGAGGAATTTGCTTCTTTCTCTGTCAGAATTGAACAGTCATTATCAAAATTCTCAATTCGGAGATAAAATCCTATATTCAGTGAAGACTTTTCAGTTACGGAGATAGGAGATGGCAGCTGAACTCCAATGTGGAGCTTCTTCCCTTCTGAGCTTTGCACTGTGCCTCAAAAGTAGTTTTTACCCTTTTGCGGTATCGTTGTACTCAGGAAAAATTGCACAACAAATTTTGAGGTCCATTTTCTCCTACTATGTCATGAGACCTGCACAGAATTCCATCAAAAGTCTGCTTTCCGAAACATGAGTCCTTCCTTTCTGAGCTGTGCCATGCCCAAACAGTCGTATTCCCCGACATATGGGGTATCGGCATGCTCAGGAGAAATTGCACAACAAATTGTATGGTGCAATTTCTCCTGTTACCCTTATGAGAATGGAAAATGTGGGGCTAAAAACATTTTTGTGGGAAAAATGTGATTTCTTTTATTTTCTCTAATCAATGTTATAAACTTCTGAGAAGCAGAATGTGCTCAACACATCTAGACAAGATCCCGGAGGGGTCTTGTTTCCAAAATGGTGTCACTTGTGGGGGGGTTTCCACTGTTTAGGCACATCAGGGGATCTCCAAATGCATCCGCTAATTATTCCAGCAAATTTTGATTTGAAAAAGTCAAATTACGCTTGTCACAGGGTTACTGCTACAGTGTGGAGCCAAAAGACTGCAGCATCTGATTGCTCCTACTCCATCGCTGAGAAGAAGCATCTTTCCTTCATTTTAATAGTGTTTAACTCCTGTTCTGCCAGAAGGAATAATCGGCCGTGTTGAAAATCTCTGAGCTCACAGCTGAACTCAGTTAGCCACTCCTTTCCGTTTTATAATCTGGGCTCAGATGCAAATCCTTATCAGAGCTAGCATTCGCTGCATGGCTTCAGGAGGGAGAGGTGTTCATATGAGAAGGAGTGTAGAAGGAGCTATCTATGACTGCTGCTTGGTTTGCAAGTGTGGTAATTCCCTATCCTTCTCTATTTTGGCTTATTCTCCTACCTCAATGCCCCGATGCATTCCTCTGTTATATGTGAGTGAATATTTTGTATGTCTGAAGTTTTCTGTTAACCATTGTTTGTGTTGCCTTGTTTGTCCGGTTGGTGTACTGCGGAGCACAATAGCACTCCTTTTCCCTGGGTGGGAGAAGAGAACAGACTGATGGCTAACTCAGGTGATAAGGCAAGGGTAATGCCCCGGCATCTTCACCTTCAGAAGTATCCTGGGGAACAGAGTGGGCTAGGGCGACCCCTAGTGTTAGGGACAGGGAAGGAGCCCCTAGTCACCCAATAGCTGTGTCGTGACAAGGCTCCTTCCCTTCCAAGCCCTGCTGTGCGCCCAAACAGTAGTTTTCCCCAGACCTGTGGAGTCAGAGTTGGAGTCGTGAAGTCGGAGACCATTTTGGTGAAGTCAGAGTTGGAGTCGGTGTCATGGAAATTGAGAAGTTGGAGTCGAGATTTGGCTTACCGACTCCACAGCCCTGTAAACCCACATATGGGGTATCGACATGCTCAGGAGAAATTGCACAACAAATTAATATTGCTAAAATAAAAAAAATGGATCTAAAGTAAAATTTTTGGGAAAAAAGTTAAATGTTAATTTTTCCCTTCCACATTCTAAAAAATTCTGTGAAGCACCTGGGGGTTAATAAACTTCTTGAATGTGGTTTTGAGCACCTTGAGGGGTACAATTTTGGAATGGTGTTAATTTTGGGTATTTTCTGTCATATAGACCCCTCAAAATAACTCCAAATGTAATGGGGTCCTTAAAAAACACTTTTGCAACTTTTGTTGCAAAAATGAAAAATCGCTGTTCAACTTTTAACCTTTATAACTTTCTAACAAAAAAAATTGTTTAAAAAATTTTGCTGTTTTAAAGTAGACATGTGGGAAATGTTATTTATTAACTGTATTGTGCGACATGACTAATTTAAGGGCACTCAAAAATTTTGAAAATTGCAACATTTTCCAAATTTTTGCCAAATTTCCATTAATTTCACAAATAAAGGCAAGTCGAAGAAATTTTACTGCTATCATGAAGTACAATGTGTCATGAAAAATCAGTCTCAGAATCTGTGGGATCCTTTGAAGTGTTACAGAGTTATTAGCTCATAAAGTGACACTGTTCAGAATTGGAAAATTTGTCTTGGTCATCAAGGTGCAAACTAGCCTTGGGAGGTAAAGGGGTTAAGCATCCTTATCACAATTTCAGAAAAGGACTAAAGCCAGCATTAACCCCTTAGCAAACAGTCCATACGCATTAAAACAGTGGGAGCCTTATATGTCTTATATTCTAGGTTCTTCAAAGTAGCTACCTTTTGCTTTGATTACTACTTTGCACTCAGAAAAGGTGAACGGCTGGACTCTACATGCCTAGTTCCCACCGTGAAGCATGGAGGAGGTGGTGTGATGGTGTGGGGGTGCTTTGCTGGTGACACAGTTGGGGATTTATTCAAAATTGAAGAAGGGAGCGGTCCAGCTCACCCCAAACCATCTCGATTGGGATCAGGTCTGGTGACTGTGGAGGCCAGGTCATCTGGCGTAGCACCCCAACACTCTCCTTCTTGGTCAAATAGACCTTACACAGCCTGGAGGTGTGTTTGGGGTCATTGTCCTGTTGAAAAATAAATGATGGTTCAACTAAACGCAAATCGGATGGAATAGCATGCCGCTGCAAGATGCTGTGGTAGCCATTCTGGTTCACTATGCCTTCAATTTTGAATAAATTCCCAACAGTGTCACCAGCAAAGCACCCCCACACCCTCACACCTCCTCCTCCATGCTTCACGGTGGGAACCAGGCATGTAGAGTCCATCCGTTCACCTTTTCTGCGTGCAAAGCAGTAATCAAAGCAAAAGGTGGCTACTTTGAAGAACCTAGAATATAAGACATATTTTCAGTTGTTTCACACTTTTTTGTAAAGTGTAATGTATAATTCCACATGTGTTAATTCATAGTTTTGATGCCTTCAGTGTGATTCTACAATTTTCATGGCCATGAAAATGCAGAAAAATCTTTGAATGAGACGGTGTGTCCAAACTTTTGGTCTGTATTATTATTATACATTTATATAGCGCCATTTATTCCATGGTGCTTTACATATGAAAAGGGAAAAATATAGACAGGTACAATAAACATGTGCTAGACAAGGGACACACAAGTACAGAAAGAGAGAGGACCCTGCCCGCGAGGGCTCACAGTCTGCAGGGATGGGTGAGAATACACTAGGAAAGGGTAGAGCTGGTCGTTCGATGGTTCAGTAGACTGAGGATCATTGCAGGTCGTAGGCTTGTCGGAACAGGTGGGTCTTCAGGTTCTTCTTGAAGGTTTCCATTGTTGGTGATAGTCTGATGTTTTGCGGCAGGGAGTTCCAGAGTATGGGGGAAGCCCGGGAGAAGTCTTGTATGCGATTGTGGGAAGAAGAGATGAGGGGGAGACGAGAAGGAGATCTTGAGAGGATCGAAGGTTGCGTGTAGGTAGGTAGCGGGAGACCATGTCACAGATGTATGGAGGAGAAAGTTTGTGGATGGCTTTGTATGTCATGGTTAGGGTTTTGAACTGGAGCCTCTGGGCAATAGGAAGCCAGTGAAGGGCTTGGCATAGGGGGGAGGCTGGGGAATAGCGGGGAGACAGGTGGATTAGTCGGGCAGCAGAGTGTAGGATGGACTGAAGTGGTGCCAGAGTGCTAGTGGGGAGGCCAGACAGAAGGAGGTTGCAGTAGTCGGGGCGGGAGATAAGGGCGTGCACTAGTGTTTTTGTGGTTTCATGGTTGAGGAATGCGCGGATCAGGGAAATATTTTTGAGTTTGAGGCGGCAGGAAGTGGCGAGGGCTTGGATATGTGGTTTGAAAGAGAGGGCAGAGTCGATGATCACCCCAAGGCACCGAGCATGCGGGACTGGGGAAAGCGAGCAGCCATTGACATTGATGGATAGGTCTGGTGGAGGGGTAGAATGAGGTGGGGGAAAGATGATGAATTCTGTTTTGTCCATGTTCAGTTTGAGAAAGCGAGCAGAAAAGAAGGCTGAGATAGCAGACAGACACTGTGGGATTTTGGTCAGTAGGGAGGTGAGGTCAGGTCCAGATAGGTAGATCTGCGTGTCATCGGCGTAGAGGTGATACTGCAAGCCGTGGGATTCTATGAGCTGTCCCAGGCGGAAGGAGTAGATGGAGAAGAGTAGGGGTCCTAGGACTGAGCCTTGAGGAACACCGACAGACAGGGGGCGAGGTGAGGAGGTGGTGTGTGAGAGGGAGACACTAAATGTTCGGTCTGTTAGGTATGATGAGATCCAGGATAGGACCAAGTCTGTGATGCCAAGAGATGAGAGAATCTGTAGCAGGAGGGAATGGTCCAGGGTGTCGAAGGCAGACAGGTCCAGGAGAAAGAGGACAGAGTAGTGTCGCTTGCTCTTGGTGGTTAGCAGGTCGTTCGTGACTTTAGTTAGGGCAGTTTCAGTTGAGTGATGTGGTCGGAAGCCAGATTGTAACCGGTCAAAGAGGGAACAGGAGGAGAGGTGGGAGGACAGTCCAAGATATACATGCTGTTCCAGTAGTTTTGAGGCATAGGGGAGAAAAGATATCGGGCGATAGTTTGACACAGAGGATGGGTCGAGGGAGGGCTTTTTGAGGATGAGTGTGATTGAAGCATGTTTGAAGGATGAAGGAAAGACACCATTTGTTAGTGAAAGGTTGAAGAGGTGTGCGAGAGTAGGGATGAAGACTGTGGCAAAGTTAGGGATGAGGTGGGACGGGAGTGGGTCAAGCGCGCAAGTGGTGAGGTGTGATCTTGACAGGAGAGTGGAGAGCTGATCTTCTGTCATGGTGGTGAAGCTGGTTTTGGAAGAACAGGGCTGAGTGGCTAAGAGGGGCATTGGGGGCTGCGGACCAAAGCCTTTTCTGATAGTATCAATCTTTTGCTTAAAGAAGGGGCAAAGTCTTCAGCAGAAATGAGATGAGAGGGAGGAGGTGCTGTGGGGTGGAGTAGAGAATTGAAAGTGTTGAAGAGCTGTTTAGGGTTGTGAGACAGGGAGGATATGAGAGATGCGAAGTAAGTTTGTTTTGCGGCAGAGAGCGTGGACTTGAAGCTGGCAAGGGACTGCTTGTATGCGTTGAAGTGCTCGGTAGAATGGGTTCTCTTCCATCTCCGCTCGGTAGCCCTGGAAGCCCGTCTCAGTTCTTTGGTCAGGCCGGTCAGCCAGGGCTGCCTGTTGATTGTACGAGTTTTGCTCTGCGTGAGGGGGGCGGCCGAATCAAGTGTGGCTTTTATTGTGGTGTTATAAAATGTGGCAGCAGCATCTGTGTCATGAAGTGAGGCTATGTCTGTGAGAGGGAGGAGGGACTCAGAGAGTGATAGTAAATTGAGGTGTTTGAGATTTCTGCGAGGGTGGGTGAGTTTGTGGAGTGGGGGATGCGTACTAACAGAGGAGAGGGAAGAGAATGTCAGTAGGTTGTGGTCAGACAGGGGGAGTGGGGAGTTAGTGAGATTAGTGAGGGAACAGAGACGGGTGAAGATAAGGTCCAGCGTGTGACCATCTTTGTGAGTGGCCGCAGAGGACCATTGAGTGAGGCCGAGGGAAGCCGTGAGCGATAGAAGTTTAGAGGCAGCCGGGGTGGAAGTGTCAATGGGGATGTTGAAATCGCCCATGATGATGGTGGGGATGTCAGCAGAGAGGAAATGGAGTAGCCAGGTGATGAAGTGGTCGAGAAAGGTGGAGATGGCTAGTTCCGGGGGGCGGTAGATGACAGCCAGTTGGAGATTGGAGGGGGAATAGATGCGGACGGAGTGCACCTCGAACTAAGGGAATAGCAGCGGAGGGTGGAAGTTGAATAGGGGTAAAGGAGCAGGTATTAGACAGGAGTAAGCCAACTCCTCCACCACGTTTGTTGCTGGGGCGAGGGGTGTGAGAGAGATGGAATCCACTGTATGAGAGTGCAGCTGATGAGGCTGAGTCAGAGGATGTGAGCCAGGTTTCAGTGATGGCAAGGAAGGAGAGTTTGTTGGTGATAAAGAGGTCGTGGATAAATGACAGTTTATTGCAGACGGAGCGTGCGTTCCATAGTGCTCCAGGTAGGGGGACCGGGGGAGGGGGGTGTGGATGGATAGGTATGAGGTTGTCATGGTTGCAAAAACGTGTGGAGGATCGTGGCAGGGTGTTATAAATGAGTGTGGGGATGTGCTGAGGAGGGCCAGGATTTGGGGATACATCGCCAGCGATGAGGAGTAGTAGACAGAGCATTAGAAGGTGAGAGCAGGATAGGACATGATGAGGCCATGTGTGTCTTGGTAAAAAGGATTGTATGTGGAGGAACAGTTGAGGGAAAGGTGAGATGGCTGGGGAGAATGGAGGGGGAAATGACTAATTCCTTACTAGGTGGGGGGATTACAGGGGATAGGAAGAAAGAAACGAGGATGGGGGTGAAAGTGAAAAGAAACTGAAACATAGTGGTTTTAAATTATGTTACCTTGCAGCCAAATTCCAGTCAAATTCTAGTCTAATTCACAGTAGTGTAATTAGAAATCTGTAATTTGAAATATGTGGAGCAGACACGGGTCTGGAGCAGACCCATTGCACTGAATATATCTGCAGCTAAGGGCAATCAGGAGTGATTGGAAAGTGGGCTGTGACTGCCCAGGCCAGATGTACAGAGTTAAGGAAAGGTCATAAAAGGGGGGAGGGGTTACACAGACCACTCAGATGTGTGGTAAAGATAAGAAGAATGGAGTACAATTATGTATACAGGAAGATAGGTGAGCAAATCATACCATAAAACAAACCAATACACATGGTGCATTCAGGAACACTGAAAAGCTGGGGACAGTTTTCATACCATAAAACAAAGCAATACACATGGTGCATTCAGGAACACTGAAAAGCTGGGGAAAGTTTTCATACCATATACTGTACTGTATATGGTACAGTGACATCCCCCCAATTATTGATGAGCACTATTTTAAATTATAAGGTATAATATTCTTATAACTTACAGTGGAAGGGCATACAGATAAGCACACACAAATTATATATTACGGATCTCTGATGTCCGTTCCTTTTGCACGGCCAAACAACTAGACCAATCTGCACCAAATTTGGCACATAGATAAGTCAGGTCCCTTGTAAGGATTCAGACCAGGCTTCTGGTCTTTAATACTATAGATAAATCATTCTGACTGTAAAAAACAAAAAAAAAAAGATAAATTACATTTCCATATGCTAATTAGGATGCTTAGTGCACACCTTATGGCTGAGCAACTTTTGGGCACCATTCCAGAGCAAAATATTGTAATGAGCATGCGCCAGCGCTCTTTGTGCTTTCCCAGCGCATGCGCAGAACAGTTCTTTGTTCTGCCCTCAGCAGGGCAGAGAGAAGTGAGAAGTGCGTCTGCGCAGGAGCACGAAGGGGAACACTGTGTGGACGACGTAGGATGCGTCATCCAAATGAAGCCCAGGAGGACGGCATTGCAAGATGAGAAGAGGTGCAGGACTTAGACCAGTAACGCTCATTGGACCGGACCGCTAGAGGAGTATACTAAAAGGGTTTTTTTTTTGCATTACAGGGTGATTTGGAGTCATATATAAAGCATTTTAGAATGCAGTCCCATGGTGCTGAAGGGTGGTGGCCGTAGGTTATATGGGGAAAAAAAAATGGTGACCGGTTCCCTTTCAATCTTTAAAGGGAACTTTTAATCTTCAAAAAGTTCTCTTATTCAGCAACAGCTTATTTTAAAATTCTAAATGCCATCAGAAATAAAACATTGCGTAGATTATTGTAAGATTTTCAAAATGAAATCATTTAATATAAAATTCAATGAGCATTTGGAAAGAGAAAAAAATGAATATATGTGAATAAAGATGGTTATGTCTAAAGAACCTTAAAATGCACACTGAAAGGTTAATTAAAAAAAAACATTTATAGAAAAGAGGCTTTAAAACCTGTTAAGAGTAAATGGAAAAGAATAATAATAATAAAAAAACACAGAAATCAGGTTGACCATTGTGAAAATTTCATGGAATAAGTAGTCCCTAATGTCACCATGGAGAAGAATACATTGTGAAGATCTGCTATATAACAATACCATTACAGCTGGGAAGGGGTTAAGAGACCAGCAAAGCAATTTGCATTTATGACCTAGTTCCTGTTTCCAAAATACAATTTAACAGTTTTTTTTCTCTTTCCCCTCAGTCTTTTATGGCAGGACATAAATATCACCAAACTGTCAACCCCCAGCTATTCTGTGCCCTACCTCTACAAATAGGGTGATTTCTGGCAAGCAATAAAACACTTTCAGCTGAATTCCTGTAGTAGCTTTGATATCCAGAGCTGACCCAAGGGAGCTTCAAAAGCTTGCATCTACATACGACATGTCCAGTGACAGGGGTGCCAGCTGCCATACAAGAAAGACACACTTATATAGAGGAAGGAGATGGGGATTTTACTCAACTGTTTGCTTTCACAAATAACTGTGAAGGTTTTAGCACTGGCCCATTCATGTCGGACTTGTTCTATTCTGTCTGGAAAGCATATATGGTTAGCTTGTAGCTACAGTCCATCTCCCACAGCGTCGCAGGATAGATAAAGCTCCTCAGACCGGCGACTAGGTTGGACCGGCGACTAGGATGGCCCGGCGACTAGGATGGCCCGGCGACTAGGATGGCCCGGCGACTAGTGGCGGGACTAGGATGGCCCGGCGACTAGGATGGACCGGCGACTAGGTTGGACCGGCGACTAGGATGGCCCGGCGACTAGGATGGCCGGCGACTAGGATGGCCGGCGACTAGGATGGACCGGCGTTGTAACACAATGAACTTTAGAGCAATCATTTATTGCATAACTCAAGATCTGTTATAGAACACGATTCATTGCGGCTGAACATGACGGCTAAGAGGAACTCTAAGAATAATTAAGTAAAGCACCAAAGAATCCACATATGCATAGTAATTTATGTTGTGCACTTATTCAGATTTTTTTCCCCAACTTCCTTTACCTGCTTAAGGCTGTCAAAAGAAGTGACCAGTCCATTCTTCTGGCGGCTTCTGCCCACTATTAATACATACATTTTAGAAGAAGAAAATTTGACGGCAAGGCAGCCACAAGAGACATAAAAAATAAGACACTTAAGTAAAAATACTAGTGACATTTTCTTGATTTGTCTTTTGTAGGAAAAACTCAGCAGGACGCCAGTATCTATAAGGCAGCGAGTGCACACACCCTAATTCTCAACCATCTTCAGAAGTGTGCTGAACAGTTTATGCTTGGCTCCCACTGGCATTTGAAGATCCATGTTCATGTTTTACTATAGGAATAGAGATATATAACTCCTACAAGAAACAGATCTGTCCTATTATTATGGCTGAATAATGACAAAGGTATAAAGCCTAGACAGCACGGTGGCTCAGTGGATAGCACTGCAGCCTTGCAGGAATGGGTCCTGAGTTCAAATCCCACCAAGGACAACATCTACAGAAGTTTGTATGTTCTCCCCGTGTTTGCGTGGGTTTCCTCCCATCCTCCAAAGATTTACTGATCTAGATTATGAGCCCCAATGGAGACAGCAATGATGATGTCTATAAAGTGCTGCAGAATATGATGGCGCTATATAAGCAAAAGCATAATAAATAATAAATATTATTATTATTAACTAGCATCTGGCCAAAACAGCAAACACAAAACAGATGGACATGGGGGAAACAAAAAACGTGCAATGATAAATATATCAATAAGAATTGCATGTATAAAGTAATGCTCAGATAATCCCTTCAAAAATCATGGTAATTCAAATTTACACACAGGTATTAATGATCAATATCTCTCGATAAATAGAAGAAACAACAATTTGTAGTGTTTCTGCCAACACCGCAAAACTAGTGTTTGGGTTACAGATCTTGCATATAGAGTATGGATTAAAAGTGTCGGTTTAGAAAGCCACAAATAGTTACCACTGCAGACATTGCATTTCACCTAACCAAGAAGATATATCAGCAAATTGCAGTTCTTTTTGTTACTCTTTTTATTTTTCACATGCATGATTGTTAGCTGTGTGTACATTTGAACTATGAATTTTTAAAGGGATTGTCTAAGCATTACTTTATGCATGCAATTCTTATTAATATAAAGAACTGCACTTATTTTTTTTACCCCATGTCCGTCCACTGTTTAGCGCCACAGTATCCAGGTTGTATTTGATCACCTTTCTCTATGTGTTTGCCACACAGGACCAGTTTTTCTGTTAAGCACTTTCAGCAGTACCTACCCCCTTGGGCACTAGTGTCTTTACTTTATTTAGCAAACACAACATGCCTATGCAATGCAAGACATGAGAAGTCGTTGAGGAGCATAATTTTGATAAAGAAGTAAACAGATTAACTCAACTCCGTATTCTGTAGAAAATGTAATGTATCCATTACTGACAGTTCAACATCCAGCCTCTGGTTTCACAAAACTAGTTTTACAGCTACATTGTCTGAACAGATGTGTATGGTAGGCAAGACACCATGAAGGTAATGTACAGAACTGATGGGACCAAAACTCTGTAGCATTCCAGATATATAATCTGCCGCATGCCCAAACGTTTTCTGATTTCTATATAGTTCGTTATGATTTATTGTGGATTTCTGATGCCAAAAACTGTAAAGATCTGGAAGAAATAATTAGCCAAGGCTTAAAATCTCTGGTCTATAATATGCACAAAGCACAGAGGATAATGCTCTAAAAAGGATAAAATTAAAAAAAACAAAAACCAAAAACAAAACATAACTATGGCAAAGCTACAATACAGGGAAGCACAAGGCCAGCAATAAGGGTCTTCGGACACTAACTACTGCACAGGTAACTTCATAAACCACTTGTCTGAGGTCCACCAGGAGAATAATCACAGGGCAGGTAAGTGTGAAAAGTCACAAAAGAAAAAAAAAAAAAAAACATTCATGTAAAATACGTTTATACGGCGTCAATAGCTTTCTAAACAGGTCTATTGCAAATATTCATTTGATGGGGAAGTCCTATTAAGTCAATAATAAACTTGGAAGAATAAGTCCCATTACGTCATATATATCTATAGCAGAATGACATCCTGAAATCTGGTGCTTTGAAGAGCACCCGTCGGCAGGTAGTAAGTGGATGGTTTTTGCTCTTGTTTTATTCCGGCTGTTCCCCTAAGTGGACTTTATTTTTATTCTGCTATACAGTCTCAGAGAGATCAGCCTTTATATTTAGTGCTAATTTATACGTTCTTTAGAAGGGGCGTGGCTCAGATTCTCTAGGGGTGTGTCTTTCAGCTGCTCTGCATAATTACAGTGAGCCTCACCCCCTTAAAAATGGCTATAATAGCACAAAAAAAATAAAAAATACTACATCTATGGAAAACTATGGTGGATTTGAAAGAGAATAAAATTAAAACAACATGTTCAATGGAGAAGAAAGATTAAATTAACAGCAAAAACTGGCCACTTTTGACCTGGTGACAGATCCTCTTTAAATGCAGATACTGTGTTTGGCTACTCTACATGTCACTGCAGAAAATGAGAGTAATTTCGGGTAATTACTCTCAACACCGACTGACAACTTTGCAAATACTATCCCTATGTGCTGCCAAACTTCTTCTCAAGAGGAAAACTGGAAATGGAAAAATGCTAGAACATGCAGCCACTAAGAAGCGAGTTCTCAACGAGTTCAAACGGATTTTACAAAAACTACACTATAAACAACATATTGGCCTTAACGGGATTTTTGCTGTCGGGTAGTTATCCAGATTAGTGCAGTACCATCAGATGTTGACATACTCTGAGACATTCCTTTAGAGAAGTGTTTCCCAATCTCCAGTCTTGACACTTGACTGCCCCCAAAAGATCATGTTTTCCTTTGCCGAGGTGAATGCCTGACATGTCACTGTCCACAAGGAGAAACGATACCCCATGGATCCTGGTCAGATGCCTCTCACACAGACAAACCAGATCTCACACTTTGCAATAACGAGTGTTATGATTTGGTAGCTGAGGAGGAAGTAACCAAAATAGCCTAGGCAACCAGACACCCAGAGAGGTTGGCAACTAGCGGATTGAAGACCCCTAAACTGACAGCACAACTAGAAGCAGCCGTGGGACATGCCTACGGTGCCTTAGACACCTCGACACAGCCGGAGAGTTAACTTATCCTAAAGAGAGAAAGGGGAAAGCTAACTGCCCCTGAATAGAGCCCCCAAAGGAATAGCTAGCCCCAAACATATATTGGCGGTGAGACAAGATGAAATACAAACACAGGCAGAAAATAGAGCAAGCAAATGCTGGGGCCCAACCTGTCTAGATAGAACAGGACAGGAAAGAATACTGTCTGCAATCCAGCAAAAACTAAGAAAAACTCCAACACGTCTGATATGCAAAAATACTGAGACCACACAATCTCTCTCCCGCTAGATCAGAACTCTGGAGTGTACTGGTAGCAAATCAGCAGATGCTGAAATAACAGGGAACTGAAAACACATAAACTGTCTCTAGTGTGAACTGGTAGCAAATCAGCAGATACTGAAATAATAGTGAACTGAAAATACATAAAAGTGGCAAATGAGAAACAGAGTCCAGCGCAGGCCCCCACAGGGAACCTGGCTGTACAAACTCCAGAAGGGGAGAAAACTGAGATAGACAAAAACAAATGCCACAGAAATAAACAGCAAATAACTTTTCAGAAAGCTGCAGGACAAAGCAGGAAGCAAGCCGACTTCCAAAAGGCACCAGGAAGAAACAAATCACCGGCATGGATCATGGGAAGGTTGCTCACTTTTTTCTCCTCAGTCAGTAACACCTGATTGCCAATCATCGCCCCCAGCTGATAGACCTCTGTTAGCCAAAGCAGCTTCATTACTATCAGCAGCCACCAGGGGGAGCCCAAACTCATAAGTCAGATCCAGAGCATTCACAACAAACGAGGGGCTGTCTCCCCCGAAACACAGTGTCTGCAAATTGAGATTTTGATTCTGTCTTTTATCCTAAGTCACGTGACATGGCTCATTAGAGAGTCGATATTGACTTCTAGGATTGCTACTTCCTATAGGTGGCACTAGAGTTCTAGTATTCTTCCTCTCTGAAGAGACAAATTTGTATATTTCCCAGAGGAAAGCTTGACATGTCACTGTCCGTGAGGAGAAATGTTACCCCTTGGATTCCATTCTAGATAAATCCTAGTTTCAGGAACGACACCAAGATGTGTGAAAAATGCGATGGAGAAGTGCCCACTTTTAGCTATTTTTCAAGTCAAAACAGCAAAGACAGACTCCAATATAGGACTAACTCCTACATATTCATACGAATCATGTGCTATGGGCTTGTGGACCATCCTGCTGACTAGGTTTCCCTTGGCATTCGATAGCCCTGTTGAGTTAACAGAAAATGGAGTGACTGTCTGGCTATTGAACCTCATGCAAGATATGAGGTACACACAAGGCTTTGAAAGGTTTTCGACGAGTTGTAAACGCTGAGAATAACAGCTCTGTGTGTGGCGGCCTTAAATGTGTTTCCCCTAAAGGAGTTTACATATACACAAACAGTGACTTGCAGTCAGAGCTAAAATCATGTTACAGCAATTTGTCCCTGAATTAATGACGCTGTTTAAAACATGCCATGGGTACACCTAAATGCCTTTGATCATACACAAGAGTCATTTCGGGCATCAAAGAAACTGTATAGAGTTGCCAGCAACTGTGAAGGAATGTAGATAAAGCTTTCTGATAAGACGTAGAAGCAATGGCAGTACACTGGTAAAGGAGACCACAGCCACAAGAAAGGAGTCAAGTAACTAATGTCAGAAGTTGGTCGGCGCAGACTAACAGACAAGTTGGATTGAATAAAGGGCAAAGAGTCTGATTCATTATCACATTTGTACCTTTTTTCACCTTCCTTGCTTTCATTTGTGCCTAATGTTTATTTTAATTTGTGCCTTTCTTAAAGACTATTTTATATGTTTTCACCTGTTTTTTTTTATTGCTTTTTAAATTTCATACGATGTTCAGGGCTTGGGGGTTTTCATCCAACTTTTCAATTGCAACTTTCTACAAAGTTGCAAAATTTGACGCAAATGTACCCCCATCATCATGGCTTTGGGTTCAAGTACAACTGAGTAGAGGATCCAGCTTAAAGAGAATCTGTCACACCCCCCAGAACATATATGACCTATTAATATGGACATTATTAATACATTAATACTTCAAAAAAATTATTAGTGCTACACTAGTCCTACTTGTCTGCCTCATATTAATGGTCTTGTTGTTGAGAAATCTTGTATTCTTTCCTTATCCCAATGATTTCTTCCAGGCTCCGGGGCGTTTGGTGCCTAAAAGAAATCCTTGCCTCCTGTCTTCATTATAATACTACCCCCCTCCCATTAGCATAATTTACGGCCCCGAAATCCTGGGCCGTGCACTCCCTCAGCAATACATGCCTCATTCTCTCTTCTATGGGCACTGCATTCAGGGATCATCTGCACATGCGCCGGCGACTCACTGTGACCTCCAGCGTACGCAACGATAAGGTGCTCTCCCCACTTCCTCCCTGAGCTGTCACTGCTAGGAACCATGTATACATGGCGATGACTATGCAGGGAGGAAGTGGGGAGAGCACCTTATCATCGCGCACGCCGAAGATCACTGGAACGGAAGGCACATGCACAGAAGATCCCTGAATGCAGTGCCCATAGAAGGGAGGAAAAGTTAAATAACGTGAAGAAAGTGCAGGGCGCAGGCGCGGGACTCCGGGGCCAGAACGGACACGCATGTGAGGGGGTAGTATAATGAAGACAGGAGGCAAGGATTTCGTTCAGGCACCAAACGCCTTGGAGCCTGGAAGAAATCATTAGCAGACTGAAAGAAAAGAAGATTTCTCAACAACAAGACCATTAATATGAGGCATACAGGTAGGACTAGTTTAACACTTCTATTACCTGTATGCCCATAGTAATAGGTCACAGGGTGACAAATTCCTTTTAAAGTAAATGAAAATTCAGCACCAATAGAGAACCAAATAAGATGCTGGATGTTTATTGTCTGGAGTTCCAAGACATTAATAATAGTTTACCATCGTATAGGATCAGAGCAATGAGTTTACCTTAATTTTCCTAGCCAATACCTAGAAATATATGGAGGTATTCCCATGCCTTATTTTATTGATTGCCTCCAAAGAACAAGAATTAGGCCATCATAATTATCACAGGAAACAGAGAAAATGTAAACCTCCTACAGACTTGATCTACTTATGACTCATCTCCAAAATGCATTTCTGAGAAGACTGACTACGTGAAGATCCGAGGTGCAAATACTAAACATGTCTATTCACCAATTCAGTTCTTTTCACCTAACCATCTCATGGAGGTTCGTAGGTGGATAGTGTAGTTTCCAAATAAAGACAACAAATCTGGAGGAAGGAAATTACGGTACACTGACGCATACGTGACTGACTCGTATTGGGGATTCCTTTAGTGGCTTCACAGTATCATATGTTAATTACTTGTGGCCAATGTCCTTCTTGCTTTAATTTCTGAAATAAATAGACATGCTACCCTATGTAAAAGTATGAGCTGTGCGGTAATATCACCTAAAGTTACTCACTTAGTGCCCTTTAACAAATTTATGACCAGCTCAAATTTTAAGATCACAACTAAGAATTTTGCCACAAGGCGAGCAGGATAAGTTGTACGCTTGGAATGTCATCAGGGGCATAACAACCACAGTCGCAGAGGACGCGACCAGGCCCGTGCAGGTGGGGGGCTGCTGATGCCAGCAGAAACTTAAACTGGATGTGCACTACACGATGCTGTCCAGCAGCTGACATCGGCGCGCACATGACGGGGGAAACATTGCAGAGACGTCATACGCTCCCGTTGTTGCATGCAGAAGTCTTGCCCAGAAGCCCATCGGACTCTAGTTACGCCACCGATGGTCAGGGTTCTCATACAGTATGTTGTGACTATCACTGTAGGTTAGTAAGTTATAGTATCAAACAATCACATAAGACACCTGGAACTTCCCCAGAATATGTGCCTATCTGTCTACAATGTAAGGCTATATATATTATAAAGTTTGGTACCTCTCAAACTGTAATTTCAGTTACTAAGAATTGTGACAGGGTCACTGGCAATGTAAGTGAGTGGAGATGTGCATCCTAAAGGTTGCTATCGTCCCTGATGTGAAAACCCCGAAGTTTCTCTCCAGCATGTTATGAGCTGAGGGGTTAATCTGCCATGACAGGGTTGGGTTTTTTGTGAGTGGTTGTAAGAGATCGGTGGGGACCGCTACTCCCCATATATCCACCCCAAGGGTCCAGCTGCAGAGTTTCTCTGTCTGTGGGTCTGGAGGCAGGAAGCTCCAGAGAAGTGAAGTGTTAGAGCAACTGTATTGGACTCTGTTGATTGTACCCGGCGCGGGCAAATCCCCGCAAGCACAAGGACTGTGCTAAACGTTATTTTTTTGCTTTCCGGTTTTGCTAGAACAGCCATGTTTATTTTGTTGAACCCTGCACTGGTTTATGCCGTGATTTAACCTCTTCATGCTTGCAGCCCTTTTTTGTGTTTCTGGTTTTTCTGCTCCCCTTCTTCCCAGAGCCATAATTTTTTTTATTTTTTCGTCAACATGGCCATGTGAAGGCTTATTTTTTGTGAGACGAGTTGTACTTTTGATCAACACCATTGGTTTTACAATCTCATGTACTCAAAAACAAATCCAAGTGCAGTGAAATTGCAATAAAAGTGCAATCCCACAACTGTTTTTTGGACTTTTTTATTTACCATGTTCACCAAATGCTAAAACTGACCTGCCATTATGATTCTCCAGGTCATTACGAGTTCATAGACACCAAACATGTGTATGTTCTTTTTTATTTAAGTGGTGAAAAATAAATCCAAACTCTGTTAAAAAAAAAAAAAAAAAACATTTTCCAAGCCCCGTAGCGTCTCAGTTTTTCGTGATCTGGGGTTGGGTGAGGGCTTATTTTTAGCGTGCCGAACTGACGTTTTTATTGATACCATTTTGGTATCGATACGATCTTTTGATCGCCCGTTCTTGCATTTTAATGTAATGTTGCGACAACCAAAAAATGTAATTCTGGCGTTTTGACTTTTTTTTTTTTTTTGCTACATCATTTACCTACTGGATTAATTCTTTTTAAAATCTTGATAGATCGGGCGATTCTGAACGCTGCAATACCAAATATGTGTGCATTTTTTCTTTAATTGTTTTATTTAGAATGATGTGAATGGGGGTGGTGATTTGAACTTTTTACTGTTTAAAAAAAACATTTTTTATTTTTTTACTTTTCACTTGCTTCAATAGTCTCCATGGGAGACTAGAAGCTGCGATAATCCGATCGGCTCTGCTACATACAGGCAATGATCAGATCACCTGTGTGTAGCAGAAATGCTCACTTGCTATGAGCGCCAGGTGGCGCTCATAGCAAATCGGCAATGACAACCACAGGGGTCTCCTGAAGACCACAGGTTGTCAAGCCAACCTATCAGCGACCCGTACTCATGTGACATGGGTGCCGATGTGTGGTATTAGTGACTCAATTCCAGTACGATCACATTAAATGCCGCTGTTGGAAATTGACATAAACGGAATCCTTAGAACAGAACACATAATAGTAGTCAGTCAAACGCTATACCAAGTGGTGAAGGGGGCTATATTAGAACGGGATAATCCCACAACTAATAAAAACTCTGTCTACATGGCCCCAATTGGACAGACCATCAGCAGATTTGGCTTTCAGTACCATCTTTATGCTGATGACACACAACTATACACGTCATCCCCCGACCTTACCCCCGCTGTTCTACAGAACACCACCGACTATCTGTCCGCAGTCTCCAACATCATGTCCGCTCTCTATCTGAAACTCAACCTCTCCAAAACTGAACTTCTTCTGTTCCCGCCATCTACTAACCTCCCTAAATTTGACATTTCCCTCTCCGTGGGTGGCACCATAATAACACCCTGGCAGCAGGCTCGCTGTCTGGGTGTTATGTTTGACACCAATCTCTCCTTCACCTCCCATATACAATCTCTTGCCGCCTACACCTAAAGAACATCTCTAGAATCCGCCCTTTTCTCACCACGGAAACAACAAAAACCCTCACTGTAGCATTGATCCACTCCCGCCTGGACTACTGCAACGCTCTGTTACTTGGCCTACCCATTACTCAACTATCCCCTCTCCAGTCCATCCTTAATGCAGCAGCCAGGGTCATCCATCTGGCTAATCGGTACTCGGACGCGTCCGCTCTTCGCCAGTCCTTACACTGGCTGCCCATTCATTATAGGATCCAATTCAAAGTACTTGTTCTCACCCACAAAGCTCTCCACAGTGCAGCACCCCCCTACATCTCCTCCCTCATTTCTATCTATCGGCCTAACCAACTGCTGCGCTCTGCAAACGACTTTCGACTAACCTCTGCACTAATTCGTACCTCCCACTCCCGATTCCAAGCCTTCTCCAGCGCTGCGCCAATCCTCTGGAATGCTCTACCCCAAGAAATTAGGACTGTCCACAATTTGCATGATTTCAGGCGCTCCCTCAAAACACATTTGTTCAGAGCGGCCTATCACATTCACTAATCAAAATTCTATGTGTAAGTGTGTGTGTGTAGCCCATTCACTATCTCCATCCATCCCTCACTCCCTCAAGATGGCTGGACCATCATTGTAAATGCACCATTGTATATACACACCTGTACTTTGTACTCCCCCACCTCATTGTAGATTGTAAGCTCTCACGAGCAGGGGAGGCTTATTTTGCTTTAATTATTGTATTGTTAACGTTGTTACTTATGACTTGTGTATTGAAACTGTTAAACTGTAAAGCGCTGCGGAATATGATGGCGCTATATAAATAAAGATTATTATTATTATTATTAAAAACGAACGAAGAAAAAAAGAGCAAGAACGGTCACATAAAAAGTATATCAAAGTTTATTCCAAAAATATTACAATATAGAAAAAGATAACAAATCATGTAAAAGACAAAAGTAGATAGTTGAATTAAACAGGTGTAAAGCAAAAGGTCCACAGTTTGTATAGTGGATGGGAGGACCAAAAAAAGAAAAATAGCAGCAAGTCTCAAAGTGCCAGGGTCCATGCAGTTACTGTTTCCATGCGTAAAAAATGCTAAATGTTAAGAAACGTGTGAAATATCTAAATAAGAGACGTGTATATCACTACTTTAATAAGGTGTATACCGCTTTAAGGGATTAAAAACTGCAGATATTAAGCTAGGCTTTGCTCTTACCCATTATCTCCACCTGGGACCAAACACTGTCAGCCCCAACGCGCATTTCGCGTGAGCTTCCTCGGGGGGCTATTTCTGCTGTGCTGGCACCTCAGGGGCTCTCCCAGTGGGTCATGGTACCTGCAAACCATAACAGTAAAACTGCACAATAACATGGCGCTCCTTCCCTTCTGAGCAGCTTTGCACTGTGCCTCAAAAGTATTTCTCGATTACATGTAGGGTATTGGCGCACTGAGGAAAAAATGGACTGCAGTTTGTCGTAAAAAATTCTCCTATTAGCCCTTAGAAAAATTAAAAACTTGGGGCTAAGGCTAGTTTCACACTAGCATTTCACTGACCTGCGTCGGTCTGCGCACGGCCGCCACTAAGCTCCGCCCCGCCTCCTCCCGGCCTCTCCGCCTATGGGCGCATGACGCTGCACGCAACCTGCGTACTCTATCTTTAGCATTGGGTACGCAGGCCATGCGCAGGTATGCATTTGCGGGCACATGCGTCCTTTTGACGGTGCGCCGACCTGCGCCATACGCACCGTGTTGCATTTTGGTGCGCTTGGCGCACTGTCAAAAGGACACATGCACCGGCAAACGCATACACGCATACCTGCGCACCCAATGCTAAAGATAGGGTACGCAGGTCGCATGCAGCGTCATGCGCCCATAAGCGGAGCGGCCAGGGGCGGAGCTTAGCGGTGGCCGTGCGTAGACCGACGCAGGTCAGTGAAATTAGCCTAAAACATCTTAGTGGTAAAAATGTAATTTATTCTTTCTTCACCGCTCAATGGAATAAAATTCTGTGAGGCACATGTGATGTCAATATGATCACTGCACACCTAAATGAATTGGGGAGGGGCAGTGGCGTACCGTCAATAGTAGCAGACCACGCAGCTGCTATGGGGCCCGGACAGGTGAGGGGGCCCGCGACACTCTTGCCCCTCTTCCCTGGGGGCAGCCTGGAGAATCCGGACATGGCACAGGGTGGTGCGGGGCAGCAGAGCTCACAGGGCACAACATGGGCCGCTCATCTCCTGCAAGGGGCAGTGGAGAGTCACAGAGGCCGCACATGGAACGCAGGAGCGCAGCCTCAGCTGACAGGCCGCCGATTCCGCCCACATAGGATGCTGGACAGGAACCCGGAAGTTAGCTGCTGCGACCAGTCTCCGGGGAGGTCAGGGGTGAGAGTGCAAAGATGGAGGCTAACATGGCGAGAAGGCGGGCGTGGAGCGGGATGCGATGGTAAGTGAGGTCCGTGACGGACAGGAACTTGTCCCTGCATCGTGGGAGGGGGCCCATAGTCATGTGGTGTGCAGGTACACGGAGAGGGGCAGTGTTGTCATCCTGCTTCATGTGGAAAATAGTGTTACCCATAACAACATAATTCCAGCTCCCAGCGAGCCCTGACAGCTGCTTTCACCACTTTCCCACAGCAGCCATTGTTCCTTCTCACAGCTGAGGGTTTGCTACAGTTGTATTCAGTCCTGACAATCTGTGTGCTGCCGCCTATGGGGAGCACATAGAATTGCTTTGACTGGAAACACTTGTAACGAACCCTCAGCTGTGGCAAGTGTTAGGCTGGTGGCAGTTTATGTCCCCACTCACTGACAGCAAGCAGCAAGCATGACCCCGGAGTAGCGAGCAGAGGACATGGAACCGGACCCTGCGTGCAGTGATGACTCTCATCTGTGTTCTAGGTACGGGCTGCCGGCATGCAGGAGGTTCAGCAATGGCAGCACCACCTACCCCACCATACCCCTCTCACTGCCCCCTTACCAGGGGTGCCCAAGCCACTGTTTGCCAGAGTAGACGGGCAGGAGAAGTACGAGACCAAAGTCACCACCCTGGAGAACGGCTTACGCATCGCTTCCCAAAACAAATTTGGACAGTTCTGTACGGTTGGACGTAAGTAGGACTAGAAGATGTATGTGTTATGCCTGAGGGTGCGGAGCATCACAAGCCAGGGTGTGAATAGGGAGTGCAGCTCTGGAGTATAATACAGGATGTAACTCAGGATCAGTACATGATATGTAATGTAGTGCCTGGAGTTAAGAGCACCTGTTTTGTTTTGTTTTTTTTTGGGGGGGGGGGCATTCAGACTTTTGCTATGGGGCCCATGATTTCTATGTACGCCCCTGGGGAGGGGGTGTAGTTTGTAATATGAGTTCACACATGGGGCGTTTCTGTTGATCTGACAGGGCACCCTCAAACCACTCCAGCAAAATCTGAACTCCAATATGGTGCCTCTTGTCTTCTAAGCTTTGCACTGTTCATCAAAAGTTGTATTCCTTCACATATGGGGCATCGGCCTACTCGGGAGAAATTGCACAACAAATTGTATGGTGCAATTTCCCCTGTTACCCTTGTGAAAATAAAAAATTTGGAGCTAAAAATAACATTTTTGTGGGGAAAATATGATTTTATAATTTTCATGGCTCAACATTATAAACTTCTGTGAAGCACCTGGGGGTTCAAGGTGCTCACCACACATCTAAATATATTCCTTGGGGGTCTAGTTACCAAAATGGGGTCACTTGTGGGGGGTTTCTACTGTTTAGGCACATCAGGGGCTCTCCAAACGTGACGTGGTGTCCGATAACGATTCCAGCAAATAATGTATTCAAAAAGTCAAATGGCGCTCCTTCACTTTCGAGCTATGCTGTGCGCCCAAAGAGTGGTTTTCCCATACATATGGGCTATCAGCATGCTCAGGAAAAAAAAAAGCACAACAGATTGTATGGTCCACTTTCTCCTGTTATCCTTGCAAAAATAAAAAAAATTGGAGTTTAAAGTAAAATTTTTGTGAATAAAAGTTAAAAGTTCATTTTTTTCCTCCACATTCCAAAAATTCCTGTGAAGCAACTGAAAGGTTAATAAACTTCTTGAATGTGGTTTTGAGCACCTTAAGGGGTGCAGTTTTTAGAATGGTGTCACATTTGGGTATTTTCTTTCATATAAACCCTTAAAGTCACTTCAAATGTAACGTGGTCCCTAAAAAAAAAAAAAAAAACATAGGCTTTGAAAATTTTGTTGGAAAAATAAGAAATCACTGGTCAACTTTTAACCCTTATAACTTCCTAAAAAAAATTAAGTCAAAAAAATTGTGCTGATGTAAAGTAGACATGTGTGAAATGTTACTTATTAAACTATTGTGTGACATATCTCTGATTTAAAGGGCAGAAGAATTTGTGAAATTTTGTTTTTTCTCACACATAAACGCAAGTTATATCGAATAAATTTTACCACTATCATGAAGTACAATATGTCACGAAAAAAAAAAAAAAAAACAATCAGAATTAGTGGGATCTGTTGAAGCGTTCCAGAGACATGACCTCATAAAGTGACAATAGTCAGAATTGTAAAAATTGGTCTGGTCATTAACGTGGGAGGTTAAGGGGTTAATGTTGTAGGGAGAGCTGTCATCTTCAAACCTACACGGCCAATATAATCAGTGGCATTGGGCCACTGTGGTTAAAAGTTAGAGCATGACTGCAGGGTGTGAACACAGGGCAAGAGGTTTAAGGAATATGGAGAATTACCCACTGCTGAACATTTACAAACAATACAGAAGAGTCATAATTGTGGATTGCCTGGGACGCACGCATACAAGCAGTATGTCCTTTATCATTTTTTATGATATACTTTTTATTTGCCCGCCACCTGCAGAATCCAGTTACAAGTTTATTGGCTATTTTCTGGTGAAGGAATCTTCACAAAGTGATACTAACAACTGTGAGACACAGCAGAAGGAAGGACATGAGAGAGACTATCCAAAGGAATGCCCATGAAATATATATCTGGGCTATAAACAGTCAATGGATTCTTATTAGAGGATTTTGTGATCGCAGTTATATTAAATTGTTAATGTGCGCTGTTTGCCCCTAAGTAGGTCATTCATTCACTACACTCTCCTTAGGATACTGATGAAAATAAACTTTAAAAAAAAACAAAAAAGGGGGGATGGAGAGTTGGGAGCCCTTTATTTTTGGAAAAAAATATAGCCAGATCTCCTGTGGTCCGTGCTCAATCTTCAGGATGCAGAACATAGACCCGCATCCATGATTGATGGCTTCTTATATGCTGGTCAATCATATTAAAAGAGGTAATATCTTGGCCAATTTTTACAGCTCATTGGGATGTTTGTTTTTCACACACGTTCCATTTAGGTTTTTCAAACATTGAACATGCAAATATTCCCCCACATAATCTAGATTGCTCCCCACATAGATGATGCTATTTAAGAGATTATGATTATTCATCAGTCACTGATCCAAAATCACCTATATGAGTCTATGGTTCAGTAAAAATCACAGGTTGCACAAAGATGCCATCTACGTGCTCTTGGTTTCTAATGTAGTAAGAGAAGCTTTGCAATTTTTTTTTTGGCATAGATGAGAATCAAATGTCAAAAGCAACAACACTTCTGAAAATCTGATCTGGCACACCGAAGAAAAGTGTTCTATTATTTTCGCCCACAAGAGGATAAAAACAAACAAACAAAAAAAAAAAAAAACACAAATCTGGAGGAGCCCTTAGATATTACTAAACCCTAAAAACATTTAATTGTATAATTAAAAAAGAACACAGTCACGTGTTTACAGGAACAGAGAGGGGCCAGAAGACAGTGTTTGATTTCATGTACTCCTCCACTAATTAGAAGCACTTCATCGTCATATTAAACAGTGCAGGTTTTGCCAGTGTTAGTTTCATACTGCCTGGTTCTGGAGTTGGAGGTGTTGATTGTTTAAGGAGGCGTTTGGAGTGTTGTTTGGGGATTTTTCTGTGTGCCTATTCTCAGCCTCTATTTAGTATTTCCTTCCTTTACTTTCCGGTGTTCCACTCCATACAGGTAAGGGTTGATTTAGGAGTTCAGCAAGGCATGTTTGTCCCATGCCTTCACCATCAGAAGTAATCTGGGGAGAAGGGATAGCTAGGACAAACCCCTCTATCTTTAGGGATAGAGAAGGAGCCCCTAGCCCCAGGATATCCTGCAACAGTGCCATGACAAACACACACAAAGGCTGGGTCTCGCATAGCGATACACCAGCGATCCCGACAACGATCAGGATCGCTGGTGTATCGCTACATTATCAGTGCTAAGCTGCCAAACAGGCAGCGATCAGCACAAGCCACACTGCGGGTAACATCGCTTAGTTACCCGCAGTGTACCTTGGATACCCGCTCCCTGATGCAGGGAGCTGGTAACCAAGGTACACATCGGGTTTCCAGGCGCTGCGCGGTGCCTGGAAACCCGCTGTGTACCTTGGTTACCAGCGGATCGCTGGTCTCCCGCCTGTCACACGCAGCGATGTGTGCCTGTCAGCGGGAGACCAGCGATCAAAAAAAGGTCCTGACATTTCAGCTACGATCAGCGATACCCGGCAGGGGGGCTGATCGTCGCTGAATGTCACACACAGCGATATCGCTGGTGAGCTCGCTGCTGGGTCACAAAACTAGTGACTCAGCACCGATCTCGCTAGCGATATCGCTATGTGAGACGGGCCCTCTACTCATCTCTTCTCTTTACCACCGCTCCTTGGCAAACAAGTTTGGCCGGTCCATAGCCATTAATACAAGCGAATAGTAAGCGAATGCGGCTAATCAGTGGCTGCATCAGTCACGTTGTACTAGCGGTATCCTAGCGCAGATTTGAAGCCACTAAAATATGGCAAATTACCGCTGCGGCCACCAATTAGCTGCATCAATCTTTGTTTGGTAGCTTGTAAATAAAGCTTAGGAGAACCACTGGAATAACAGTGCTGGGTCTATGGGAAAATAAGGGGGTGAGTACGGTTTTATTTTTTTATATAATATACTTATTTTCAGTTGGATAAGTAACTTTTACTACATAGAAGATATAATTAGTGTTGATCGAGCAGTGAAATGCTCGAATGCTTGGTACTCGAATCGAGGACGTCAGACTCACTCAACTTGAATAGTGAGCATAATGTAAAGTGAATGGCAAACACGATCATTCTCTCTCTGCGCCCAGCTCAGATAATTCACTTACGGGGTTCCGAGCACCACGTGATACTCAGTACAGCTCGCTACTCGATCAAGCATCGGGATGCAGAGCATACTCGCCCATCAATAATAATATTTTTCCTCAATGTGGCTATTGAAGCATGGAGAGTGCTCTGCACTGAAAGCATGATCACATACATTTTGTATTAATATAAATACTTGTATTCTATTCATACATTTTTTAGGTAATTAGGTTGTTTGATGGAAGAGAAGTGGAAAAAAAAAAAGGTACAGAATTGTGCTGACTAGTCACTGATAATAGCAACTCCTATATAGACAGGCAACCATTTTGTGCTCAGGAGTACAATTCAGGAATACACTCTAAAAAAAGGTTACAAAATATATAGATAAAAATAACAATGAGTGTCATATTTTGGTAGTAAAAAAAAAAAAATCCAGAAAAACAACAAACAGCAGAGAAACAAAAAGCAATTTGCTTTCATTGGCGATTTCCATTTCAATGTACATTGGCTCCCACTGTGTAGGAAGCATTTACTTATCAGCATGTCAACCATTTACACCATGGGGAAAAGAAAGGACCTAGGCACAATGCATTGTAGCTTACATTTCCAGCCTGGAAGAGATTTTTCTTTGTCTTTTCTTCCAGGCCTTTCATTGCATCACTTATTCATTCCATTTTCTCCAGGAAAAAATTTTATTAGGTGTGCTGCATGGGAGAGGTCTGGAAACCCCATGTCTAACAAGCCCTTTTAAATATAACCGTAGATTGCACGTATTGTTCTGCACAGTGCTCCACATTTAAAAAAAAAAAAAAAAGCTTACTGGATTTTTTTTTTTTTTACATTTAAAAAGTAATAACAATCACCTCCTGAGCTAGTAATAACGGCGTTTTCTGGCATTCACATTTCTGACAAACATTTTGCTACTGCACTGTTAAGGATGGCAGCTGAGTGACTGTATGGTTGCGATCACACATTCAGTGATTGGTCAGTATTTTACATCAGTATTTCAAAGCCAAATTGTTCCCAATTAGCCATTTTTCCTCCTCGGCATCATGTGACTCATTAGTGTTACAAGGTCTCAGGTGTGAATGGGGAGTAGGCATGTTAAATTTGGTGTTATCGCTCGTACACTCTCTCATACTGGAAGTTCAATACGGCACCTGTTATGTTTTCGTAGCTGAGGAGAGCAGGCAAAAACGGCAATACACCAGAGAGGTTGGAATCTACTGGATTGCAGTACCCTGACTAACCACCACAACTAAAGGCAGCCGTGGAGCGTACCTACGTTGGTCCTAGACGCCTCGTCACAGCCTGAGAAGCTAACTACACCTAAAGATAGAAAGAGGAAACTATCTGCCCCGGAGCAGATCCCCAAAGAACATAGGAAGCCCCCAAACATGTAATGGCGGTTAGACAAGAGGAAATACAGACACAGACAGAAAATAGTATGAGCAAACGTTGGGGCCCAAACTTCCTAGACAGAAAAGGATAGGAAGGACACTTACTGCAATCCCAAAAAACCCTAAAAAGTACCAACTCTACTAATTACAAAAACACCTGAGATCACACGACCTCTACCACCTAAATTAGTTCTCTGGTGTAACAAAACTAAGCTGCAGCAACTGAAAAAACTGGAAAAGGCAAATGAACAAATAACAGAGGCTCAGATAAACTGAGAGGAGCACAAGCCCCAGGAGGGGACCTGGCTGACCTCCACAAGAGTGCAGGAAACAATGCAAAAAGCAAGCACAAAAATAAAAGCAGAAAATATCTTATCTGAGAGCAGGAGAAGAGGCAAGATTCAGCAGGCTTCCAAGTGAACCAGGAACAACAGCAGTTAGACAAGAACAATTGATCACCGGCAACCCTGATGGGAGGGAACCTCCCTTATATAGGACCAGTCTGTAACTCCTGATTGCCAATCTTCACTAAATGGTTCAGCACTGTCTGCAACCACCAGAGGGAGCTTCTGCTCAGAACTCATTTCAAACACATTCACAACAGGCACCTCATGGCAAAGAACTCTCTGAGGATCTGGAAAAAAAAAAAGAATTGCTGCCCTACATAAAGATGGCCTAGGCTATAAGAAGATTGACAACATCCTGAAAAGGAGCTGGAGCATGGTGGTCAAGACCATATAGCGGTTTAACAAGATAGGTTCCACTCAGAACTGGCCTCGCCATAGTCAACGAAAGAAGTTGAGTGCACGTGCTCAGCGTCATATCCAGAGGTTGTCTTTTCAAAATAGATGCATAAGTGTTGTCAGCATTGCTGCAGAGGTTGAAGGTGTTTGGAGTCTTCAGTGCTCAGGCCATACGCCACACACTTCATCAAATTGGTCTGCGTGACTGGCGTCCTAGAAGGAAGCCTCTTCTAAAGATGATGCACAACAAAGCCTGCAAACAGCTGAAGACAAGCAGACTAAGGTCATGGATTACTGGAACCATGTTCTGTGGTCTGATGAGACAAAGAGAAACTTATTTGGCTCAGATGGTGTCAGGAGTGTGTGTGGCGGCAACCAGGTGAGGAGTACAAGCATTACTTGCCTACAGTCAAGCATGGTGGTGGGAGTGTCATGGTTTGGGGCAGTATGAGTTCTGTTGGATGTGGAGAGTAACAGATCATTGAGGGAACCATCATTGCCCACATGTACTGTGACATACTGAAGCAGAGCACGATCCCCTCCCTTCGGAAACTGGTCCACAGGGAAGTATTCCAACATGAGATCTCCAAAAACACCTCCAAGATGACCACTGCCTTGCAAAAGAAACTGAGGGTAAAGGTACTGGACTGACCAAGCATGTCTACAGACCTAAACCCTATTGAGCATCTTGTAGGACATTTTCAAACAGAAGGTGAAAGAGTGTCTCTGACAACCACCAGCTCCAGAGACTCCTGCCCAAATATGGCTTTCATGGAAGAGTCATCAGAAGAAAACCTCTCCTAAGTCCTCACCATAAGATTCAGCATCAGAAGTATGCAAAAGAACATCTAAACAAGCCTAATGCATTTTGGAAACAAGTCCTGTGGATTGAAGTAGTTAAAATAGAACTGTTTGGCCACAATTAACAAAAGGTATGTGTGGAGAAAAAAAGGGTACAAAATTCCAGGAAAAGAACATCTCACCAACCATTAAGTATGGGGGTGGATCATTCATGGTTTTGTAGAGAAGGGGAAATGGGAAAGGAGAGTCAGCTCAGCCAAGTTGGAGTCTTACTCATGGTTATGGATGCTTGTGCGAACATGGCTTTAAAAAGAACCAAGCTTGTTCCTGTTTCATGCTCTTTTTAAAGCTATGTTCGAACAGGTATCGCAGCCAATGGCACAGGGAACATTTTACAGGTAGAGGGAAGAATGGAGTCAACGAAATTTCAACAAATTCTTGATGCAAACAGAATACCATCTATTTAAAAAACTGAAGGTGAAAAGAGGATTCTACAAATGGATAATGATCACATCAAAATCCACAATAGACTACCTCAAAAGGCGCAGGCTGAAGGTTTTACAATGGCCCTCATAGTTCCTTGATCTGAATATCATTGAAAATCTGTGGCTAGATCTCAAAATAGCAGCGCATGCAAGACAGTCAGGAATCTCACATAACTGGAAGAATATTCCAAGGAGGAATGGATGAAAATCCCTCAAACAAGAATTGAAAGACTCTTGGCTGGCTACAAAAAGCGTTTACAAGCTGGTATATTTTCAAAAGAGGGGTGCTACTAGGTACTAACTATGCAGAGTGCTCAAACTTTTGCATTGGCCCATTTTCCTTTTGTAATTTCTAAAATGTAAAAGATTATTTTTTTTTGTTTACCTAATACACAAAGGAAATGTGTCACCTTTAACTATAGGCCATTTAAAGATCATTTCATCTTCAACTTACACTAAAGGGCCCGTCTCACATAGCGATATCGCTACCGAGATCGCTGCTGAGTCACTAGTTTTGTGACGCAGCAGCGAGCTCACCAGCGATATCGCTGTGTGTGACATTCAGCGACGATCAGCCCCCTGCTGGGTATCGCTGATCGTCGCTGAAATGTCAGGACCTTTTTTTGATCGCTGGTCTCCCGCTGACAGGCACGCATCGCTGCGTGTGACAGGCGGGAGACCAGCGATCCGCTGGTAACCAAGGTACACAGCGGGTTTCCAGGCACCGCGCAGCGCTTGGAAACCCGCTGTGTACCTTGGATACCAGCTCCCTGCATCAGGGCGCTGGTATCCAAGGTACACTGCGGGTAACTAAGCGATGTTACCCGCAGTGTCCCTGTGCTGATCGCTGCCGAGCTGCCTGTTTGGCAGCTCAGCAGCGATCATGTAGCGATACACCAGCGATCCTGACAAGTGCATATCGTTGTCGGGATCGCTGGTGTATCGTTATGTGAGACCCAGCCTTTAGTACAGTAATTTTGAACAGGGGTGCCCACACTGTTACATGTGACTGTAAGTAACTGGAAGAAAGGGAATGGCACAGTCAAATGGCAGATGTGGAGGCAGAAACTCAGCCTTCTGCTCAGAGAAGACATCTGCAAAGCCCTGGTAAGTGGCAGGCGAACTGGATGCAGACTACTAGAGTTTCATAGTAGGAGGTTGAGATAGAGCACACACAGGCACAAATTGAATCAAAGCCCCAAATTCCCCACCACCTTTCTGCAGGGGATGTGCAGAATATTGTGAACGCTACTTTCTAGTTCGTATCATCTAGTATTTGGCTATATTATTTACCGTAGATCTCTAATTTTCCAATTAGTCCTTAAATATTGGGCGGAAAAAAAACCGTAAAAAAACAAAAAACAACCCTAAATGAGCTTCCTTCTTCTATTGCTACAAAAAAAACAAAAAAACTAAATTCTAAAAGGAACATCTAAAAGGAATGACAGAGCTGCAGCTGATCCCTGGCTTGTTCTTCATGTTCACTCCGTACGAAGGCGAAGACAGTGACGCCAGAGCCGATTGGGGCCGGGCACGTGTCATTTCACCGCACCAGACCTCTGGGACTGCGTGCGCCGACATCGCGGGCACAGAGCCGGCACAGGAGGCGAGAATAGGCTTTTTTATTTTATTGGGGCCAAACATTTAGTTCAAAAAATTGTCCTAGTAGTGGACAACCTCGTCAACTCTGACAACTTAAACACTTCCAAAATGGATTTGGTCTCTCAATAACATAGAACCCGACGCTTTGGGGGCCCGCGTGACCTCAAATTATGTGTATTGTAACGTGACCATTCTTAAAGTCACAGTTGTAGTCAGAAGAAGCACATTATAAGGATATGGATAAAAGTGACAAGAGCAGCGCACATCACGCTCCCCATTCTTCCAGCTCGGTCTTACTTTGATATATGACAGCTCAGATCAGCAGCACATTAATAATGCTCAATTTAGAAATCATTTCCCAGTGCACTCAGAGGAATAGCAGAAACCTTGCAGCGGGGCTGGACGTGCATGTTGTGTGCTTTCATCGTCAGCTTAAAGGATTTTTATCCTAAAGGAAACTAACGATCTGTTAATTCAAATGTGCTTGTTGGGTTAAAGTGGTGGTTCACAATAAAACGGGGGTGGGGTGGGGGTGAGCGATCCTGTCAGAAAATAGACTGTAAAACCTGCTCAATTAATTGCAGAAACTATATACCACAAACACATGCAAAACTATGATGGCGCACTATTACGGCTTGATAAAAAGAACAATTACACAAATTATCGTAATCGCAACAAAACTACTCTACAAAACAAAGAACAAGCTGCAAAATGTGTGTACTTATAGGCCACATTCACATTATCAGTATTTGGTCAGTATTTTACCTCAGTATTTGTAAGCCAAAACCAGAAGTGGAACAATCAGAAGACAAGGGGAAATCTAATAACCATGTATAAGTATATAAGGGGACAATACAAATATCTCTCTGAGGATCTGTTTATACCAAGGAAGGTGATGGTCACAAGGAGGCATTCTCTGCGTCTGGGGATTCTTTAGTGTTAGGGCAGTGAGAATCTGGAATTCCTTGCCTGAGGAGGTGATGATGGCGAACCAGTCGAGGGTTCAAGAGAGGCCTGGATGTCTTCCTGGAGCTTAACAATATTGTATCTTACAGTTATTATTTCTTTAGAAGGACATAGATCTTGGGATTTATTCTGACGGAATATAGACTGAACTGGATGGACAAATGTCTTTTCGGTGTTGCTAACTATGTTACTATGTTACAAGTATAATAGAAACCTGTCACCACTTCTGTATTTATCACCCACTTCTGGCCTTACTACACACGTTTCTTATCTCAGGATTTGGTTCTCCCACACCCAATATGTCTTCATTGAGGCTACTTGTGCATTACTGTGGTCTGTTGAGAACTGTGCAATATTACATTATTAGTCTCTATTTATATAATTCATGGTTCTTCCAACATATTTACCGTATTTTTCAGATTATAAGACGCCCTTTTTTTCCCCAAATTTGGGGGTGAAAATGGGGATGTGTCTTATAATGCGGATATATCTTACCGGCCGCGGTGGAGCAGGGTCCCAGGGTCACGGCTGAAGGAGGAAAGAGTAGAGCATTGCTGCAGGCCGCAGTCTGGGATGAGGGGGTGTTCCAATGTGCAGCGCGCCGCTGCGGGTGTCCGGTGCTGCTGCGGGAGCTCTGCCGACATCTTGTAAAAGGCGAGAGCCCAGGGGTGCGCCTATAATGAGGCAAGTTGAGCATGTTACCTCAGGCGGCAGGCAGCTGCTGTGCAGAGAGGGCGGCAGCGGCAGGCTTGGCTGGGGGGCAGAGAGGCAATTGCCCCCTGGGCTGGTATCCTAGCTGCAGCTTCGGTCCGTTCAGCCACACATTACTTTAAAAGCCGCACTGTACCTTTATTTGCTTTTCCGGACAAGCAGTATCATGCCGATTGGTCGAGCAGAGGTCACTCGAGGCTGCAATGTCCTTCCAGCTCTCTGATTGGTGGAGAAGCCGTCCCTAGAGGCTGTACTGTATTCTTCCTGTCCAGTGTGCTGCCTTTCCAATCGGAAAGCAGAAAGCAGACAGTGCAGCACCGCGGAGGAGGCTACCGGCTGCTCCACACACCATGTGTAAACATTCCTGCAAAAGTGTGAGTAGCTTCAGGCAATCAAGGAGGTTTATGATAAGGTGTCTCTTTGCTTCTTAGTTGTTTGGGTGGATACATGGTTGAAACTCAGCTCGAGGGGAGAAGTTAGGGTATATATCTATCGTGTATGCAGAAATAGGAGTGGAATTTTCTGTATGTCTCTTTCTGTGTGATTAAATACAGTCTGAAGTCCCCAATTCAGTGTATTCCTGTGTATTTATGTGTGCGTGATGACATATGTATGTGTACATCATGCATGTTCTTGGTGAAGTGTATGTGTGCATCTGAGTATGTGGGGAAATGTGCGAGTATATGTGGTGATATGCGCGTCTGTGTATGTGAACTGTGTATGTGCGCAACCGTGTACGTGATGACCTTTGTGGGTGAGTGTGCACGTGGTGACGTGTGTGTATGAGTGTGTACATAGTGACATGAGTGTGTATGTGGTGATGTGTGCATCCGTGTACATGGTGATGTATGAGAGTTTGTGGTGACCTGTGTATGTGTGCCTCCATGTATATGGTAACATGCGTGTGTCTGTGTACGTGGGGATGTGTAGTTGCAAATCTCTGTATCCCTGTTAATGCGCAGTAAGCTGGGTGTATGCACACCAAATTTATGAACGCATTTTGTGTTCACAGTGAAGCAGCGGTGACACAACTCTGTCAAGTCATTAGCGCCAACTTTGAAAATCTCGCATTTGGCTGCGTCCTACATCACTGCTGCCTCCCTGGGCCTGCGCATGTCAACAATGAAGCCGGGGTGCATGCAAACAGCTTCACTGCTTATGATGGGCGCAACCCTCACGGGACACGGCCGTGACGGGGATAACTCATGAATTTGCCTGAGATCTCATCTCCCAAGATCTTCATCTGCGCATGCGCCGCCCCCGGCAGCCATTTTCCCGCAGTCCACCGCATGGGAAACCATGAAACTGCGGGGCTCTGGCCTTTCACAAGATGTCGGGAAAGCCCCGGCAGCAGTACCGGACACTACCGCAACAGCATCGGACACCCGCAGCGGCATGCCACACATTGGAACACCCCCTCATCACAGCCTGCGGCATCACCTCACTCCTGCCTCCTCCAGCAGGGACCCTGCTTCACAACAGCCACCACCCCTGGTAGGCATTAAGACGCATGAATTATAAGAAGCACTGCCATTTTATTAAAAAAAAAAAAAAAAAGTTTTTTTTCCTATTTTTCTCCTCAAAATTTGGGGTGCGTCTTATAATCCGGAGAATGATATAATCTGAAAAAACAAAAAACAAAAACGGTATATCAACCTATTTAATACTATTTGTGAAGTGTTACTCTTCTGATATATACCTATAACTCCATTATTACTATTTTTGCATTTGATCTCTGACCACAAATTATTATTAGGGGGCGTATTTGTCTATTTATGCTTTGTTGAACATCATGTGAACCATTTGTATTGGGCAGATGGTGGCCTTACTGTAGACAACTAATGATTGTATTTATAGCCATTTTTTTATTTGGTGTAAGTTGCATTATACATTTGACGTGACTCAATAGGTAGATCAGACAAACTAGGCTACCTCATGACCTGCCTTACTGACATACAGTATTAGAAAGACATCAAACTAATTATTAATTCTCTACAGATCTTGTCCCTGAGCACTATTCTTGGGTCTCCCATCTTCCCACTATGTGCAACTATGGCTGAACCACTCATACCAAGGTTTGTGAGGGGTGGTTCTGAAAAGAGATGTCCTTTGCACAATCCTTTGGCAAAGGCATATGCAGACATTAAGGGGAATCTGTTACCAAGTTTTTGCCATCTAATCTGAGAGCAGCATAATGTAGAGCCAGAGACCTGGATTTCAGTGATGTGTCACTTACTAGGCTGCTTCCTGTAGTTTTGATAAAATTACTGATTTAATCAGCAGGGGATTGATTATAACTAGAGGACTAGTAGACCTGCTGCCATGTAGTCCTGCATATTCATGGGCTCTGTATAACCACGCTCCCATTACTGTTTAGCAGCTTTCTGCCTATGCACAGTGTACATAGAAAGCTGTCAATCAGTGGTGTAGGTGTGGCTATACAGAGCTCTGCATTCAGAGAACTGGTAGATCCTGACAGATTCCTTTTAAGGGTCCTTTTCCACAAGCCAACAGAGTTTGTTAAACGTCACTCATTGGCTACATACAAGCCGATCGGCAGTCATCTTCCTGGCCTGTGTAGACAGGATGACCAGAATGCTATGTGCACAGAATGATAATCATGTTCTTAGCAGTAGATCTGCTGCTGATAATAACGATACGTAAAAATTATCGCACTCGAAGAACGAGTTTTGCTAATTCGTCAGGCGATGCCTACTTGTTTAGATGGGTAAGAGTAATGATCTTTTGTGCAGCCCAAAAGATGGACAAGTGTTTGCGTATTCACTGAATGATTGGCACCCTGCTAAATTTATTTTACTAGCATATGTAGCGCCAGTAATTTCCAAAGCGCTTTACAGAGATCATCATCTCTGTCCCTGATGGGCTCACAATCTAGATTCCCTATCAGTATGTTTTTTGGAATGTGGGAGGAAACCGGAGATACCCGGATGAAATCCACGCAAACACGGGGAGAACATACAAACTCCTTGCAGATGTTGTCCTTGGTGGGATTAGAACACAGGACCCCAGCGCTGCAAGGCTGCAGTGCAAATCACTGAGCTACTGTAGATTGCACAATAACTGTACAATGAGCATTCCTAAGACTTTCTTCATTGGTGAGCCACTCGAGTCCAATGATATGATTTAAAACAAAGGGACTTTCACATCAGGATTTTAGGGCGGTGGTGGGGTGAAATGAGTAGACTGCAGATTGTGCTTTTGTCCGGTTTGTCTTAAAGGGAACCCGTCACCAGGTTTGGCCGATATGAGATATGGCCACCATCTTTCAGGGCTGATATACAGCATTCTATAATCCTGTATATTTGCCACCAACCGAACATCAAAAACAAGAGAAGCATCTTTTACTATACTCACCGAAGGGGCAGTCGGGCCAGAGGGTTGCCGCAGGTCCGGCACCTCCCATCTTGTGATGCGGTCCTCCTGCTTGCTTCATGTGCATGACGCGTCCCTGCATCATCCACACAGTCTCCCCGACATCTTGCTCCTGCGCAGGCGTACTTCTTTGACCTTTCCCAGCGCTTGCTCACTGTAGTACTTTACTATTCACTAGAACGGGCAGAGAAGTACGCCAGCGCAGGAGCACAATGCCGAGGAGCCTACGTGGATGATACAGGGATGCATCATCCACATGAAGCAAAAAGGAGGACCGCGATCATAAGAAGATGAGAGGCGCCGGACCAAGAAGAGCGACGCACCTCGGAACGCCCAGCAGGTGAGTATAATAAAAGCTGTTTTTCTTGACTTTCAGTTCCAGTTGGGGCAAATATACAGCATTATAGAATGCTGCAGATAAGCCCTGAAAGGTGGTGGCCGTCTCTCATATCGGCCAAACCTGGTGACAGGTTCCCTTTAAGAAGAGTGTACACTGCAGAACAGAATCAATAGATCTGATATTTTGACAACACAACTGTGAAGTAGATAAAATGAACATTTGTTTATAGAACTCTGTACACATGGGTAAGATCCCTCTATGTACAAGAGGAGTGTGCGAAAGGGTCACAGGCATTCATTCAACCGGAACTCAATTTTGTTTTATGGGATCGCCTTCAGAAACAATGAGAATATGGCAAATCCCCTAGAAATGTGCACGCTGCAATGTCCGGGGAAAACTAGAACAGCCTGAACATTTATGGATTAGACACAAAAAATACATTTTAGAAGCATGTTACCAAGGGTGGCAATAAGATTACAGGGAACCTTTCATCTAATGTTTACTTTTTGTCATAAACCGGTTCACTCCATGCATTTCCTCTCAAATTCTTAGCAGATACACAGAAATATACAGAGTAGAAAATTCCAAAATAACTATTGCTACATGTTCAAGGCATTAAAATACTTTTAGCGTTACCTATAATGCCCTGAAGGTGCTCATATACAGTAGGTATTCCCAGGGGAGGGAAGGCAGAAGAAATGGCCGCCTGGAGTATAGTGCATACATCAGGTGGGCCAATAGGCAGAATTCCCGACAGGTACACTTTTTTCTTCTTTTTTTAATGCTTTGAAAGTGAGAGTCATCAGAGTAGTTACTTACTTTCATGCAGGACTGTATCAGTTTTGCAAAGTTATGCATAACAGATAGAAAGAATATGACCCTGTCTGAAGGCATGTGTTAAAGCATTTACTAACTGACCAGTGAGGGAGTAAAACAGCTGGGAAACTGGGAATACAGGTGGGGACGCATTCTACTAGAGCATGGCACCTCTGGAATACAAGCCTGTATGTGGAAAGAGCACACAATGAGATTCACAGCCATACTCTTCTAGCTCCGAGGACAATAGCCACCAGCCCCTTTTGTATGCCAGTGGCATACAAGAAAAGCCAGGCAACAGTGGTCTCGGAATAAGAAAACGCACTGGCAAAGCAGCTTCTGAAGGCAAAACGGAAGAACCTTTCACGCCAACGGTAAGCACATATATTGCTGGAAATTATATAGTTACAATCCAGAACCTGTGCAGGAAAACACAATCGGAGTCTTGTGTCAAGATCAAAGAATCAACATTTTGACGCTGGACATTCATTAAAGGGGTTTTTTCATCATCAATAATTCAAATTGCAAAGATTAATATATCTATATTTTTCGCCGCCTTAAAAATAAAACAATAAAACAAATCACACATATATTTGGTATCACCGCATTCAGAATCGCCCGATCAATATCAAAAAGAATTACCCCGATCACTAAACGGCATAACGAGAAAAAAATTCAAAATGCCAGATTTGCGTTTTTTTTTGGTTGCCACAACATTGCATTAAAATGCAATACCGAGTTATCAAAAGGTATATCTGCACCAAAATGGTATCCTTAAAAAAGTCAGCTCGGCACACAAAAAATAAGCTTTCAACCAGCCCCAGATCACAAAAAATGGAGACGTTACGGGTATTGGAAAACGGCGCAAATTTTTATTTTGTTTTTTAACAATCTTTGGAATTTATTTTCACCACTTAGATAAAAGAGAACCTAGACATGTTTGGTGTCTATGAACTCGTAATGACCTGGAGAATTATAATGGCAGATCAGTTTTAGCATTTAGCGAACATGGTAAAGAAAAAAAAAAAAAAACAAGTGTGAGATTGCACTGTTTTGCAATTTCACCACACTTGGAATTTTTTTTTCCTGTTTTCGAGTACACGATATAGTAAACCAATGGTGTAGTTCAAAAGTACAACTCATCCCGCAAAAAAAACAAGCCCTCACATGGCCATATTGACGGAAAAATAAAAAAATTAAAAAACATAAATAAAAAAGTTATGGCTCTGGGAAGAAGGGGAGCAAAAAATGAAAATGCTAAACCAAAAATACCTCTGGTCGTTAAGGGGTTTAAAGACGACATTATATAAAGTTCACTTTTTTAAAATTTTAAAAAAACTTCATAAAGGAAATGTCAAGTGAGAAGAATATGCTATAAGGGAACAAAGCAAAAAAAAAAAAAAAACACACACACACACACACACGTAAAGCTCCCGCTTGCACTGTGTACTCCGCTAGGCTGGTGATTTGCTGCAGCGGTCGCACAGGTACACTGCTTGTCATCACAGCCAAGTAGACAAAGACCGGCTGGGAGCACTGGAGCGGTTCCTGGTTATTTTAAAACCATTCCTTCCCTTATAATTTGAGAAAACCCTTTTGACTAAATACTATAATAAAAAGGCTGCAGCACATTTCATCCTCTGCTCTTTCCAGAGAAACCATTTGCAGCAGCCCTCATTAGTGATTTAGGCTAGTCTGTTAGACTGTCACATGTAAAAATGAGAAAAGGACTTTAGAGATGTGTCTGGCTGATGTACATTACAGTAATTCTGCAATCTCCGGAAAAAATGGAGTGAATCAGAGAAGCCAGTGGCTTGTTCACTGCACAATGAACTTCAGCAACAGTTCTTAGTGAATAGAAAATGTTCTGAGTCATGTGTAATTATAATATGACAAGGTCTCTGTAGGGCCATGTAAGCTGGCAAATTTCCCAGCACTTGTCACATCGCGGAAACACATACATACCAAGTAGAAGGAACGACAAAGCACAAATAGTAGAGTTCTAGACGCTCAACGATTTTTTTTAAAAAAAAATTTCCAAAGAGAAAGAGGAGCTCATGGACTTGGCTAAGAGAAATTGAAATGCTATATTGGCCTCATCATGAGCAAAGCTACGGTAGTCTTTGTGAACGTCGCTTCTTCTCCCAGCCTAACAACAATTTCTAAGCCTGACTGGCAAACCCTTCCCTAAGGTCAAAAATGAAAATCACAAGGGGAATATTAACCAAGCAACAGTTTGGAGCACTGGTGCTGTATATACATATATCAAAATAAAATAAATAATAAAAATATACTTTTCAAATAATACAAATACTTATATAGCCTAGCTCACAACGCTTAATAATGGAAGCGTTAAACATGCCCAAATGCCATTGAAAAACAGAATCAGCATAACATTCTAAGGCCTCATTCACACATCAGTATTTCTATGCCAAAACCAGGAGTGTCTGCAAGACAAAGAACAGGTGTCAATTAGTGTTGAGCAAGCATGCTCGGATAAGGAGTTATGCTCTTGTGCTAACCGAGTGTCGTCGGCGTGCTCAAAAAATATAAATCGACTCCCCGCTCCTGCCTGTCTCGTAGCTGTTCGACAGTCACAACACATGAAGGGATTGCCTAACTAAAAGTCAATCTGTGAATGTGTTGCGGCTGTCGAACAGCCATGAGACAGGCAGGAGCGGGGAGTCAATGCACGAAGAAGACACTCAGTTAGCACATGAGCACAACTCGTTATCAGAGCATGTTCACTCATCAATCTTTCAATTATAGGAGAGAGCGAGATAACGTTATCATACAATGAACAGATTAACATTCACATAAATATATAATGAAAGGTTATGTGGAGCCCAAGAAAATTGACCATGAAACTGCCTCTGCTTGCAATAGATATCTTACAGATTGCACAATGACTTATCGGAATTATATTTCTAAGGCTGGGTCAGACTAGAGTATAGCATCCGATGCGACATGCTAATGACCCTCGGCTCCTGCTCTGCTGCGTGCGGGAGCCTAGCGTCGGTGCTCTGTGCTCAGATCCTCTCGCACAGAGCGGATCGGAGCACAGCTGCTGAGGAGGAGGAGAAAGTAATTTCTCCATCTCCTCCATTGTCGGGTCAGCATATATTACACATCACTCGGATGACATCAGAGTGATGTGCGCTGTGTCACTCGCACCCATAGGCTTAGGGTATGTTTCCACGGTCAGCATTGGCAGCGCTTTGAACGCAGCAGATACCAGCTCCATCCAAAGCACTGCCGGCTTTTGTACGCGCGGTGATTTCATATGTGTTCATTGAACACATGCGGAATCACCGCATCCTATACATAGGACGGTACTATTTGTCTTGCGGAGACTGATAAGTCTCCACAAGCTAAATAGATATGCTGCGGTCTAGAAAGACGCGCCACATGTGCGTATCCGCAGGTCTGCCACCTGTGTTTTTGAACACATAGCGGATATGGGATTTCATAAAATCCCCTCCACTATGCTGCAACATCTGGACGCTGTTTATTGGACGCAGCGGACATGTGCTGCGTTCAAAGCGCTGCGGGTTACTGACCATGGGCACATACCCTCAATCTTCAAGAGCGGACCACCCCAGCAGTTAGGAAGCAGAGGAGCGGTGTGCTCATGATGACTGAAGAGATATTCACTTCATCAGCATACAGCCATCCTTTATGTACAGGCACCTTAAGGGCATGTTCACAGGTAGTGGATGATTTTCAGTCTAAGGCCACATTCACACAATCAGTATTTTAAACCAAAACCAGGAGGAGTGGGTGATAAATACAGAAGTGGTGACGTCTTTCTATTATACGTTTCCTCTGATTCTTCCACTCCTGATTTTGGCTTATAAATACTGATGGAAAACACTGACCAAATACTGAATGTGTAAACAGGACCTAAAGCTGCAGGTGGAAAATCCACAGTGCATTACAGTATAATGAAACCAGATGAGATTTTACCAAAATGGATTCTCCTGATGGGTAGAAAATATTCAGAAGAAAAATTATCTGAGGTGTGGATTTTATACACAAGATTTATCTTTTTTGTTGCAATGCATAAATCTGTATCAAATTCTTATCAAAATCCCAAACAAATGTATATGATCAATAAATATTTTAAAAGATGTGAAAAATGGGGTGAAAAAAAGAGCCTGTATAGCAAAAAACATGCCAGAGAAACTGATGTGCAAGACATCTTCTATTTGAATGGAGGGTTTCTCCGGGTAACTTGCCTCTTAGGTTGTGGCCACAGATCGGGAGCTCCAGCTACACAGGTGATTCCTCTAGAAATAGTAAGGGGGCATTTCATCGCTTATTGTTCAGTGTTAACAGGGAGCTTTACCTTAATGGAAATCAGCGATAGGAGTCATCCTTATAGAATCACATTAAAGAGCAATAAAGAACAAACAAAGCAGCGAGTGCACATAATGCAGAGATGAAATCCATAATAGGATCCTTGACATGATAATCCCACAGTGGTTTTCATCTGTTCTTCTTAAACTATACACCGCTGCCTAAACAATTACTAGCACTCAAGTTTCTTACTGCCCTGCAGCTACTATATAAAAGTATAAGAATCCTTAATTGTACATATACACTTTTCCACAAACAAAATAGACGGTTTTACTAGAAAAAAAAAAAAATGACAGTTGGGAAATAACATATAAATAAATTTCTATACTACTCTGAATGTATTACTAGAAAACAAACAATTGGGAAATAACCATAGAATGAATGTAGATATTGAACTGTCATTTGGAGAAACTTCAATCAGTCACTGGCAGATTACTCAGCCTACAGTCAGTGATATTTTAACTTATAGCCAACAGCAGAGCTACTTTACCACAGTGCTGTTCTAAGTCACTACATAAGTTTTAGATGCCAATAAAGATTACCGGTCTGACAGGAGAAAGCGGGCAAGACCATTTGTGCTGAAAAACTATCTACCTAACAATGACATCCTGATGGTATGCCACACTAAACAATATCGCTAACGGGATCGCTAAAAAACGTCACTATTTAGCGATCCCGTTAGCGATATTGTTCAGTGCGGCAGCTTCCAGCGACGAGCTTCCTGCTGTGATCTCGCTCGTCGCTGGAATCGTTCCGGACCCTATTTTCTCGTCGGCGCTCCCGCTGGGTAAGTATCTAATCGCTGTGTGGCACCTTTTCTTAGCGATTTAGCGGTACTTTTGTACCGCTAAAGTCGTTAAGAAGATCGCTAACGGCGATAGCGTCGTTAACTATATCGCTAAATGTGGCCGCATTTAGCGATATAGAAACAATCCCGCTAGCGATCTCATTAGTATGCAACGCTAACGAGATCGCTAGCGGGATAGCTTAGTGTGGCAGTACCTTTAATCCAGCCACTCTGAAGACTCAATACAAGACCCGACGCTTATTATCTAGTTCATACAGTAACGTAGCCAAACTGAAATACTTTTTTCAAGGAGATATATTTGTAAGCTCAGTAAAATAGGTTATGTTTTTATAATAACATTTAATGATTTATTTGGGGACTAGTTAATAGAGATACAGATTTCGCTTAAAAAAAAAAATCTCACCATGTTCACCCTTTAAAAAGGCATTGTCCAAATTTTTCAAAGAAGTCTACAGTCCTGGCAGCAACATGCATACTCCTGGCCACATTCCGACTAAACGTAGCTGGCCTTGCTCTATAAAATTAAATTGAACTAAGCTGCCCATCTCTAGTTGGAATGTGGCCAGGAGTAAGCATACATATTGCATACTTGCTGTCAAATGACCACTCGGTCTCACCGCCGACACTGTAGAATCCTCAGGGTGCGTTCATATGCTATGGGGATTCACACGTCTGCAGACACACAGATTGATTTCAGACATTCGTGATAAACCCGGACAACCCCTTTAAAGTGGTGTCCATGTAAATTGGACAATTTCAAGGGAACCTGTCACCAGAAAAAAAGCTATTAACCTCCAGAGATGTGGTTAATCTACAGGTTAATAGCGTTATTATGCTGGCCGGAGCTCAACACTGTGAGGAGAAAATTCCGGTAACTTTATTCTTCACAGCAACGTTCCGTTTCAGTCACAGGGGCAGCGCCGGCGCGGGTTTAGTCACTGCTCTAAGTATACAGAGCGGTGGCTGTAACCGCGTCCCCAGCCCTCACTGACACTGGCTCTGCATTGAGGCCAGCTGCTTTGTATACTTAGAGCGGTGATTAAACCCGCGACGGCACTGGGGAAAATAAAGATCACTTTCTCCCTGTAGCGTTAGGCTATATGTAAACACTGGCCAGCATAATAATGGTATTAACCTGCAGATTAACACCATATCTGCAGATTAATAGCATTTTTTTTGGTGACAAGTTCTATTTAAGACACATGATATGGTCACTTAATTCCATGGTAGAATAATGCCAGGATACATTTTAACTCTTAAGGTACTGCCACACTAAACAATCCCGCTAGCGATCTCGTTAGCGTTGCATACTAATGAGATCGCTAGCGGGATTGTTTCTATATCGCTAAATGCTGCCGCATTTAGCGATATAGTTAACGACGCTATCGCCGTTAGCGATCTTCTAACGACTTTAGCGGTACAAAAGTACCGCTAAATCGCTAAGAAAAGGTGCCACACAGCGATAAGATACTTACCCAGCGGGAGCGCCGACGAGAAAATAGGGTCCGGAACGATTCCAGCGACGAGCGAGATCACAGCAGGAAGCTCGTCGCTGGAAGCTGCCGCACTGAACAATATCGCTAACGGGATCGCTAAATAGTGACGTTTTTTAGCGATCCCGTTAGCGATATTGTTTAGTGTGGCATACCCTTTAGCAATGCAAGCTCATTAACTTATGAAACTTTAGAAAGCAAACATAGGCCTCGTTCTATTTGTGGTTTTGACAGATGGAGCACGTTCCCATTATAGTCTATTCTCCTGCTGCTATTTTTTTGCAGACTGACTGGACCAGAAAAAAATAAAAATAAGGAAACATGCTTGGTTTTGATCTGAATCATGGCTCAAAATTACCCATACAAGTCTATAGGTCCATGAAATTCAAGAACTGCACCCGGATGACATTTGTGTGCTGTTCATAACCAACAATGTAATGAATGAAACAGCCCCCATCAGTGAAAAATCAGATAGTAAAAACTGACATACTGATGAAAATCAGATCTAAAACACTGATGAGCAATGATCCATGTTTTTAAATACAAGAAAAATCGCAGATGTATGAATGACACCTTAGCAATTGGCTTTGTTAGGGTATGTTTCCACGGTAAGGAAACGCGGCGTGTTTGACGCTGTGTACTCCCGCAGAGTCAAACACGCAGCGTCCAGATGTTACAGCATAGTGGAGGGATTTCATGAAATCCCGTCTCCACTATGCGTAAAAACACGCAGGCGGCAGACTTGCTTTTCAGATCGCAGCATGTCCTTTTCCCTTGCGGCGACGCTCCGTCTCCGCAAGGGAAATAACACAGGCCTATGTAGCGCTGCGGTGATTCCGGATGTGTTCAATGAGCACATCCGGATTCACCGCGCGTTCACAAGGGGGCGGAGCGGACTTTCTGCTCCATCCAAAGCGCTGTGGTTCCGGAACGTGGAACCATACCCTTACTGACATAATACAATATACCGGTAGTAACATAGAAGAAAAGAAAAGTGTGTATTAGACGGGGCTCACATTGCGTTAGTTTCCCCATCGGAAGCTTCAGTTTGAAGTCCTGAATAATGAGATTTAGTTATGCTCCCAAATGAGCTATTGATTACAATATGGCAAATTGAGAGAAAAAATTATTATTAATTATCTGATATTCTGATGGAAGACTGAGTCAGGGAAGGGGAGATGTGAAAGGAGTGGAACAATCCGGCACGCAGATACTGTATATTGCAGTTGTGAGGCAGTGACCGGTGTCACACGCGAGGGTCGCTATGTGTCCCCCCAGGATGCGCACGTAGGCATATTGAGGCCATGGGAGTTCATTGAAGTCAGACGCATAGCTGTGATTACAATGCGGAATAAAAGTGAGGATAGGTCTTGGACATGCTATTTGTCCAGGGCAGATTTAAGAAAACCTGCAGGGCTTTTATTTTTTTTAAATGGAATACAGGATGGTAGTGTTGCAGTCCATTTCCTCCCCCGACCCGGGTTTTCCAAGCGGCCTTCCGCCACAGATTCCAGCTATAAGGCCGGCGTCACACTTGCGAGTTTGATGCGAGTAAGTCGCACGACTTTCTCGCATCAACACCCAGCACGGCCGCCCGCTCTCGGACCCGAGTGTGCGGCTGCATAGAAATACATGCAGCTGCACACTCGAGTCCGAGAGCGGGCGGCCGTGCCGGGTGTTGATGCGAAAAAGTTGTGCGACTTACTCGCATCAAACTCGCAAGTGTGACGTCGGCCTAAACCCTGCAGTTAAGGGTTTGGGTGTGTCAGGGTCAGTTTGGTTTTTGCAAGAGTGCAGAGCAGAAGGCTCTGCAGAGCTCCACCTGTGTCAGGTAACACAGGCAAGCGGAGCCAAACTGCCAAGGGAGCGGAAAGGCTTGGCACCCACAGCGTACACAGCAGTACAGTCATCCACTGCAACCAGTCTCGGAGGTGGACTGGCGTGTTTATTGGCTGCAATCTGGAGCA